>CM076570.1:926009396-926234959 GCA_034641835.2 Pinus albicaulis
CATTTGTGTGGATAGTGTATTTATGTGTCTGCCATTTTCTATTTTTTATTTAAACTATTTCATAAAGGTTATAGGTTTTAACCGTTTATAATTAATTGTTACTAATATATTATTCATAAAACATAGAAGATGCAATGAAAAACACAAATATTAACACAAATATTTTTTGATGGAAACCAAAACAAGTAAAAATAAAGATACTTTTCATTATATTCATCTTTATAATATAATATATATCCCATAATATCCATCAACTACTAATCCATTACCATGTTTTATAAGAAAAAAATAATTATTTTATTCCATCATATATCTCACAAATTGAGAGTAGACATCTATACACTTTGTCATATAATGATACTCTTGGTTCTTCGCTATGAATATTGCACTCTAACTAATAGAATTTATTCTATAAGATAATTGTAGAAACTCAATAGATAAATACAGTATCGATAACAATAATGCTTCCTTTCTTGCATGAGTGGTTACCATGCACTCGACTTTTGTAGTTGAGAGTACCACCAAGTATTATATTTCACTCGTCAACTTTATTTCTCCAACAAACATCTAAAAAATACTCAATTTTGAATATTATATGATCCAAAATATCCATCCCATTTTTCCTCAATATATCCAAGTATGTTCGACACTATGTTTAATCCCTATCTTTCTTCATAGCACAATTCGTAACTACTAGCGAAACTAAAATATCTGATAACACTCTTTAATGTTGTGAAATGTTCCTTTTCTAGCTTTAACATGTACTTTCTCAATACTCCCAATACATGTGCAATGTTATATCTAGTACAAACCATCACATACATTAACTTTCAACCATATTGGCATAAGGAACAAAAATGTGTCATCTTCATCTTCTTGTGTCATGGAACACTATTTTGCAGATAACTTTACACCTACAAGAATAGGTACCTTTACAGTTTACATTCACGCATATTAAAATTATCCCATATTGTCTCAACATATTTCCTTTGATTTTAATATAGCTTCATGATTTATCAATCTCATTCAATTTCCACACCCAAAATTCAATTTCCAACTCTGACATCTTTGATGTAAAATTTAGAGGAAACCTATGTTTTCACTTCTTAGTTAATTTTCCTATCATTTCCAATCAACAACATATCATCACTACAAGATATGATAAATAATATGATAACCAACTAATGAAAAGATAACTGAAAACCACTTTTCTCCTTTTGAAGCCAAGTCCCAATATAGTATCAAATTTCTTATTCCACATCCTTTGAGATTTGTTTAAACAATATAGGGACATATTTAGCGTAAATATGAGCTATTTCTTTCCCTTCACCCCAAGGGATTATATATTCTTCATATAGGTTTATTCTTACAAATCCCCATGTAGGAATGTTATATTTGCATCTTTCTATTCCATTTCAAAGTCAAAATAAACATCAATTTCTTTGGATCCAAGAGGAACCCAACAATTTTCCTAGCACGCAAGTAATAGTAAACATCTAGGGTTATACGACCTATCCTCCTCTCCTTAAACCTGGTCACAATCGGGGGGATTTGTAACCTTCGATCTCTTAGTTTTCACATACTTCACATTACTTCGATCACCAATTGAGCTCCCCCTTGGGAGTAAAATAAATGTCATTAGATAAAATAAATATAATAGAATTTAACTTGGTAGTGGTAGGAAAGGTCTTACCAAATTCAATTCCCCCACCTTTGAATAATATTTTCATACTAACTACGAGTTTTGTTTCTCCACTTTTCCTTCTTTAATAAAATTATTCCCTAAACAACTATTTGATACCAATGTTCTTTCTTCAAGTTGGAAACTCCACTAGATCCCAAGAAACATTTTTTTCCGAAGGATGTCATTTCCAACACCATCTCCTTTTTTGAGAGTTTTCCATCATTTGAATTTAATACCACCTTAATATTTCTAGTATCATCATCATTAATAAAAAATTAAATTTGTGATCAGAAATTCATCAGAGTATACCCTTCTATCCACGTTCTTTCTGAAATTGATCTCCTCAATATGTAGTCTATTGTTCTTATTTTTTACTCATGTTCTTCTATAGAGTTTGATACAACATCCTTCAATTTAATCTCTATTTTATTTTGATTTTCTCCTTTAGTAGGACATCATATTTGATTACTCTATATATTAAATCTCAATTATTCACAATGTTATTAATTTTTAGGTTTCAAATATGATAACTTTTCACACCATATCGATGTCCAATAAAGTTACACTTTCATATTTCTTGTCTATTTTATTCCTATTCTCTTTTGGAATGTGTACATAAGCATCACACCAAAAAACCATGAAATATTTAAAAAAATGTTTCTTACCAATCCAAAACTTAAGTGGAGTCCCATCATTCAACACTAATGAGGGTAATCTAGTAACCAAGTAATACATAGTATCTGCTACTTCTACCTATAAATTTTTTCCTAATATTGCACCACTGAGCATGCTTTTTGGTTTCTCCATTAGCATCCTATTCATCATTTCTAAAAATCCATTTTACTGAGGCCTATATGGATTGGTATTATTCTTTGCTATATTTTATTTCAGAAACAATTCTTTAAATTCATTCTCCGGTAATTCTTCACTATTATATGTCCTAAATGCCTTAATTTTCTTCTCTTTGTTATTTTGCACCAGGGACTAAAACTCGTTAAATTTGTCAAAGCCATCATATTTATTCCTAAGGAAATAAATTCATTTATTCCTTGAGAATTCATTTATAAATGAGACATAGTAGACAAATTTAGCTATTGAAGTATGTGATATATGTCGAAAAACATCATTGTGCACCAATTGTAGTATTTAATTCTTCCTTGTAGCCCTAAAGGAGAACCTTAGATAATTATGCTTCCCATATAAAAATGTTCATCGAAATAGAAATTCATATATAAATTATGCATACCTTCTACCTTACCTTTACCATGTAGTACTCAAAGGCCCTTCCCTTTGATATGTCCAAATATTTGAAGTCAAAATATGGTATTTTATCGAAAAACTATAAGATATTTTCCTTATTTAGCTCCACTCTAACAAGCACTAGAAATATTGCACCCATTACTAACAGTGCCTCAAAGTATCTTATACATACTTTCAATTTGAACTCCTATCAACAATACAATTACTTCTCAAACCATCCTTATCATATCCTTTTAAAACATTAATTTTACACATGAATCGCTCATCTTGATTACATAAATCACACTTTTTCCCGATCCTAGGATGTCTACAATGGGATGGAGCATTCCAATCTTCCATCAATAAGATTCACGTTTATTTTTCTTCATCCAATGACTCTAGTTGTTGAGTCATCTCCTAGGAAAACATCACCACCATCATAACTTTGATGCTTTCAAAACCAATCCTTGTGAGGAGTCATATGAAAGGATGCCCCTCAGTTGACCAAATATGACTGATGATCAACATGTATACTTGAAGAAGCTAAGTACACATCATTTCTTTCATTTGAGAAGGCTTATTCTTCTATTAATGGAGCATCATAATATCTCTTCCTTTTCTTTGAAATTTTAGATGTATGATGTTTCTTGTATTTCCCTTCCTTTCTCCATCTCTAGCATATATTTGCAAGCATTCCTATAGATTTAAATCTTCCTCTAGATTAAGGTATCCCACTTCATGAATTACTATTTAATTCTATTCTAATAGTCTCATCATATAGGAAAGACATATATCTTCTAACTTTCCATGATTTTTAGTCTCACCTCCTCCAATAATAAGGACAAGAATATATGATTGAAACTTAAATTAGTTGCATTAGTATCTACGGAAAAAACCAAACTAGCCCATAATACTCATAAAAAACACAACAAATTAATTTCCTTATCTCAATTTTAAATCATATTATCAACAAATAATCAATAATAACTAACATACCATAATACTGAAGGTGTATACATGCTTTTTCACTTAGTCACAATCTTTTATCCATAGGTCAATTACAATAGGGCCAGTTTTTCACCAAAGGACATAGATTGATACAACGCCCCTAACTTTTTCCAAAATACCTTCATCTCAGCTTCTCTTAAAACATTCAGTAATATTGAATCTATGATGTGAAATCACATTATGCTCTTTTCCTTTCAATCCAAAATGGTCGAGTCTTCTTCTGTCAACATCCTTGCTGGTGCAATACCGAGATCCAATGGTCTCTATCCAACAACCAATCTTCCATATTGAGCCTCCATAGCACAAAACTTTACTCATTGAATTTATTAATCTATATCTCTGAACTACTTACAATTTCCTTTTACCACAATAATCAATTCCATAGATCTCCGACTATCCACTATGACACGGTTTACCATAGGCTGAAACAAAACCCCTTACCCACAAAGTCATCCCCTTGAAGCCAATACTACTTTGGTAGAAAATGTAAATTAGAACCATGTATAACAAATTTCTACCAACATATTCTTATAAAGTATAAGTGATACAATACCAAACAAATATATTAATAAAGAGAATTTACCTTAAAACCCCAAATGAAGAAATTTAAAGTGATTTTTCACTCTAGACCATGTAAGTTCACTCTAATGAAATTGTAAATAAAGGTTTTAGTAAAGGACTCGCTATCATTTATTGAAAAGAGAAAAAAGCATTACCGGCATACATCTTAACCAATATAAGAAAACATATATTGTAAATAGCATTATGGAAAGATGTACAGTTAGAAATAATTAATTCCTACTTGTCTATGGTTTTAATTCTCCATTTAAGGAGTTTGTTCCTACATAATAGGAATTAGCTAGAATATAGTTTCTCCTAGTTTAGTGTGTGGTTGACAGAATCTCTCAACCACACTACTATACGTCTAAGATAGAATTCATATCTTGAGACTTTTGCTTGTATAAATATGTGTGTAATTTATGATTCATAATATAGAATATATTGAGTGTGTGTGCTATTTTATCTTGGTATCAGAGCTTCAGAGCCCGTAAGGGCCTCTGGCCCTTCCTGGGCATAGAAATATAATTCTCTGTTTGTTTAGTTTTTTCTAGTTGTCCATCCAGAGTTAAAGCACTGTTGAATGCGAGTTTGAGGTTTAGCTGTGGTGTTTTTTGGTATGACAGCGTAAAGGAATTTGAGAAGTCTATTTCTATGATCGATTGGTGGTAGCATCATTACGTGATATGGATCCAGAATTGATATGATATTTACTAGACAGACCCTGCAGCTGGTTTTACCAAAACAATGAATCATCTTCAGATTCATTAGATGAGCTATTCTGCTATTTTTTGAGATGAGCTGTTCTGCTCTTTGTGTGGAGCCACGACTGGTACGCTAGAGAAGATTCGATGCGATCGCCTCTATCAATAATTCCGGCGTCAGATCTTGTTCCAGGGGATATAGTTGTAATTGGAGTTGGATGCAAAGTTCCAGTTCCAATGTCTGCATCGAAGATTGCTATGTGAGCAACGGTGACGACGGGATAGCCATCAAGAGCGGGTGGGATGAGTATGGAATATCTTTCAACCGTCCGAGCTCCAACATTATTATCCGGAGGATAACCAACTCAACGCCTTTCGCAGGAATACCCATCGGCAGCGAGACGTCCGGCGGACTGCTGAGAAGGTTATGACGATGACGAAGCTAAATTATATAGCTATGTTGAATGTATGTATTGCGTATTACTTCTAAGGATGAAATCGTTCATGCCGTTCAAGGGGATTTCCAGGGTTTCATGTCGAGTGTTTCGGGGTTGGAATTTGTAAAGAATGGCGAGAGTTTTGGTGGGTGTGTTACGGTTGAAGATATTGAGAGGCATTTGTACACAACGGGGTGTACGGATCCAGATTTGTTGATCAGGACATCCAGAGAGACCAGGCCAAGACGTTGTTCACGTTGTTGTCTTTCACTGTGGCCATGGAAGGAGAGTGGCCCGACGTGGAGAAGAGCCCATGATCCTTTGCCAGATTGGAGAGCCCATGAGATGTGAGCATTGCCAATTGAGGTGCTAGAACACTGGGCTCGGATTTGGCACTGCATGAGTGCATGGAACGTTGTGGATCGAGCAACGTGGAAGCTGCAACTCAACGTTCTTGTCCTGCTTGGATTGTTGGCAGAAAGTCGTAGGTTCGTCCCCTACTTGGGGCACTCATGAGTAAAATATGGGATGAGAGCATCGATCCCATAATATGTCCTTCATTATTCCATGTGGGGGATGCTGAGTGATTAATTATAAAGTATTTATCATTTTCAGTTTGATTCATTGGGTATTGCTCTCCGCATTATATTCATATGCAGCGTGTAATGTGCATGTAAAACTCTGGTTTCATATAAATCATATTTCCCTGTGCTACCAACGGTGGCCGTGATAAGAAGAGAGAGCCAACACAGTGAGGCGTGTGGGGTTATGTGGCTTGATTTTTCGTTCAGGCATTTTTTTTTATGGCTGTCTTGGTATAAAAAGACAACCCTGATGATGCTTGTTTCCAGCATACTTCATGCATTTGAATCTCTGGAACTACGGGCTGATGTTGAAAAGAGTTTGTGTGGCCATTGTGTTGAAGACTGCTTGGGTGTTGGAGCTGCTCCATATATATAGAAGTTTATGCCATTGTCGAAATGTATTTTTTTTAATTCTCTGATGATGTTGCAATATATTGATTAACTGTCATGACAATGAAACTGGTGACAGTAGTATGACCGACTATTGTCACAATTTTGAGTGTGTGTTGGAACTGGTCATTCCAGCACTAAGCAAATTTGCAGGTATGATGAACACATGACAGTGAAAACGACATCAATTGGAGCTACATCAGAGATTGGAGGATGATCGAGATCGTGTTGCAGATTGTCAACGAGCATGAGGCAGTATGCTTGACAGCAGTGACTAGCCTTGATACTGTGAGTAGGGGAAGTGGCATTATGTTGCAATGCCGGGAGAATTGGATACTGAAATGCGACGAAGGATTGGACCGTGTTCTCTTCGTATGGCTGTGTGCCTATATCTGGATCATCAGTGTTTGAATGCATTGCATTGAGTCCAGGTGAAAAGTCGTCAATCCGTTTCTTTATCAGTAGACCCCTCACAGGTATCATTGGTGAAAAATGGCTGCTGGTATGTTTGGAAAATAATCATCTATGGGCAAAGATAGAGAAATTAAATTTGAAGATTTTATGTTGTATTTTCTTGGAATCATGTTTTATTGAGCCTTATTGAGCCTAGCTAACTCAATGTAGGCAGAGTTATTTTGTTAGAATTAGCTACTCTAACGAATGACAGGTTAAACGTGGAGTTCCAAGAAGTTATTTGAACAGACAAAGATGCCCAATATGTGAACAATGAACATATGAGGTAAAGGAGCAGCAACAACGTTTATGGTGGACAACAAAGTAGATGTTCGTTTGAGTTAGTGTGGTTTGTGGAATAGACTCCCTAGCATGTTATAAGCAAGTTGGTTGTTATATGTACCCAGAAACTCCAAATGTTGAAGTATGGAATGTAAGCCTTGTAAAGGCATTTGAAAGTTCGTGGTGATCTTAAAACCACTTTGTAATGGTTTATGGTCAGCCTGAAACCATCTTTTGTCACTGTAAAGTGATGGTTTGTGGTGAGCCAGAAACCACATACAGAGCCTTAGTGGCTACAAGATTTTCCCGGTGGTGGCACATTTAAGTTCTCAATTTTCCCGGTGGTGGCATATTGAAGTTGGCGGATTTTCCCGGTGGTGGCAGATCGGACTTGCCCGGTGGTGGCATATTGCGTGAGTGGCTAACGTGTACACGGGAGCTTTGTGCTCGTAGGAGCAGGTGGATTGCAGTAACACCTGGCTCACGGTCTCAGATATTGGTGTGTCTGAGCACAAGAGGGTCGGCGCACTTTTCTATCTGACAGTTGTGTCGAAAGGCGCAGTCAGCGCAACTGTTTGCGATTGTTATTTGGACATGAATATTTGGCTTAGAAAGGCACTGATCTCTCTTTGTTTTGGAGGTTCTGCACATGCAATTCACCTGATGGTGGTGGATTTGTAGGTACATATATGCAGTGATAACGGTCGACAGAATCATGTATGCGAAGGACATCCTACAGGACTAGCGGTTGCAGTGGTTGGTACCCATGCATTCCGGTGGATGGTTGCTCTTTTATATGGATGTCGACATATTCTTTGTTATGTTTGACCACAACCAGACTTTGTGAATCACTATCATGACAAGTAGTCATTAAGGGGGGGAGTTAGAAATAATTAATTCCTACTTGTCTATGGTTGTAATTCTCCATTTAAGGAGTTTGTTCCTACATAATAGGAATTAGCTAGAATATAGTTTCTCCTAGTTTAGTGTGTGGTTGAGAGAATCTCTCAACCACACACTGTACGTCTAAGATAGAATTCCTATCTTGAGACTTTTGCTTGTATAAATATGTGTGTAATTTCTGATTCATAATATAGAATATATTGAGTGTGTGTGCTATTTTATCTCGTACTCTTCCCCACAATCTCCATTAACAACATCACCTTCCCATCCATTCCAATCTATCTAAGATTAAGATTCACCTTGAATAAAATTTCCATGGAAATGGGAAAGTTGGAATACAAATCCTCTGGCTAAAGTTATTATAACTCTTCAATTTCCTTCTACCGTAACCGTCATAAGCTTGCAACTTCTACAACTTCTTTGCTTCCACTCTACTTCAAAACGATAGAAGAAACCGGTTACATGCATTGATTTGCTCCGGCGACATATGTTATGAATACAATGAGTGGGAATGAGGCCAGCATATTTCCACTTTCCTTCCATCCAAGTGGTAAATTAATAAATAATATCTCATTTTATGAGATATTCCTCGGAAGACTGAACTATTAATTTGTTATAACGTTACATTTAAAAATAAAGACACATCACAATTAAAAGACATGACTGCATGGCATATCTTTTGTAATGTTCGTTTTAAAAAGAAATTTAATATACACATTTATGGAATATCTCTTATAGTGTTCCTTTTAAAAAGAAAACTGCATCAGTATTCATTTATGACACATCTATGTGGCCACTAAGCCTGGTTTATGTTTATTATGTTAAATTGGTTTCACACAACACTTCCGTATGTCAAAGCCTACCCACTATCCACTATCCATGCGGGGTTCGGTTGGATCTCAGCTAAAGGAAACGTAATACAAGACGCGTATCAGCACCTCGGGGTTAAGTCGTGAAAATTGTGTCACACACCATTTGTTGGATTATCACCAGCACGTCCGCCAATTGTCATGGGATTGGTAAGAACTGAACAGGGTAGAAATGTACGTGTAGTGTATCGGGGTCAGCCTCATGGCATGCAGTAAATAGACAACGGAGGAGCGGTTTACGGAAGCAACACAACATAATAGTTTGGACAGCTGTTTTTTTGCTTCAGTATTTTTTTTATAAAATTAGGTAGTTGGAGTATTTGGATTGTATATTTTTTTTATGATGGAAATGGATTAAACATCATAAAAATATTTTAGGGCATCCAAAATATTGAAGTTGAAGTTTAACAACTATAGCCAAGATTTTCAAAAATCTTTACCGAAATTTTTCATAATCTTAAAGTTTTTTAAACTACTGCAACAATAAACGATATTTATGCAGATATCAGACTCAGGACATGCAGTAAATAGATAGCAAACTGTAGTTCTGTAAATATCACTTTAGTTTGGCCAGTTAAGTATTTTAAATTTGACAATGAAAACTTTCAACATTTGAATAACTTTTTTACACAAGATTCCAAAAGTTCTAATCCACATTATTTATTTGACTTGAAAATAGACTATAACAAACCGAATATAAGAACATTCACACCTTCATTTTTTTTTTTTTTTTTAAATCCTCTACAGCCCAATCAATTTTGATGAAATTGGAACTAATAAATTTCAAATTTCGGTTCCATATTATCTAAAAAACGATTTCGCGGTTACAAGACTAGCGCAGACAATCAATCAGTGTAGTATGTAATGGTGTATATATTGGAACGTATAATAATATTCCATTAAATCTTGAGATGCTTGGGGGATAGTGCTTTCTCAGCAGTCTTATTCTTGGGTACAAGTGAACCATATATATATACTGAAATTGATGTTTTGTTTCGATGGTATTGTTAATTTATTTATTTATTTATTTTTAAATTTAGTATTTATTTATTTTCATATTTAAAGCGGGCAAGTTGCTATACATAGTATTAGTTGCGGAGCTTCAACTTGCCCAAAGAAAACCAGAGCTGTTGGCCACCGTCTGGCATTAAAAGCCATCCAAAATTGAAATAATTTTTTTTCCTGTCTATTTATTGCTTTTACAGCGTTACTATGTCCATAACCAGTACATTTAAAAAAAAAACTATATGTACTATTCTTAGAAAACATATAACATATCTATAATCTAAAAAGAGACTCCATCAACTAGTTCCATTGCAGTAGAGCCATGCAAATCCTTTTTCTCGAGGCTATTAAGCTGCCTCTCTACGTGACCGAATCTTTCATTAACCTGCAACTGGGTCTTCATCATATTATGCATATCCTGTTTGATTGGGTGTAATTCGAACAACATTGAAGAGTTTGCTTCCTTTACTTCCATATTGGCCATTGCCTTAGCGAGTACACACTTCATTTTCCAGTACCTTTTAACTGACTGCTGGAATAGTGATACTCTGCCTCTTGTGCTGGGAGGATCCAAAATAAAATCCATCTTGGCCTCTTGTTCTTCGAGATCTTCATCATCACTCTGAGTTTGTTTTTCCCAGCCATGAATTGTTTTGTCAATATGGATCAAATTTCCTGTTTCATATACATCTGCAAGATTTTCCAAAGTTTCTTGATTAGTCTTCCTCCCTCTCTTGCCCTTTCCTCCGTTATTCTGGCCTTTCACCATGATGGAATTAAAAAACCTGAAATCGGATCCTGTGAAGAGATAGAAGCCAATATAATAGTTTCTGAAAGCTCCTCTTCAACCCCAGAATGTTTATACCATCAACAATAGGCATCTGGAAGCTGAAAAAGATGAAAAACAAAGCGAACCAACTAGGCAGCCAGTGAAGAACCAAGCGCCTCACATAACCCAGATGGAAAAAGGAGTATCATTGAAAAATATTACCCATAAAATACCCAATTACACTAAGAAATGAATTCAGCACGAGACAAAGATAAAGAAACCATCGAAAGGATTTACCCTTAAAATATACGCAGAGACCGACAGAAAACCACCCACCTACTCAAAATTTTTTTGAGAGAAATTCGTAACAGAAAAATGTCAAATTAAAATACTTGGGCAGCAAACCATCTAAGCAGAGACAGACAGAAAGCCTACCTTTAGAGGAACGATAGGAATGCTTTGATAGCAATTCAACACCTTCAAAGAAATGATTTGAGAGCAATTCGTAGCAGAAAGTTGTCAAATTACAATAAACTGGCAACAGAATACAAATAATAGAACACATCATTGTGAAATCATAACCAGAGAAGTGTGAACTAAACCCCGCCCGTTTTTTTTTCTTGATGTATGAACCGCACTTCTCAGGCATATTTTTCGGGTCATTGCAATGAAGAGTCAATGAAATCTGTTATTAGAGGGATGAATCCACTTCGATTTTTTCTCGCCATTAAATTTATTTGCATATTTTTCGGGTTATTGCAATGAAGAGTCACTGAAATCTGTTATTAGAAGGAATGAATCCACTTCCATTTTTCTCGCCATTAAATTCATTTGCAAATTTTTCGGGTTTTTGCAATTAAGAGTCACTGAAATCTGTTATTAGAAGGTATGAATCCACTTCCATTTTTTCTGGCGTTTAAATTTATTTTTCAGCAACATGATCAGCTTATACTTTTACGAAAAACTGGGTTTCTATGTTGTTTTAAAAGGAGAAAACCCTTGTAAATTCGAACATAAATCTCTGGTGTAAGTTTCTACTGGCCACGAACCAAAACCTTAGCTACATATTTTGTAAATACGAATGGACAACGTTCTTCTTCAAAGTCACGCTTCGATATAAACAACGAAGAGATTTGCTATTCATGTGAAGGATAATAAGATAGAACAAAACAGTGTGCTAACCTCCTCATGCATATGAAGCAAACCCATTTTAGGACTAATACACGGAGAGATCAAATCGTCCAAGGAATTCCATTAAAATTCTGACTATGACAGCAAAATTAAATATCTCACATATTGCATATGGACACAGATATCCTTCGGCTGGATGGAAAGCGTTCAGAAAATCTGAATCAAGCTTCAAATACTGAGGATGGTGTAAAGAAAAATCGCAGGGCAACTCTCCTTTGGCAGGCAATAGAGATGGAGTTATTACTAGCATACATAAAAGCTAATCACAATTGCCGGCAAAAGGAGAGTTACCCTCTGATTCTCCGGCAAAATAACTCGTTATTCGGCCATGGACGAAGGGTACCGTCGTCAAAAATAGATGAAACCGTTGAAGGATGAGTGGTAGTAGAGTGGTATGTTTGAGTGGAATCGTGCTGTTTCTTAAAGAAAAAACAGATGGTGACACGGATGTAGCCACCCAACACTGCTTTTGTGCGGCCTAATGAGTGCCATTCTGTACCTTGCAGGGTCGATATGACGTGTGAAGAGTGAAATATAGGAACAAAATCCGCGAAGAATATGACATTGGTTGTTTCTAGTGAATTACGCATTAGTATCGGGCCTTGCTCAGGCAACTCTCACCAGTTACCGATTACCCTAGATCTTGAAAAAAAAAAAAAAACCATCCTAGTAGTATTTCGAAGTTTTTTTTTGGATTTTTGGGGTATAATTTTTCTAAAATTTGATAGAAATTTATTAAAATCACAAGTTTATAAGTAATTTGTGCACAAGGTCTACGAATCTATATATACAATCAAAAAAATCTAGTTTAAATAACACTAATCAAGATTTTATCTCAAAATTTTCTACCAAATTCCAGCACAAAAATATTCCAAAAAATTACACTAAATACAACTCCAATAATAATATTAAAACAACACTTATATAGTAAATCTTTGATATTTTAAACGATTATAATTAAAAATTATTTCTAACCTCAACCTCTTTGAGCGAGGTGACCTTACAGAGTATGCAAATGAGTTGGGCTATCTAGATTTTTTTTTTACTTCTAGTTGTTCCAATTTCATTGCACTATATATCCAGTATGAAAAAATGTGTGACAGCTTTTATATCTACGTTTGACTAAATTCTATCATTTTATCCTTATTCAGAGGAAAGCACATCATGGTGTTATAGTTTCATCGAGGCTTCCGGCCCAAGCTACCTATTCCGTTTATACTGCAGACATCACTCATAGTGAATTTAGATCTACATAGTAACTTTGTAATTAAATTCTATATTTCAGAATATTGATCTTTAATATGATCCAGCAAATATAATTGTGCTCATACCACGATAGCAATTGTAAGTTGCGCTAAATTCTATGGAACAAAATTACAAGAATGCATAGAAAGTGAAATGTTCATAACTTATAAAATGTGAAATGTTCGGAATATAAAAGGTCTTGTGACCTGGAAAAGTTAAATTTTTAATTTAATTATTAAAAATAACATAATTATATTTAATTAAAATATTTTACTAGGCACTTTTTAGAGTATTTCAATTTTGATGGGTTTGTAAATGAAGTATTATGTGTGATGTGGTTTGGTATTCAAATCTGTAATTAAGGTGTGCCTCTATGCATCTACAAGAATTTATAGTCGCAGCCATTCAAATCGATTTAGTGTCATGTGTTTATGAGACAAGAATTTATAGTGGCAGCCGTTGAAATCGATCTAGTGCCATGTGCTTATGAGACAAATTTAGTTGTTGATTCCCCTACCTATAATATATATATATATATATAATGTTTTAGGACTTTTATAATTTTCTCAAAAATCCACATGTAGCTAACATTAATGAGGGTTCAAAAAGTCAAAACCTTACTACTAGATGACTATTCAACTATGTTAAATAATGAGTTGTTAAAAAGGGAAAGGATCCATCATTTAATTCTACAACTAAGAAAAACATGTAAGAGAAGTATTTTGAGAGCATAATAGAAGAGGTTGATTTCATTTGGTATATGCATTATAAAAATGAAGCAAAGATACCATGACATTGGACTCACTTCCTAGTTAGGTTTCAAGATAAATGTTCTGTTTAGTTGTATGGATGGTGTACTTACGTGCTTATTCATTTCATTTGTATTTCAATTATTTTATAAATATAAGAAAATTTAATTATCTCAATAATTACCTCGATAGGTGTTCCCCTATTCGAATTGACTACTTTAATCACTTTACTAATTAAATAATTTGATTCCATGGTCTAAATTTAAAGATGCCAATAACTTCACACCACTAACTTCCCTGCATATCTAAATTATATGATTAAACCATGTTTAAATTATTTTTTTACGAAACATGATTATAAATTTACCATGCCAATTGTATATTGCCACCGATTCATATTAATATGAAGTGGGAGGATTACAAAAAAAAATTAGACATGTATCATAGTAGTGGAAATGTGTGATCTATTGACACTTTGGATGCATGCATAGAACCCACTGTGAAATTTTGACAGAAACATATTGGCTCGCCTATGGAAATTTGAAGCCTGGAAGTACAAAAAAGATTGTTGAGCTTCACACATTAATCAATAAAATTGGTGAGAAGATGTTTCTAATTGTTTAAATTACAATGGTATCTTTAAATAGTTAAATGAGTGTTATTATTGGTTTATTGCAAATATTATTGCTTTGTTTGATCATGGAGATATGTGCTTAATAAAAATCTCTATATAAGTAACAAAAATAAGACAATTTTTTTATTCAAATTGATTCATTGTTTCATGCAATGTAGAAAATAGTTTTTTTTTTTTACATTATGGTTGTACGTTATTTTCCATAATCAATTTATTTTTATTTTTATATAATTTCATCCTCTCAAAATGTTTTGCTGATATAATAATGGTTTTTCGATCACTATTAATAATCCTCTATTAATAATACTCTATCTATGTTGATTTTGGTTTAGATATAATGGATACATTTTTTAATGAGAATAAATTACATATAATCATTGCATTTTTGTAACATACAATTATATTTTCTAGAAATATTTTTTACAAAAATTATTTCATTTTCCAGAAAGCATAGAGATTTCTACATTATTGGTTGCACAGAAACTACAAAATAATTTTCTGTTATACCCATAAAGTGTCAACAAAGTTAGTAGGGAAACCCATTGCAATTACGAGAAGGGCAGATAGTTTCATCTATTTCATCTAACACCATTAAACCACGATCACCACGATCACTGTAGTCATGGTATTTATGAATAGTATACTCACTCTCTATTTCATGTCTCAATTATAGAAGATGGCAACAATCACATATAATGGCTCATGAAAATGTTCTTAGATGACACATATTGCAGGCCATAAAATTCAGAAAGAAAGAAACTGAAAAGTGTGGAAACGTATGGAAATCTAGAAAACTGTTCCACCTCTTTGTTTTTATTAATCTTTCCAAAGGTGATTCTCTAGAAATTTGGTATTAATTCATGATTTTGTATTAATTAATATTTGTATTAATTTATGATTTTATATAAATTTAGATTTTGTATTAATTTATATTTGAGCTTATGGTTATTCAATTTATTTTTCTAGAAGTGTTAGTGATACCTTTAACAAGTAGCACCAAACAGCACCAAAATATAATTAATTTCTAAAAAAAAATAAAAATTAGGTTTTAAATGTTCATTTAATTCAAAATGAATGTTTTTTAATAATATAAGAATTCAAATATGTTTACATTCTCATCATATTACAATAAATTTATCTGAATATTATTTTTGGGTTTTATTAAAATACAAATACATTGAGATATATATTAAAAAAATCAAATACATTTCATCTTCCTTGAATTTAAATACTTTAGAAAAATAATAATCCTTACATCTTCATTAAATTTAAAAGGTAGTTATGTTAATAATATTCCATCCTGTAAGAGAAAAAAAAAGTGTTTCCTATGTCAGAAAATGGAGATGTCTTTATGTTAGTTATTTATATTTTTATTTAGAAGGATGAATTGAGAGATTGATAATACGCATAGCTAGGTTAACGTTGTTTTTAAAATTCTAATTCTAGGTTTAACTACAGTGAATAGTTGAACAATATACTATATAAATATTTTGATCTATTATAGGAACCCACAATGATAATTGTAAAACCAAAATCGATACAAAATATATTTTTGTCAATGATCTTTTTCAAGTTCAATGAGTTACAACATTTTAGTTTGTTTGGTTGTTGTTTATACCAACAAATCTTGAAGGAACATTTTAAAAGTGGTTAGGAAATAATTCTTATATACCTAACTATATTGCCTCTCTTTGGAATTCCACATTGGTACTTTGCAAAGTGTGGTAATTAATGTATTAGTGCACTGGTCATTACATATTGAAGAATCCTTATATATGGTTTGAATAATTTAATTTACATATGTTTTAAATAATTTTTTTTTATAATTTTAAGTTATTTTTATAAATAATGTTGTATAAGGAAAACATTATCAAAGTATTGAAGAAGTCAAATTTTATTTAAACCTATTGTTGATTTATTTTGTCTAGGATACTTTGTGTTTTATCTATAAAATTATTATATCAAAATATTCAACCTTCTAATAATTTGTATTATTAAAGTAACTACAATTTACTATAATAATATGTTGTATTTAAAAAATGTAAAGTTGACTAGCACTTAAATGTTTAATCACATTCACTAATCATAATTCTAGTGGTTGTAAATCCATTACTATGACAACTCTAAGTGATCAATGATGAAAAATTAAAGTGATATTTGAATTAGTAAGCAATGTTGTATAACTATATTTAAATTTGAGTTTTTAAATATTCAAGTTAGATTTAGAAATATTAAGTTTAATATTTAGATTTAATATAAACTTTATAATATTAGGTTTAATAATAATAATATTAGGTTTAGTTGCAATAATAATATTATTTTGGATTTATAATAATATTAAGTTTGTATAATAATGGTTAATACTATTATTAATAATTATATTTTAAAATTAATTTTAACTAATATTAAAATTAACAACAATATTAATACTAATGATTATTAATATTTCACTTAAAAATTAACACTTCAATTAATAATAATATCAATAATATTAGTAATATAAGTATTATTAATTATAATTAATTAATATTATATTATATTAATATTATCAATTAATAATAATATTAATTAACCGTAGTAATGTTATGTTTAATATTATTAATCTTAAAAGTGAATTTACTAATGGTCGAATATTGTATTTATCCCTACTTATATAATGTAGCACAACTTTGAGTTCCTGGTTTATTGTATTATATAATATATTTAATACTACTTTAGGTTTGTAACATTTTTATATATTTTAATCAATTAAAATATATATAAATGGCCTCATATTATAATTTATTAACTTCAAAATTTATATTTGAGTTAGTAAGTATTGTTGTATAATTCCCTTTACTTATATTTAATATTTATGAGATATGTAATAATCATTTATAATTATGTTTAATATTAAATTTAGGTTTTTAAATATTATGTTTATATTTTTAAATATTAAATTTAATATAATGTAGATTTAATAATAAGTTTCAGTTTTATAATATTATGTTTAGTTTCAATAATAATATCATATTATTATTTTAGATTTATAATAATAATAATATGTTTTTATAATATTTATTAATAACATTATTAATGATTGATATTAATAATATTTCAACATCAACTTTCAATAATATTAGCATTTTAATAATTATATAACATATCAAATTATTAATAGGATTTTATTCATAAAAACATTTCTAAGATTAACAATAATTAATATGATAAGGTTTAGATTTAAATTTAATAATATTAAGTTATTATAGTAATTATTAATTACATTATTATTCAATATTGTTAATACTATTTCAACATTAATTCTCACGAAATTAATATTAATACTTATATAATATTAATAACAATTATAAAATACTAATACTAATCTCAATGATAGAATATTAATATTCATTCTAATATTAATATTATATTATTAATTATTAGTATTAATATTAATATTACTTAACAAATTTTAATATTATTCAATGTTAAATTTAATAATAATTATTAACATTAATATTAATTAATATCATTATGAGTATTAATAATATTGTTATTATCTATACACATTAATTTTGACATTAACTACTGATATTAATAACATTGGATAACTTAAAGTTTTAGGTTTAAGTTTTAAGTTTATTGTGTTACATAATACATTTAATACACTTTTAGGTTTATAACTGGTTTATATACTTGAAGAAATTAAAATATATATTAATGGTGTTATATTATAATTAATTAGCACATTCAATTTTTATTAAATATAGGTTATTGTTTTTTTATTTCTATATATTTAGGTGATCAATATTAATATAAAATTATGGTGATATTTGAGTTTTGAGTTAGTAATTAATGTTGTATAATTAACTCTATTTATACTTAATATTTTTGAGATATGTAATAATTATTTATAATTATGTTTAATATTAAATTTATTTATATTATATTTAAGTTTTTAAATATTAGGTTTGTATTTTTAAATATCAAATTTAATATTATTAGTGCTTGCCCCTCCCAGCTGCAAGTACTATCGCAATCATTTTTTTCCTATTTTCATTTGTTTACATGAAACTAAAAATACTTAACCCAATGTTTATTATAAAACATTTTTCCTCACCTTTTCCTTATCTTATGTAGTTCTTTTAGCATTCTATTTTGACCAATAGAAAATTTTGACGTCTTATTGGCCACACATCGAGGCAAGATAGGAAAAAACTTAGGATAAATGTCAATTCCTATAGAAAGTTTCAATTTCATTTAACAAATACTAGCCTTACTCTCTAAACATTTTTTTGTTTAACCATTAAGATTATATCAATATATCTTTTACCTTTAAAAGGGTAAGGAGAGCTTACCCATGGTTGACATAGGTATAAGAACTTAGACTCCACTTGTCTTTAGAGTATGAGTATAACTCCACTTGTCCTGAAAGAATGATGCTCTCTAATCGCTGAAAAAATGAAATAAAATAGGCCGATCATTCATTTATTTCCCCCACCAGACGCAGGCATCCCACTGGCTTTCAAACTATTTAGCCCAACTATTTAGCCCAGAGGAAGAGAAAGGGGGAACCAATTGTGCTACAGTGGGCTTAGAAGGTCTTAATATCTCTTGATCATTTTCACTTCTTCATCGATGTGGAACCGAGCATGTAGACTTGCAGTGAGATGGGATCCGAGGGATTTGTCATTCCCCTAACCAAAATGTTTCACAAAAGCACTATCTACAACCACAAAATAGTTGTCGTCCACTAGAGTTCGTTGCTCACTAGGTCACCCTCAAGACAAATAGTGATATTAGCGCTCAGTACCAAAGATGATAACTTACAAGAACAAACTCGGTAGAGAAAGGTTCTCGCTAAATCACCCTTTGTCCTTTTTCACAAACTATTTTTGAATGGGGGGACACATTATGGCTCATCAGGCATGATCACATGAATTTTCTTATCAATATGGTGGCATTTCATAAAATTTCTGTATTTCTCTCACAGGATGCTTTTGCAAATGGGAGAGCATATGAAAAGAACAAGATTGAATACGAAGCCATTGCTTTCCGGGCTTACAAAAATTAGTGTTGTAGTTGCTTTCATGCTAGGTAATAAATCATTCCAGGATGTCTATCTCCAAAGTGCATTGTGTGCATTGTGTGTTAATATTCTAGGTTGTTTCGATTCAAATGAAATTCTCCAAAGTAGGATGGTAATTTTGTCTAAAGCGTGTTCCCATTGCCTCCCATCAAACCGTTTCCAATTTCCTTCTTTAAGATGCATGTAAGTTTCTTATAAAAATACTACAATTTATTTACAGTGAAAATATTTAAATTTATAGTAATTTCCAAACCTGAATTCGGTCTTTAACCGGTTGCAATTAGAGTAGCGTATATTTTCACACAACCCTTTCCATTTTGAGATATATTTGGCTTAGCTTCACTCGCAACAAAAACGCCGACATCCATTTTTTAAGCACCACTAGTAACTAGAGCAGTAGCGGAAAAGAGATAGAAACAAAGAAATAAACATCCGAGCTAGTAGCGTCCCTTCCAGTAGTTTGTTTCTTTGGTCGAGACCTACCTAAATGTAGCCTAGTAGATACATTTCAAGATCGAGTTACTTTTCCAGTCCCATATCCATATACAGATTCTTTTCGAGAGCCATAAGAAGAATAACCGACATTCCTTCTTTTCATGGACCAAAATATGGTTTCAAATTTAGCTGCATCTATTCATGCCCTAGATCCCATTGGCCCGATCCCCTACTACTCGACCTTTGAAATAGGAGAGGGGACATGAATTGGTTCACTCGACACATGGATGCAAAAGCTGGGCGATAGTAGCGTACCTCCAGTCGATGGTATTTGACAAATAAAGGCAGCAAGTGAGAAAAAGGCTAAGCCCCATAGTTAGTATGTTTTAGTCACCTGAACAAGTTACATAAAAAATTTAGACTACTAAGTTCAATCACGAGGTACCTGAGAGTCTTTCTCCTCCTGAAGAAAAAAAAGGGTTTTTGAAAATTTCTTCCCCTGCAAGATTAACCCAAGTGTGATAACTAATGGACCACTCAACTGAGACGTGAAATGCATGCATGTTCCAAATGACAAGTTTTTTCTTTTATTTTTCATCTTACTTTATTTATCTAATTTTGTATTAAATTATTAATTTTTTAAGTTTTAATTTCTTATCATATGTGCAAATTTATTATTTATCTTAAGTTTTTATATTAGGTTTCCCTTCTCCTTTGTTATACAAGTGTTGGTTATACAAACATAAGGCCAATCCTTCTATAGACCGCACATATCTGTGTTATTGAATTAGATTTTTTTTTAAAGTTCAAATCGATTCAGAAAAGTTGCGTTCAATATCTGTCAAAGTTTTATGTGATCTCTTACACTTTTTGTACACATATTATGGAAATTAGAGCCACAATCAGAAGTTGAAATTTTTTCATTTGGTAAATTGTATTTGTGACTAGAGGGCATGGGCATAGAAAAGTGAAAAGGGAAGTTGGTTCATCGATTGGATCAATTATTTAAGGAAAAATGTGACCTTGGCATTTTTTTAATGGTCATTTATTGAATATGAGTATACTTGGCAAGATTTTATTGATGGAATAGATGGTTTCAATGTTGATCCATGATTTTCATGATTGAAATCATACATTTTAAATTATGCAGGAAACATCTGTGTCTTTGGAAGTGAGGCCTTTTCTCTTTAGCGAGTAGCAATAAATACCTAGACCTAGTCTCTTGTACTTCCTAATCTACCTAAAGTGTTCGTAAAATCAGCTTGAGGGAACGATAAATAATACAACTTTGATAAGGTTTTACACAAAAAAAACACTATATTTTACAACTAGTCATATGTTATTGTTTAACAAAACCTTCACTATTTTGTTATTAGTATATCTAAGTAGTACATTATTTAAAAAAAAAAAATCTTGTAGAATATGTATTGTGATTCTACAGATGAAATATTTATAGAAGTGGAACCAATTATCATATCAGCTTTAGATAGACACAATGGATGCATTTTTTTCCTATGGATAGACAAGTACTAGAAGAAATTCTACTATGGTTGGAATTTTCTATTTTGGAATTCTCATTGGGCCACCTATAATGATGCTATTGTTTCTGAACCACTTGGTATATACAGTTATGCTATCAACTATTTGATTCCTGTCAAATTTTGCACGAAGGCATGCCAAATTGTCATGGGATTGTTACCCATATGATTCAGGAACTATTTCATCAGGCCTCTCTAGACAATATTGTTAGCTTCAGATTATCATTTAGCATGCTTGAGTGTTAGCCCTTAACACCATCATTGGATATAGCTAGTAACAGGGTGTCTGGATTTTGTAGGACTAAAAAGCATTCTTTTTGCAGGTTAACATAATAAAGTTGAATGATGGCAGGGAACTAGAGGCAGATATTGTTGTTGTTGTTATTGGAGTAAGACCTTTAACAAGCCTTTTCAAAGGAAAACTTGAGGAGGAAAAGGGTGCAATGAAGGTTTTACCTAATTTCGATTAATTTTTTCTCTTCAAATGTTAAGAAAATTATTGAATATATCAAAACATATTAACCCTCGACCATCTAACATTGTCTGAGGTTCCATCGGTCCTTGGAAAAATGAATGTTACAGTTTCCTCCATGCCATTTGAAACAAAAAATCATAGAAGTTCAAATATTATACTAATGCTTTCCTATAGAAAGGTTTAATTGAAAACAACATTCCCACTTTACTACTGTTCATTAAATAACTTAGGTTTTTAAATTTGAGAGAAGTAGATTTATCATCAAGAATTGATTATGCTAGTGCCTTGAAAGCCTGAGAAAGGTAGTAGAAACTCTCAGGAATCGGTATCACTTTCCTTGCCAACTTCATGGCATTTCCTTCGCATCATGGATTTTATGGGTGATGGTGCGCCATGATGATGTCAGTTTCTTACTAGAGTGTGTCATTGGTCCCCAATCTTCTACCACCGTGATTCAGATCTCATTCAGGTTTTTAATGCCATCTAACTTTTCTCCATCTTGATGGCAGGTTTTCCCATCCCTGGTCAGCTTTAGCTCGAACATTAGCTAACCTGTCAACCAATTTATTTCCAGATTCTCTAATATGAATGAAATACACACCATGAAAATACATAGGCATCTTAAAGGTCTCTATGGTCATCCTATCAAGATTTCCATTTGGATATTACCCCAACTCTGGATCATTGAACTGTAATCTGTAAATCGATTATCACATATGATTCTCCTTCAACCATCAAATATTTTTTTCCAAGGATTGTGGTCTTGAAAATCCTTTGTGTTTCTACTACCTTTGCCACATTGTTAATTAATTTTCCTACATTCTAGTAAATATGAATAGGTTATATAGAAGATGCTCTTATATTCCCCTCAATACCTACACAACCTTCATTTCCACTCAACGCACCATTAAAGTTCCCCTTAATGAAAGGGGATTAAGGAGATCTCCAATCTCCATATATTCTTTTTCTCTTGCTTCTTCTTCATTTCAATTAATTTTGTTCCCATTATCTGAATAGGAAACCTACAGTACCAGCTTTTCCTTATCTTCTACCAAAACTTGTACACCTATCTTGGTCCATTGTTTCACTTCTTTTATTTCACATATGTTTCTCGAGATTTTGTTTCTAGTTTGATCCAAGAATTGGACTCATTATGGAATATTAAAGCATTATGGATGTCTTATACTTTTTAAGATACTTCCCCAACAAGTCTTGGCTCATCTACATTACAGGAACTTGTGCCTAATACTTTCCTCCACTTAATCCTATGGAACACATGTTTATGGTCCTTTATATTCTCTTTTGCAGAGTTTTTCCCATGTTAGAATTTTATTGAGTGTCACCAACAATTCCAAGTTCCACAATATTTCCCATACGTTTCCCTTTTCTCCACCCACATTGAAGTATTTTGATTGAATACTTCCATAGTTATCCATGCTGGTCAAAATTCGTCCTCCTAATTTTTCTATTACTTGAGCAGTTTCAAAAAAAATTATCTCATAATTTCATTAATAGAAATACAAGTAAAAATTATGCATTAGATTAATTTTTCAAACAGAGTAAAAAATAATGAAATATCAAAGAAAATCTAACATATGTAATGAAATTGAGTAGACCAATAACTCTGTTTTGTATTCAATGATATTTGGGTACGTTAGGTTGAAGCTCCAATGGTATCTGATGGTAAGGCTAATTTCCTCTTATTTACAATCTTTATAATCTTCAACAAATGAAGACAATGTTTCAACACTATGAATTTCTCTAGAAATTTGAACTAATTCACTTCTTTCTCTTCTCACCTCCATGCCTTCACAGTCCTGCAAGAGAAATTTGTAAATAAGCATCCATTCACAATCCCACAATATAAATTTGTAAAGAATCCATCCATACCTCATCTAATTAAGGATAAAACTGCATTTAGTGAATAATTTGGTTTCCAGTCTTGATAGCAAACTTTGAAGTTTTAGGGGTTGTCTACTTCTTCAGCATGATGCATATATCATTTTTACTTGAAACATGGCCACTATTTTTAGCAGGTACATAAATATAAAGCTTCAGGACAGGAATATTAAAATATAATTGTTGTTACTTATAAGGCTAAATGCTCTCCAGTGAGATTGGCTTGCCAATTCATGTTCATACTGAATCAATGACTGACTCAATTATGTTTGGTAGCTTGATTGGATTTCCATTTCATTATCATCTGGAATGTCTCCGACTCAATAAAATTTGGCATGCTTGAAAAAAAAAATCATTTATTGGCCAACATAGCAAGATAAAATGACTTCTAACAATTAGTCCTTTCTTTACTAGAGATATTTATTGAGTTAATTTACCTTTTTTTTCAAATCTGTTTTCATTTAACTTCTTTCCATGTAGCATAGGTTTACATTATCATTTGCATCATCATTGGTGAAATAGGTTAGGGTCTGGGGAACAATATGTAAAGTGCTTAAGATGATCAAAAGCTCTGCCTGGTAAAACTACTGCTTCAATTAAAGAATTAGGCACCAAATTATACTATCTCTTAAACTCAAAAAGTTCCATGGATCAGAAATGCATCTATTATCTGAACTTGAAAACAAAAATCTAATAAAATATTGCTTCAATGGAATAATTGGGCACCAAATTATACCATCCCTTGAAATCAAAAGGTTAGATGGACCAAATTATACTATCCCTTGAACTCAAAAATTTCCATAGACCAAATTATACTATCTCTTGAACTCAAAAATTTCCATGGATTGAAAATAACACAAAATATAGATAAAATGCTTCTTCAATGCAAGAATTAGGCACCAAACTATACACTCTGTTGAACTAAAAAAGTTCCATGGACCAAATTATACTATCCCTTGAACTCAAAAAGTTCAATGGACCAAATTATACTATCTCTTAAACTCAAAAAGTTCCATGGATTGGAAATGCATGTGTTATCTGAACTTGAAAACAATGTAGATAAACTACTGATTCAATGCAATAATTAAGTACCAAATTATATGATCCCTTGAACTCAAAAAATTCCATGGATCGGAAATGCATGTGTTATTTGAACTTGAAAACAAAAAACTACCAGTAGGTTCAATATTAGGTTCTTCTTTGCGTCTTCAACAAAAAAGTTCAATGAACTTAGCATAATAGATTTTAATGCCAAGTGACTTCACTGCTAGAAATCTCGCTCAAGGTATAGACTAGCTGCCTTGCAACCATCCTTGTTTAGGTTTAATATTAGGTTTAGGTTTTATAATATTAAGTTTAGTTTTAATAATAATGTAATATTTTGATTTCATATTTATAATAATAATAGGTTTGTATAATAATGGTTAATAACATTATTAATGATTGTTATTAATAATATTTTAATATCAAATTTTAATAATATTAAAACTTTATTAATTATACAACATTAATATAAAAGTTGTCATTCAGCCTAGATATAAAAGTTGTATAAATTATTGACTAGAAGGATTTTTAATAGTTTTAAATATCTGATATATGTATTTAAATATCCTAAATATAGTATTAACTAGTTTAATTATTCTTCTTCATAAAATTTATATATGTCAAATTTTAAACATATTAGAATATTGTAAGGTTATATATATATATTTCTTTAAGAAGTATTCTAAAATTTTAGTAATATTTATTTTAAGATAAATAATTGAATTTGATAGTACTTGGTTTAGATAACTCAAAGAATAATGGTGATAATCCTACAATTTAAATTAAAAGTGGTTTATAGTTTTCAAAATGTGGGTGTGTTTTATGAAAGGTATATGATCAAAAATTTAGTTTCTATACAAATTTTCTCTCACTAATTTACAATAGAATTATGAAAATATCTAAGCAATTCAAAAATATGTAACTAGAACAATGTCTAGGCAACTCAAAAATATATAACTTTGAAACTCTTACTTTTGTATTTTGATCTCTCTCTCTACACACACACATACATACAACGTTGTATATTTCATATTAGAAATATATATAAGTGTCATATATATGTATATATATTGAAAATTACAATGATATATATTCCATATGAGTAATATACATATATCTCTAACATTTGTCATGTAGATTGTGTGAATTAAACTTAGAATTAATTCTTACAATAATATACAAGTAGATTTGATCTGGTGATTGGATTGGGTTGTTGAGATATATTCTCAATAAAAGGTCTCCTACCTTGCAATCTGTTGGATCTCATATGCACTATATTATTGTGATGTACATAGATGTGAAATGTAATAGAAAAAATAGTTTTGTGTATGTGTCATAAATTATGATTTATTTCTTGGTACAAAATCCCCCTTGGTTATAACTCCCATAATGGATTACCAAGGAATATGTATGAGTGTGAGATATTTTTTTTTTTTCTAATTATTACTTTTTCCCAAATTGGTATTTGTTTCTTGTGATGGTGTGAATAAGACATAGTGGAGAAGAGTGTGAAGACAATGCCTCAGTTTTAATACAAAAAAATTACAACTATTGATGAAAAAAAAGTTATACGCAAGCTTCCTGATCAATCTCTTCATTCATATGCTTCTATCGATTATACAGATCATATATTTATTAATTTTAATCCTTAAGCAAATGAATCTAGGTACTGGGGTTCCCCATTTATTTATATGTGAAATATCCTAATTACAAATTTCTTCTACCTGATCAATTTGACATAAATTCGATGGTCTGATTGTCTTCCTAAATTGGCTAACAATGTCGTGTTTAGCCTGTAAAATGGAAGTTTATATAAAGAGACATAAAAAAATTCCTTGGCACTTTCATTACTATGGAATGCTTACTCGTAGCAAGAAAGGGAAATATTTTGTACTTACATTAGAAAGAATAAATATACCAATTCATTTAAATCAATACATGCATATGCATGTCTTGCATGGTTTTGTTGAAGAACATTATTCAAAACAACATCTATATTTCTATCCATCATACCTTTGACTTAATCAACAACCAAAAAATAAAGGCACAATTAAAGTTAACTCAAGAATTTTCACTTTCCTTGTTAGCAAAAAGATAATAGCTAAGGCTAGGATCTCAAAATAGGGGAGAAAGGTAAACCATCCAAGGCCATTAAAAAACCTAGTATCTTGAGTTAGGGAGAGTCAATACACCTTCAATGATCTATGCTTAGGAAACAATTCTCACACAAAGGTTAATCATGAGGCAACAATGACACTAGAAAAGTGGTTTACCTTGATTTTTTTTGTCTTGGTGGCCTGATCTACATGCACTCTAGGGATCACTCTAGGAAGGTTTCCAAATCAATACACTTCCCTTGTATGTAGTTCTAGCTAATGAAAATTAACAAGGAGGGATTTTTTTGGTGGTACCATTAGTGGCCATTGTCTCTGGAGACCATGATGTTAGAAAATTAAATATTACAGAGAAATGAAACACATAAAAAATGCAGAAAACACAAGCACACTAAACACATAAAACCAGAGAGACACAAATATACGTGGTTCACCCAGTTTGGGCTACGTCCACCCTGAACATCCAGTCCTTTCTTTCTATTATCCAGCAAAATGAAGAGACACAACCTACAACAAATCCATTGTAATATCCTCTGTTCTCTCTCACAATCTCCCTATCTGTTTCTCACTCTGAGAATGCTCATACAATCACAGCTGCAATTCAATACCCTCATACAAGTGAGGGGTTGCCTTCTACGGCATAAAAGCCTAAAATAAACATAACTTCTACCATCAGATCATATGCCTAATGAACAGCCTAGATTGACTAGAAATTACTATACTTTTACAAGGCAATTTTACATATGTTTTTAACTTCGGGGGCGCTGCCCCCGAAACCCCCCACTAGGGGGGGCTCTATAAAGTAGCAGCCACCCCCCCTGGACCCCCCAGGCAGTGTTTAATTATGGATGGCATTGCTGCCACATTAAGGTATAGGGGTCCAATGCTGTGATACAAAATAAACAAGATAATCAGGCTCCACACCCAACAATCTCCCACTTGGAGACTGATTGTAGAAACTCCACTGCTGCTTCATTTGTTGGACAATGACTCCACTTTAGACCTGGCTATTTTTCATCTTCATCATCATTCTGAAAGACCAATTGAAACTTAGCATAATCTCATTTTCTCCCTGGTTACAACTTTTGTTAGCATATCTGCAGGATTCTAGCTAGTGTGTATCTTTTCTAGCTTCAATTGTCCATCTTCCAATACTGACCGTATGAAATGGTACTTGAGTTGCATGTGTTTAGCCCTGGAATGAAATGCTGAGTTCTTTGCAAGATGAATGTCACTTTGGTTATCACTATATAACATGCCCATATCACGCTTCTTACCCAATTCATCCATAAACATTTGTAACCAAATCATTTCTTTACTAGCCTCTGTAGCAGCAACATACTCTGCTTTTGTTGTTGAAAGTGCAACAGCACTTTGGATTTTTCAAACCCAATTGACAGCTGTTCCACCTACAGTAAATACATATCCTGTAGTGCTCCTCCTGTTATCTCTGTCACCTTCCATATCTGCATCAACATATCGCTGTGGAGCAATGTTTGAACCACCAAAGCATAATGCTTGATTTTTGATACCTCTCAAATATCTGAGAATCCATTTTACTGCCATCCAGTGTTCTTTTCCTGGATTTTTCATGTACCTCCTTACAACTCCCAATGCATATGCAATATCAGGCCTTGTGTGGACCATTGCATACATTAAACTTCAACCTGCTGATGCATATGGAACTTTAGACATATAGTCCATTTTTTCTTGGGTCTTGGGGGACATCTGCTTACTAAGTATGAAATGGCTAGCAAAAGTTGTACTAACTGGTTTTGCATTATGGATATTAAATCTTTTCAACACCTTTTGTATGTACTCATTCTGAGACAGTGTTAATTTGCAATTTTTCCTGTCTCTAGTTATTCTCATACCAAGGATTTGTTTTGCAGCTCCCAAATCCTTAATTGAAAATGAATTTGCCAATTTTCTTTTGAGCACATTTATTTCTTGCATGTTAGACCCTACAACAAGCATGTCATATACATACAATAACAATATAATATAGCTACCATCATTTCGTTTTTTCAGATAAACACAATCATTAGAGTGACATCTAGTATAACCTTTTTCAGACATAACCCTGTCAAATTTTAGATACCACTACCTTGGAGCCTTTTTTAAGCCATATAAGCTCTTCTTTAACCTGCACACTAATTTTTCTTTCCCTTTGATCTCATATCCTTCTGGTTGCTGCATATAGATCTCTTCCTCCAAATCTCCATGGAGAAATGTTTTCTTTACATCTAACTGTTCAAGATGTAAATATTCCGCTGCTACAAGACTTAAAATAGTTTTGATTGAAATCATCTTAATAATAGGAGAAAATATTTCATCAAAATCAATACCTTTCTTCTGTGCAAACCCCTTCACCACAAGTCTAGATTTGTACCTCTGTTTTCCTCCATATTCTTCCTTCAGCCTGTAAACCCATTTATTCTGCAATGTAGTTTTACCTGCAGGCAACCTGACTAAGTCCCAAGTCTGGTTATGCATTAAGGGGTCCATATCTTCTTCCATGGATAGCTCCCACTTCTTCCTACTTTCAACCTGCGTTGCTTCTTCATAACATTTAGGTTCACCAGAATCAGCCAACAATAAATAGTATAATGAAGGAGAGTATCTTTTAGGGGGTCTACTTATCCTGGTAGATCTTCTAACACCACTTTCAGGTGTTTGAGGTGCATGTTGTTGTTGTTGTTGTGCCTCTTGATTATTATTATTTCTAGGCACCTTTACCTTTCCTGTGATCTCATCAAGAACTGTGTATTCTCTATTTTATTTATCCTGTTTCTTTTCCAGCAACTGATTCTTATACAATACCTTTTCATTGAATATTACATCTATGCTCCTAATGATTTTTTGATTTTCATATCATACAAGAGATAACCAAAATCATTAACACCATATCCAATAAAGGTACATTTCTTTGATTTTTCCTCAAGCTTTGTTCTATTTTCTTTATTAATATGGAAAAAGGCCTCATAACCAAAAGGCTTTAAAAGGAATAGTTTACCTTTTTACCTGTCCATGCTTCCACTGGAATACCACCATCCAAGGAACTTGAAGGCCCTCTGTTTATTAGATAAACAATAGTATCTATAGCATCTGCCCAAAACTGTAAAGCCAATCCAACATGCAATCTGATGCACCTTGCACGCTCCATGATTGTTCTATTCATCCTTTCTGACACACCATTTTCTTGTGGTGTTCTTGGAACTGTCTTCTCTCTGCGAATTCCATGCTCTGAACAGTACCTATCAAAATCTTTGTTGTAATATTCACCTCCATTGTTTTATCTGAGACACTTCAACTTCTTTCCTGTCCCAATCTCAACCAAAGATTTCCATTTCTTGAAAGTATCAAATACATAAGATTTATTCTGAATACAATAAATCCATTTTTTTCTAATTGTATCATCAGTAAAAGTAACATAATAATGAGAGCCACTAAGAGATGATACCTGAGTAGGTCCCCATACATCTGTATGCACAAGCTCTAATTTTTCGCTCTTCTTTTCTTTCACAACTCTGAGAAATCTGACTCTCTTCTGTTTTCCATAAATGCAATTCTCACAGAAATCCAAATCAACATTCTTCAAACCTGACAACAAATTTCTTGAGTGAACAATCTTCATCCCCTTCTCACTCATGTGTCTAAGCCTATGATGCCATAATGTTGCATCTGCTCCTTTGGAAGTTAAAGCATTAACAGAGTTAGAAATACCATTACATAAATGAAATGTACCAACCTTTTCGCCTTTTGCTATTACCAGGGCTCCTTTGGTGACCTTCCACGTTTTATTTATGAAAGTTGTCACACAACCTTCACTGCCTAACTGCCCTATTGAAATTAGATTTTTCTTCAGATCTGGAACATGCCTTACCTCCTTTAATATCCATTTGTTTCCATTCTACTATTTTACAAGAACCTTACCCATTCCAAAAATTTTACAAGGTTTATCATCACCCAAATAGACTTGTCCAAAATCTCCTTGAACATAGTCATGAAAATATTTCTTATCAGGCGTGGCATGGAATGAGGACCCTCAATCTACAACCCAAGAATCAGTAACATTTTTGAAAGAAAGAATCAAAGCATATTGTAACACATCACCTGTCACATTTGCTTCATGATTTTTTTCTTCTTGTGTGTCTCCTTCTTTTCCCTTCCGAGATCTACAGTCTTTCTTTAGGTGTCCTTTCTTCTCGCATTTCCAGCACACTATCCCTGATCTAGACTTGGATTTGCCTTTCCTTGATTTACTATGATATCCCAAGCTCTTTCCTCTTTCCATTCTTCTTCCCCTAGAATCTGCACTCAAAGCATTACCCAATTTCTCACTGAATCTTTTCCATCACATTTCCTCGCTAAGGATAACACCGACAACATCATCAAACTTTAAAGTACCAGATCCAGATACAGAGGTACTAATGGCCATAACTAAACCATTCCATCTTTCAGGCAATGAGCACAAAAATAACACAGCTCTAACTTCATCATCAAAGTTTACCCCTACAGAACTTAACTGACTAGTAACTATATTAAAATCATTTAAATGGTCTGCAACAGATCCACCTTCTAACATATTCATATTAGATAAACGTTTCATAAGAAATACCTTGTTTGAGGTCGAGGGTTTTCATATAGTTTCGCCAACACCATAATCAAACCCTTTGTTGTTGTTTCCTTCGAAATATTGAAGGCTACCGATGTCGCAAGGCACAACTGTACTGTTCTGAGTGCCTTCCTATCAAGAATATCCCATTTTGCGTCTATCGTAATCATCAGCTTCTTTGTTTTTCCGCTCAATCGTAGGTATAGATATTTCTGATACAGATAATCTTCCATCTGCATCTTCCACAATGGGAAGTTTTGGTCGTTAAATTTCTCGACCCTAAATTTACCATCTTCTGCCATTGCTTCCACTCAAACCAGGAATTCTTCTTTCTTGTGAGTTTATCATCCAAATAGACCTTCAGTTTTGATACTAGTTGTTAGAAAATTAAATATTACAGAGCAATGCAACACATAAAATATGCAGAAAACACAAGCACACTAAACACATAAAACCAGAGAGACACAAATATACGTGGTTCACCCAGTTTGGGATACATCCACCCCGAACAGTTAGTCCTTCCTTTCTATTATCCAGCAAAGTGAACAGACACAACCTTCATAATATCCATTGTAATATCCTCTGTTCTCTCTCACAATCTGCATATCTATTTCTCACTCTGAGAATTCTCATATAATCATAGCCGCAATACAATACCCTCATACAAGCGAGGGGTTTCCTTCTAGGGCATAAAACCCTAAACCAAACATAACTTCTACCGTCAGAGCATCTTCTTAATGAACGGCCCAAATTGTCTAGAAATTACAATACTTTTACAAGGCACTTTTACATCTGTTTTTAGCTTCGGGGGCACTGTCCCCAAAACTCATCGCCAGGGGGGGGGCTCCATGAAGTCGCAGCCACCCCCCCTGGACACCCCAGGCAGTGTTTAATTACGAGAAGCATTGTCGTCCCATTAAGGTACAGGGGTCCAATACTGTTATGAAAAATAAACAAGATAATCAAGCTCCACACCCAACACATGATTGGTGATGGAGATGGGGTTTTCCATGCTTTACATAGGGTAGACATCAATAAAAAATTACTCAGTTTTCTTAGGGTTGCTCCATGGCTAATAAGAGAACTTGATTTCGTATGTAAGATCCATCAAATGTGAGGTTTTTTTAATTGTCCTCACCATTTTATCAAATTCACCTTTGCCATTCGTTAACCAGGCTATGGTTATGGGAGGATAGTTTTGACCTATAGTTTTACTTATTTCTTCCTTGGGATTTTCTTAGTCTATTATATTTGATAATATTTCGCTGCCTTAAGATTTTTAATTTTAACAATTATGTCACCTTTTGGTTTCCATCGTGGTGAAGTTTACTTTGTATGAATATTTTATACTTGAGGGATCGACTTACTATGAGGAGGGTTTTTTCAACCATAGTTATAGAATTGGCCTCACGATAGATACACCTATGTCTTGGGTCACTTTAGGTGTTACTCAAGGGGCCAAACCTTCTGTTCACCAAGTAGTTGACCATAGTATTCCACCTCATCACCATATGTCTACATACATCTCATTAATTGGGGGTGTCAACTCATTTGGATATTTACATAGTCCTCTACTTGAGTTCTTCATGGATAACACCATTACCTCTAGGATGATAGTTGTCATGTCCCAACATATAGTTACTGACAATATTCAACTAATCATGTTTAAATATTCCTCTACAAAAATGGGACTTGTTCCCAGTATGTCCATAGAAAACCCATTTCGCTCATTCTGGTAAAATATTTAGAGATATTCCTTTAATTTTTAAACTACATCCAATATGGGTGCCTCCACATTAGTGATCACATTATCGCAATTCATGTTTAGGAAAATTTATATCTCAATCATGTCTACCATACCTATGTCCAATGCGAGGGGTTAAAAATTCTTGTTCACATTTGGTTTCTCAGGCCCCACGATGGGCGTTGGTATCTCTATAGTGTGAGCGACTATACTTAATGACGGATTTACGAATGATTGGAATCATTTCACCTCATCCATGTCATACTTTAGCAGAAATATTGGTATGTTTGTTTGTAGTGGTTTTTATAATCGTTTTAGATGTCAAACATTATGGGGGATCTGCATTTGAGGGTTACACATGTATCCCATGTAATTCCCAAGGGGGACATAACACTTTCTCTTATAATATGTTTGATTCATGGGATTATAACCCTTTTAGTAAGCATTTTAGAACACCATTTGGCTTAAGAGGTCAAGAAGATTTTGTAAATTTTTCATAGCTAATGGCATTTAGCCTGGTAGCATCACCAACAACATGTTTACATGGGTGTGGGAGCTAACACCTCTAGCCAAACCACTTCCAAAAGTTATCCTAACATTGGAAACAAAGCAACGGGTGCAGTAGATACTCTACTTGGATCATAACGTTCACCTTAACCCCCCTATCCATCATTTAACTCACGATTCATAAAAACACATGCTTTTCATAACATTTATAAGTTAATTAATAGTCCCATCAAACATAATCGTACCTGGTTACTTGTCCCTCATAAAATACTAGCATATATCCCTAAGTTTGATGGTAAGCCTGGAGAAGACCGTACATCCTAAATTAGAACTTACTACTTGTGATTATCTTCCATATCATTCATGGATGATAACATAAGGTTGTTTCTCCTCCTACAAAACCTTACCAATGTTGTTTCCAAATGGTATGTTAGCTTAGAGTGCACCACTTATCATAATTTCATGTCATTAACATGGGATTTTTTTAATCATTAGAAATTATATATGAGGCATGAGACTGTTACTAACATTCTCACTAGATTCCATCAAGATACCTCCACCCACATCTCTACTCATTTTCATGAGTGAAAAAGAATACAAAGTCTCTTCAGAACTAACTTCCTTGATGAGTTTTTATGTTATTATTTCACTATTTCCTTATTTCCTAATATTTATAAATATCTGGTAAAGGTAGTAACTGAAATCGAGGAGAAAGCCATCATGTGTGCCCATAAAATTGAATTGATCTATTCTCAAGTGCATAGTTTATATTAGGTCATTCCTAAGAGTCCTTGATATTCAATTTTGTTTTTGAATTACAGTCTGTAACCCATGCTAATGGAGTTATGGGGTTGTATCTTCTAGAAACATAGGCCAACTATCCTCTAAGATGGGTCAAATTAAATCTCTTCAAGTGCACTAGATGGAAACCCTTCTAATTAAATACCCAATGCTATTATTTCCTCCTAGGTCAACATTGTTCAATCTACATTGATAAATAATCCCTATAAATTGGGATGTAAGAATAAAAATAACAAGTCTAAAACCTTGAATGAGGAACAAGGAAGACTATAAAAAACAAAATAAAATGAGTGGAATAAAAGAGAAGAAGAAGAAAAACCATTCTCCTTGTAGGATTTGTGGGAAGACCATCTAACCCATGAGTTCCACTACATGGATGAGATTCATTGATACTTCTTGTAGTAACATGCTTCTTCTCAACTGGTTGCCTTGGTGAATCCTTTTTTTTCCCATTAACAACACATGGTTGCAAATACTCCACCACCTAAGCAAGGGGGTAGTGGGAAAAATTATTCTAATGGCTCCTATTCTATGAAAGATATATGTATGGTTAAAAAAGGCATCAATGTCATGACCAAAGTGCATGATTACGAGAATCCCGTGTGTGCAACTTCTACCTCAGAGCTAGTGATCCAACCTCCATCTAATGTCCTTCTTCATTTTGTTAAGCCATCTCTAAAAATTGTGTTGTTCCTGTCTAAGGGTGCACTTTAAAATATTATGCATAATACTAATATGAGCACCTCTCATAACTATAGTATTAACGAGAATCTAACCCCAAGATCTAGCTATCATGTACACACTTAAATTATTGCAAAGTTTCCTAAATAAATGAAAGGAAAGTCTATGTAGTAATCATGGGGTGGGTTGCTCAGGCTCAAATTTCATTACCATTTATCCTTCTTTATATAAACCCCATCTTCCACATCATCTAGCCTTCCATATTATGGTCAAATTTTTGAGACAACATGTTAATAAGAGAGATTTGGGTGAATATTTATTGATCAACATTATGTCTCCAAAGTATTAGAATGCTCTTGGTTCATTGATGGTATGTATTTGTATATTTGAAATAAATAATTTTGATGGGCATACCTTTTAGCTTCAAGTGGTGTTTTTAAGTTTACTTGTCGAGTTAGGAGGGGGTGATGTTTGCTGAGGTTGAGCTCATTCATGCACTACTAGATTATAATCTTCTACTCAAGGGATGTTGGTTGTATGCTATGACCATTATCATATCATTAATATTTCCTATCCTAATGTTTCCCCATCAAGGTAAGATAGTCACCTTTGACTAGTTAGACTTCTGGGAGCCTGATTATCAATTTCATAATAGTCATCTGGTACCATTTTTTTGGGGATTTCACTACACCTTCTAAAAGAACTTGAGTAGGGATGTTCAAAGGAAAATAATTGATGGACATACTTTCGCTTGATCCATTAACATGATCTCTTATGTCACTCGTGAAACCATTAGACCTCCTTATCCTCACGCGGTGCCTATGAAAAACGAATCTCATATGGGTACAATGCCATGTTTTGTGGAAATAATCCCATTTTTTTCGTCTCACTTCCACCTAATGAAATTTGTTAGGTTATCTATCCTAGTGTGGAATATGATCAAGATACTCTACCCACATGAGCTCTCATTCCTTCACTTTCACATAATTCCCTTAATACTAAGTTTTCTTCACCTAATTCCGTCTTGGATGTCATGGATTCATAAGATAATCTAGCAGATAGTATGCCTCATTATTCCTATACTATCTGAAATATGGAATTAATGGAAAATTCCTCTCATAATCTTGAATTAGGCCAAAGTAAATTTCCTAAGTCACTCAATGAGGTACCACCCTCAAAATGAGTCAAGTGTGGGATTTCTAGCACTAAACTTGCCACTTGACTATCCACTACTAGTTCCCTTGACAACAAATGTCTCATGCCCTCTTCATATCTTGATCATCCTTATTAAGGCGTTGTAGTAGATGATATGATAGTTCACCTTTCATGCCATCGAGTTGTTCATGATAATGTTATGTCTCTCGACTATCATTGGAATCATCAATATTTAAGAATGTGGAAGTTCAATTGTATGTGGCATGGATTTGTCATGGTGTGTCATATGTTGCAAATAACTACACGTGATTTGATACATGTTAGTTAGAAACCTTCGCCTATGCCAAGTAGTGAGAACTATATTTCATAACCTATAATATTGTGTCATGATTTTTACATATATATATATATATATATATATATATATATATATATATATATATATATAATTCAAAAAAAAAATATAAAACATTACCTACTTCCTTGAGGTATAAGGTTGAAACTAAAATATATAATTAGGAACATCAATTCTATCATTGCACTATTGAACTTTTATGCTGCCATTTTACTGTTACTTAGGTCCCACATCACTAGGTCGTGGCATTAACCATGTCCTTTTCCATGTCATAACTTGTGTAATAGAGTGTACCCTTAATAGAAACCCTATAATAGCACCATATTTCCATTTTGGTGCCCAGTATTTAATTATTCATAGGTTCAAGAATCCTCTTTAATATCTATAATGGCATCATTATTGAACTTGACACCACTCTTTGTCAATTATCTTTGTTCATCGACAAATATGGGGTTGCAACATTTTTCGATATTACTTCATGGTTGCCTATGCTTATAGTCCATAGTGTCTTGTTATATGGTATCATAACCATGTTTTCCTTAGTTTTTCTCACCCACCTTCCAATCACTCTTGATCTCTTGACTATTTCCTCCTCCAAGTTGTGTTGGAGAATGTATTATGTACTCGAGGGAAATCATTAGGGGAATTTCCATCAGTGCCCATCCCTTTGATAACTCCTATTGCAAAGATCTATATTGTATCATGACTAGTCCTTGATGACATGAGTCCACAATATGTTTTAAGGGAGGTCATACTCTATTATCTCAACACAAATTATGGATATGCCTACCTCTATGATGTGAATTTTTGTGTATCAAAGTATAATTTTTACAACCTCTACAAGTACTTTTCCCATGGTATATTTCTTTTCCTTGGATAGTGGTATTTTTATTGTAAGTTTATTGCGTCCATTAGTTTCTCTTTTGACACCATGAATTAGGGAGCATCTATTATAGCTTGAAAATAAATCCCCTAGGGTACAATAAAATCATATCACGCTCTCCAAGTCAAGGTGTTAAGAAATTAATTGTGGAATGTTGCAAAAATAATGAATTTGAGGCTTCGATGCTCCCTTGCTATTCCAACTAAGTAAGACTAGGCCTAGAAATGCTCTATCTCAAAGTAACTTGAGAAACATATAGTGCCACTGAGTTTGAGAAAAAAAGCATGATTTTTGCATATATAAGGTTTTATCAGGCTAAATTTAATCACTTAGGGTGGGAAGGATCAAAGTGTTATTAAGGTCAAGAAAGTATCTAGATTCAATCTAATCCCTCGTGAGAAAAAAATATATAAATATGCTCTTTGTAAGTCACAAGAGAGAAAAAATTACTATTTATTAGAATTTTGTTGAAAGTTTGACCTATAGCATACTTTCATGATAAGCGTGTACGACAACCTATGGATATTCATGAGTGGTGATGGAGAAGTGGCTCATGAAAAGGCTACAAAACGGTTCAACTATATACTCTTACATGCTATAGTAAAAAGTTACAAGATTTTCCCCATTTAATTCATGTTTTCCATTAATGTTTAAATGGTTGGTTTGGCCCATCAAGGTTTGGTCTAGTGGCCAGCGGACGCACTACTATGGCATTCATGCCGTTGTGCAGGTCACAAGTTCAAGTCCTGGATAACCCGAGGGCTATTGTGGCGGGCTCGGAAGTTCCTCCTAGGAGTATAGTGGTAGCCAGTAGGATTCGACCCCATGTCATGCGAGTACAATACCGGTGCCGTTGCCGATTATCCTACTACAAAAAATAAAAAATAAAAAATGGTTGCTTTGAATTTACATTTATGTATAGACTAATAATGTTTTGAAAGAAATAGTGGTTTGGTTTCTTGGTTGTGTCTAGATCCAAAAAGAGAGAAAGTTGAGATCTCTCCGAAATATCCTCAAAGCTAGTAGAACCAATTAGGGTAGTTTCCTTGTGATAGTAAACAAAATCTTCTCCACTTTCTTTGTGACATTTTTTTATTTTATACTTAAAATTATTTTTCTTTCAATATGCTATAAATTTATCCTTAAACACATAGTCATAATATATATCCTCACAAATTTCATTAGCTAATTTCCTTTTATCTCTCAACTTTATGATAAATATCAATTTTGAATATATTTAAAATGAAAGTAAAAATTATTCAACATAATATTATAAAACCTATATTTACTCGATATATTTACATCGAGGAACTTCGATTTAACTTATAAATTCTAACATTCAATACTCAAAGCAATATTCTATAGAATAGTATTCTTCATATGTAGACATATGATTACTATGCTAACTAATAACCTTAATTTCCATGCTTGCTTGGGGCTAGAAAGGGCACTATACAACCTGCGAAGCAATGTTTATTGCTATATATTAAACTATTTTTATCTTGTCATTATTTTTATTTTTTTAGATAAAATGAGGTTAATATAGAAGGCACTGGGCATGGTTGAAATCTATGGGTTGACATGTGGGCCAACGATGTCGGGGGGACACTCTTTCACCAGTGAAGGTTACACTTGGCACTTTAACATGTTCCCTCTTTTCTTTTATTAACTCATCCATTCACGTGATGGGGGTTTACTCTCCTGGTTTCTCGAATGAAAAGGTTTTTTTTTTCTTCTGCGGTTTCCTGGTAGGAACTCCCTTCGGTGCCCTTCTATTCCAATTGTTTCTACTCTTATCCTTTTCCTTGTGGGAAGGCAATTATTCCCTCTGGCTAGGAAGTTGGGTTCCATTGTGCATTGTGTGGTTTCTCCCAGTTTGAACAACTTCACACCCGGTGGAGGTAACTAATACATTGTTTTTGTATTCCTCTTAGGGCCTTTTTCTCTTTTTCTGTCAGAAAAGTGCTGCTTCAATTAGGCTGTCTACTGGGTTTTTTGGGGGCTGGATTCTGGGCGTTTGGGCTGGCCATTTTATGCCTTTATATCTTTACTAGAACTTTTATCTGTTATCTATCTCTTGTCGCTACTTGTTTTGTCCTCTCGGTCTTTCGCAGTGACTCTTGGGTCAGCTAATCCATCTAGGTGTTTTGGTCAAGGGTTGGGGGCTTTGCTTATTATCATTTTTAGTCTCTATGTGCAATGATAAGGAATTTTTGGATGTCATACAAGAAACTGAAGACATCCTATCAGTTTGAGGTTTAGACCCTATAAGCCCTAATTTGGCAATAGTCTCCCTACCCTCTCTGTCATATGAAGCAAAGGGTGGGGAGGAGAAATTCAAGTGGAACCACATGGTAGGGTTTGCCTCCATTAAAAATTTTGATCTGTTCCTATCTCAACATCGATCGATCGAGCAGCTAGTTTTATCTCTCTACATAAACCTTAGGGTCCTGAAAAATTCACTTTCTCTACTAGTACGCCATTGGCAGCACCCCCTAGTCCTCTGGCTTCTAGTCTGCCTTGTGAACACATCTTCTCGAGGGGTTTGGAGGACACCCTAATCAGGAAGGGGGTAATGGGAAAAATGACTCGTGGCTCTATCTGTGGTAACATACCTGTATCCCCATTCATGTATAAGTCGGAAGAACTAGCTGCGAATGCTCCTTTGGCCATTCGACCTCTGGGCTCAAATCTTCCTGTGGTGCAAGGGGTTTTGGTTGAACATGGGATGACGGATCTGACAAGGCTAGAGTGGGGTTCTTGTGATGGGTTTGGTAGCTTCTCTCTGGGTGGTTTGAGTGGAGGTTTAAAGGGCCTTCGTGGTGTTCTCAGTGAAAGAGAGGTAGATTTACATTAGCATGGAAACCCTGGCATCTAGTCAGGGTTTAGCGAGGGCCCATCTCATTCTGGCTCGAAACCCAGTCATGATAAATAAGTGTTGGGGGTTGAGTTGGGTCAATCAGAGAATGTTGGTGCCCAGACTAAGGGATTTTCTTCCGGAGGTGGCGCTCAGACTTCCAAATTTTCTATCAAACTCGATGAATAGAAGTGTAACAAAAGGAATAAAGGGAAGACGATCAAGGGGAGCTCTGAATGCCTGAAATTGCCTAAAATTTATTTTCGGAGTTGATCTATAGTTCGACAGTTTGATGGCAGCCTCTAAACTGATCTTAGAGGGAAAGGCTAGAGGGAAAATTTTCTTTGAGGATTATATTTCGGATTGGATTTAAACTAGTTGGTATGCGGCCCCTAATAGGGACGTTAAGGTAATTATGCTATCTAAAGGCTGGTTTATGGTGAATTTCAAAAATGCAGCAACATTATAATGGGTGCGGGCTCATCAATGGGTCTTTGGTACTGCCCCTATTCTCTTCAAGCAATGGACTCCACTTTTTGATGCTAAGAGGGAGCGGGTGGATGAGATCCTGGTGTGGGTTCATGTTCTGGCTCTACCACCTCACTTTGGGATCATGGAGGTTTTTAGGGAAATTCGGAATATTTTTGGGACATTCTTGGAAGAAAATATGTCTTTCTTGGAATCAAGATCCAGGAACAATGTGATAATTGTAGTTAAGCTGGCCCCAAGGGAAGGTCTGATTGGGAAATTTTTTTTGAATTAGGAAGGACATTATTTTGAGTAGGTGATTGATTATAAACATATTCCTTTCCCTTGTCATAGATTCCACACATTGGGCTACTTGGCCAAAGATTTCCCTCTGGGATTTTAAAAAAGCCACAAGAAAAAGAGGGGTTCTTCCCACATCAGGGTGCAGAAGGTGCCTGTTGTGTAGTCAGAGAAGCACACGGTTGTGGTGTGGGCTTTGGTTGTCGAGGGGGTAGTATAGGATCTGGTGGAAGAAGTTCAAATGGCTGATAAAATAAATGATTCAGATACGGTGGCCCAGATGGAGCTAGTGGACATGGTGGCGGAGCAGCCGCTACCCCGCCTACTGTTCCTGTAGTGGATTTAGTGGGGAACAGAACCAACAGGCTGATGACTTGTCTAAAATCAGCCCTAGATAGGCTTAGGGCATGTGGTTGATAGAAGAAAAGGATGGTTTGGTGGTCCGTGTGTCAGACACCAGACCATACTGATGGAGGGCCATCCCTCATATATAGATTTTGCTTTATATTTATTTCTTTTTACTCCAGCACTATTATATCTTTTGGAGCTGATGTATATATATTGCCTCATGTTTTAAACTACAAACTTATCAGTTTTTGTATATGTTTTGGGCTTTGATGGTTAAAATTATTATTATTATTGTGAACTGATTGATCTCTCTTCAGGAGAGGCTGGGTCTTGGATGGTGTTTCTGCCATTGTCTTATATGTTGGGTGTTTCTCCTTGTTTGTAGGCCTGTAATGCTGGACATGCTTATTATTTCTATGCTCATTTACCACTTTAGAAATCTTCTCTACCTAATATGGTCTATGCATGCTCTTGGTTTCACAACTACTATTTTCTCACCCTCAGGTGCAGGATGGTTGGTGTTTTTTCTTGCTCCCCTATTGGGGACAATGACTTATGGAGTGCTATGGCATACGCGATGTAACTTTTTGTTTATTCTAATATAAAGTTCTTTTTTTTCTCGGGAAAAAAATGAGGTTAATATCATATATAATATAACATTAAAAAGCATATGTTAAGGTTTTATTAAAATCATAGTGGAAAGTCTAGGTGGAGTCCTTTTGTAGATATTGATAAGTTCTAGTATTCTTTCTAAACTAAAAGTATGTGTAATATTAAAAGATGGAAAAGTAAATAAAAATGATAATATTTGATTATATATGTCTTTATAATTTAAAATATTTTTATTTTTATTTAAAATATAAATTAAAATATAGCTTAAAAATAAATTAAATTGTTTGAATCGTAAGAGATTATGACATAAAAGTTTTATCTATTTTGGTATTTTGTACGAAAAAATGGGAGGAATTAGTATGAAGAGTCTATTTTAGTGGTATGTTTTAGTTTGAAAAATTAAGGTTTGCAATTTTTTAAAGTTAATTTAAGGATTTAAATAATTTATTTTGGTGTTATAGTGTTTCCCATGTGCTTAGTGTTGATTTACATATTAAGTATTCATCACAATGCTGTGAAAATCACTTGAGTTGGTGCTCCTATGCAAAATTCATGCATCTTACAAGATGATGTACCTTGTCGAGCAGCATGCTATGAAGGAATGACACTCTAGACCCATTACTGAGACATGTGGTGATAACCAGATGAATAATTTTGAGAAGATTTTGGAATGAAAAAAAATCACAATTGAGGGTCGAGGAAGTCTTTACGTACCCTTAGATGGCTATTGGGATGAAACTAGGAGGAGAAGGGGATCCTTTTTTACAATTGTATCTCGTTTCACAACAAATAAAAATATCTAAGAGAGGTATTGTGTGAGCATAAAAAAGGAAGGTGAGGAGGATTTTTTTGCAACCATTATGACCATGTTGTTAAAATTTAACACCATAGTGAATTCTCATTCCATTGTATGTACATAATACAATTAAAACAAAGACTATAGTATTGGACTCACCTTCTAGTAAGGTTTTTTAGTATAAATCTTAGATACAAGGGAAATTAATTTTATATCCTAAGATTTCATAATATATAAGTCTCATTCTAAATTGTACATTGAAATTTAAAAATCATTGTTCCAAATTTGTACAACCTTGCAAGGCTGATGTGATGTATGAAAATATGAAATATCTCTAATATCACTCATTGTATCACTCAAAAATGAGATTGTCCAAATTAGTTCCTTATTTACCTTTTATTAATTATTTATCATATTATTTATATTTTTCTTCTAAAATATTTATATAATACATTAGTGTTAATGCCCGGCTTAAGAAGTTTGGTCATTTGAGTTTTCCTTACATTTCTTTTCTCCCATCATGATTATTTCAACAAATTATTTCACTACTTTAAATAATGAATGTCTACTCCTAAAATTATAAATAAAGATTTTATTATTTTTTTCCTATTTAATTTTAGACAAATTTCCTTATTCATTATCCTCCCAGTCTTTTTTTTTTACTACCCATCTATTATATCCTTAGTACAATTACCTTGGAAGCTAAAGATGAAACTTTTTAAGAGATAGAGAGATGCCTAAAATAACTTTGAGTTGGTGTAGAAGTCTAAGCTAAATAGAGTTATTAGAAGAATAAGCTATTAATATTTTATTCATTTGGAATCTCATGCAATCATTAACTTAATACAAATTAAACCATTAGATACTAATTGATTAGGAATCCTCATATAATCATTAATTTAATTAATTCATTTAACACAATTTAACTCCCTCATGCAATCATTAACTTAACATAATTAATTTAACACAAGTTAACTCCCTTTGTTTTAAAGATTCAATAATCTTATCCCACAATCTCCATTAACAACACCACCTTCTCCTCCCTTCAGATTTATCCGACAATTTGAAATTTATCCCACATTATTCACCATAGTGACTCAATTTTCAATAGAATAAGAAAGTTTTAAATATGAATGCTCCTGCTACAATTTTTTTAACTCTTTTATGCATTTACACCGTAACCATAATAAGCATGCAATTTCGTTTCTTCCACTTGTACTTCATAACGATGGAAGGAAGAGGTTGGAAACATCGATCTGGACAGGGGAGATATGTTATAAATACATTGAGCGGGAATGAGGATTCTGCTTATTTCCACTTTCCTTCCATCCAGTCTCATGTACGCAAAACATGGTAAATACCATCTCATGTTAATATTCCTTAAAGACCAAACATACGAAAATATTATATTTTTATAATGTTCCATATAAAAAGAAAGCGACATCACAATTCTGAGACATGCGTTCATGGCATATCTTTTATAATATTCCTTTTAAAAAGCTAGCTACATCAAATTTCTAAGATACCCTTTTATGACAAAGATTTAATAATGTTCTTTTTAGAAAGAGAGATGCATTAGAGTCATATATGGCAAATCTATGTGTCCACTAACGTTGGTTCAAGGCTTTTTTTTTAATTGTAAATTGGTTTCGTGGAACACTTTGATGTACCCACTATTATGGCAATAGAGATAAAGCAATTAATTACATACATCAAATCCAATCAGAATTCCCAGAAAAAAGGAGAGTTATCCTGTCATTTTCCTGCCCAATCAGTTGTCATCGTGCCATGGACGGAGAGCACTCTAGTCTATGCGGAAAATAGAGGAAGCAATGGAGGGATGAGTGGTGGTAGAGTCGTGCGTTATTTCAAGTGGAATCGTGGTGTTTGTTAAAGCAAAAGTTATTCACGGGGACACGCAATGAGGCATTTGTCGGGCTTAAATAGTTCCACTATGTACTATACGTCGTCAATATTATAGGGCCAAAAAGGAATTATTATTAATCAAGCGAACTGTGATGTTGCAGCCCAAGGGGAAACATGTGGGGCAGAGGTTTTATCAGGTTATCAGGCAACTAGTTCTATTAATTTGGAATTCGTATTGAGTAAATACAGAAACGAAAATTAGGTATTAAATAAAGAGCAAATACAAACACAAAAAATATTGCATGTGCGCCATTTTTGGTTTTATTTATTTATTTATTATGTTGAGGATTTTTTCTTTTTAGTGAGTAATACAATTTGATGTCTTATATTTTGACTATTAGAAACCCAAGATCCAGATCCAGATCCTAAATATGCAGAACCTTACATTTCAACATATTTAATATAGAGAATTAAACTCTACATGTTATACTCTATTCAAAATAGCCCTATAGTTGGGCTTCGTTTTTAATATATGAAAAATATAACATTGGTAATATTGGGCAAACTACTCACACTAAATTTGGCCTTTTTATAAGTTATCTATAAAATGGTTTTTTATTTTTTTCATTTTATTTTTCTATTTTTAAACTACATGTCTTAGGAAATATTTTTCATAGCTATGTCAATTTATAGGTGTCGACTACTTAATCTGTATCCTTTTCTCTTGGCTGTTAATTATGCAAGTTGGAGAATTTTTATACTTACTGAAGTTTCAGAAGCAAACATTATGTCATAGAAAACTATATTTGTTGTTTTGTAATTTTGTAGTCGCTATCATTGTTTTTGAATAAACATATGTGAATTGTTATTCTAAATGGTGAATAACTAGGATTGTATGGGTTTTATTTTATTTAATATGAATTGCAAATAAACAATATTATATCTTGAAAATAAATATTAAACAAAATAAATTCATGAGTTAATGTAATTATTAAAAAAATAATAGATAGTCTATTTAAAAATGGAATAAATAAGTAAATGTAATGAATATTAATAATTATGTAAAGAGTCTTTTTCTACAATTTAATAGGAGGAGGTGTGCAATTCATTTTCTTGTGTAAAGTTAATGCATTTTGAGAGTTAGACATGCATCCTTTTATTGATATTACAACATAGTATAAAGAAGATGTGGTTAACTTATTTCACTTTAATTATGGGGGCCATATACACCATATTTCTAATTTTTTTTTTTTTTAATAGAAATAAAATAATTAAAAGTAAAAATAGAAAGAAGACAAAAAAATCTTATATAATCCTTCTCTCTAGTAAAGTAAAAATATTCAATGAGGGTCATAAATAAAATATTGAAAATCAAATTATTATGCATATTTTTTTTTAAAATATTTATATATTCAAAATGTAATTTAAATAGTGAAAAATTAAGCACCGTATATCTATTTATGTAAAACTAGTCTAGATGCATCTTAACTAGGAAATATAGAGATCTTAGTTTTGATTCTGGAATTGTAGAAAATGTTTTCATATGAAGAAATTAGATTTATTTCCACATTTACTAGATCTCTAATTGAGATAGATTTATATTGATAAAATTAAAATAATATAATCATATATCTAAAAAATCATTTGATTAGAAAAAATAACTATTTCTTGAACTATATATATATATATATATATATATATATATATATATATATATATATATATATATATATATATATTCTCTTATTATTAAAAAATAATTATTTCCTAAATTGTATAAGATACAATATCTTATAGATTTATTAATCAAATTAGTTAGGCTCTCTAGTTTTTTTGGTTGTTCCAATCACACTTGAGCTGAGATGCAGTCTCTAAACATGCATATCTTATATTTAACTTAGAATTACTCTCCTCAAAGTACTCTTACTAGTCCCTACACCTTTTGGGTTGTAGGGACTATTATAATAAATTTAGTTCCTTTACATTATTTCGCAAGAAAACCAAAACATGAACCAAGTTACTTAACCTAATGTTTTAATCTTATATTTTATAAATAGATTTGTTGTCAATCTACAAGCTTCCTCCAATAGTTTTTTCAACCCATAAGAAATTTAGATGTATTATTTGGCCACATATCGAGGCAAGAGGTGAGGAAACTTAGGATAAATATCAATTAATATAAAGGGTTTTGATTTCAATCAAAAAATTCTAACACTAGTTTGTAAACTTTGTTTTCTAAAATTACAGGAACATGTATCTCATGTTTAGATAGAAGGGCAACATGCTACACATGGCTCACCAGAGTATAAAAACTTTGCATGGTTCATCATTGTGTTGTCCCATCCGCAGAAATCTATTCCATTACTAATATTCTTATTAATAATCATCATCCCATGCATTTCATTCTAGGAATTCCTTCTCATCATTTTAGGCATCATTTTCCCCTAAATTTCCTGTTCTCTATTGCTTTCCCATGGATTTAGTTTTGGCCATTGCTTCCACAAAGAAAAAAGGTAACAATCTTATATGATTTAATTTTGGGTATTGTAAGAACCTTTGTGAAAATTCCATGTAATAAAAGTTAAAAATAATAATCATGGTTGATGGCACAATTATTCCAAGTTGAATGTTAGGGAAAACATCCTAGTGGACGTTTATTTATGTTATTATGGATAAAGGAAATTGGAAAAGGAAATGGAAAATGATTTTGAAATTCAGGAGCCATTATTGGCATTTATTTATGAAAATAATGGAAAATAGGAGAAAAGGAAGGTGAAAGGTCACAGGTTGCATGTGAGGGGGAAATTGAAGGAAAACAATGGAAAATGAAGAAATTAGAGACCTCATTGATAAAAATGATTATGAGGATCAGCTATAATGTTTTTTCTCACACTTTTGGCTCTGATTCTATTCCTCACTCTTGGATACCTAGAGTTTCCTTGGAGCACCTTGGTGTGGGATCAAGAAAGGAAAAGAGGGCAAGAGGACGAAGGAAGCAATCAATGATGACCAAGAACCAAGCAGCTATAGTAGGATTCTTGGTAGGTATCTATTTGCATGTGTGTTTCCTTGCTAGATCTGGCATCTATGGTATTTCATGTATTTATTTTTTGTCTTGACATGGGTTTTTCTAGGTGTGGCAGTGTTTTTTAACCTAGCCTTTTCATTTCCATATAGCTTTGATGAGATGGGTTTCTCATCCTTCGGTTAAGCTAGATTGTCGGATGGATTTGAAGTTGAGTGGGTTGGATATCTGAAATGACAAACACATGGACCAGTGGTCCTTGAACCAGACTGTGGATCACGCTAAAGCCATTGGACTAGTAACCCCTGAAATATACTATGGGTTGCATTAAAGATAGATTGAGTGCATTAGTGGGATTAGGAATCATTTTCGGTGAATGCTGATATATATATGGTAAAACTAAGAGGTGTATTTGTGTTTGTTGGGCCTAGTAGTCCTGGGATGGGATGTATGGTAAATCCTGGAGAGTGGGTCTCAGTGTAAGGCCTAGTGATACGTAGATAAAATTGTGGATTACGGTAAATCCTAAGAGAATAGGAGGAACACAAATTCCTCATAGTGTAGGCGGAGAACCCTAGTAGCATTCATGCTTGTTTGATTTTTTTTGGTTGGTTATGAGTCCCACATTCATGCTTGGAACATGGCACAAGGTTGATTGGATGAAGATAGAATTGGCTCAACCAATATATGGTCGGGTGGAACGTGGAAGTCCCATTTGTAGTTGCTAATTTCATTCATTAACGAATAGATCATTCCTTTGGTATTTCATGTATAAATGTACTCATTGTTATGTGGATTCTATTGTTGTTGTATCCATGGTATTTCTATTTTTATTATGTTGGTTATAAGAATTTATTTTATCAATGATGATGTATGGATCTCTCCATGTTTTTAATTGTAAATTAATGCAAAATGTATCTATGGTAAAATATATTATATTTTATCTTATGATGTATGGGAGAAATGATTCTCAGTGATTCTCAGATATGTATGAGACCCATATGCTTAAATTTGTTGTTTACACATGTAGATTCAATGTTTGTGACATGTTTGACAAAATTCCTATCATGGCTAGGAGGGGTCCATACATGTCAAGTTGGTGCATATGGTCAAGTTTGCACTGCAACAGAATACATGTTGAATACATACATGGAAAAGTATCAGTATTAGTACCAACCATACATGTGTTTCAAATGTAGAAGCAATGCACACTCCAGAAAGAGACATACTAGTAATCAAATGAGATAATAATAACCAACAATGAATTTGAAAAATAGAGGAGAAGTTATCCTCTCATTATTTTTGTTAATGGTGAATTTCTCTTCATGAGTAGAGCGGACGAATGTAGAAAAATAAACTCATATATTATATTGATATTGTTATAATCATGTCACTCTCAGCTTATTAATTATACCTTACGAGAAGCTTCTATATTGTGATTATTATAACCTTACATAGTATTCCTTAAGCCACAAAATGATCTACAATTTTCCTTTTCCCATTCCGAACACAAGCCATTGGTTATTTAATTATTTTGTTAGACAAATTCCTTTCCCAAGAAAAATTCCATCCCTTTTCAGGTTGATAATAGATGTCATGTTACGTTTTGTGGACAAATGAGATAACTCACAAAGTGGCTTGTTGACGTAACTGTAGTCAATCTATTACTACATCATATTAAAAAAAAAAATTAGTTAAATGAGTTTAGTTTTCCCAGTGTAAGTGAATTTACATAAAATGTTGCATGTTAATTTAGAAGTTGATAAATATGGAGAATTGGACTCTGCATGCGACACCGTTGAAATAATTCAAAGAGAGACATGCTTCTTTCCATCCATTTGTTATGTTTATTACATGGATTAATTATTTTTAACTCCTTGCATAATCAAGGAATTAAATCATGAGCCAGGATAGTCTGATGTTCATTGAAGATGAGAGATTCTAGGTACGCTAATAAACTATGTTAAGATGAATTCTTTGAAGGTTTTTTTTTGTTCCTTTCTCGATTTTTATAAACATGTCCCTCTCACCTCCTTATTATTTATATTTTAGGGGGAGTATCTACCTAGTCGTTATTATAGCTTTTATCAATATTGATATTAATATAGTGGGATATGCGCATGTTCTACATTTAGCTAATTTTATAGTGGGCATGTTCATCTAAATTCCAAACCAATTATCTTGTTTAGTCACTAGTTAGTAGGTACCCTGCATCATTTAATAATCATTGCTTTCCATATCCTCTCCGTTCAATTTAGGAATTGTAAGGAATGTAACAATTGTGAAGATCTCGACTGGCATATGTTTTTCATCATGTACAAGAATGATTGATGGGAAGTACGAATAAAACATGTGGTTCTATAAACTATCTTGTAATAATCTTAGCTCTGGTTTACATATGAAGCATATATTGTGACTTGGTCCTTGTTCACATTATAAGTAAGAAAAACTTGAACATGTATTGATTCACCACGACATGCCCATTAGGTTCCCATGTTGTTTGGTGTGTAATAACATGGTTCAGAAATTGGGAAGTTTACTGATTCAATGGTTTTAATATTCTTTGGTGCATAAACACATATATTTTCATCACTAGTGAAACCTACCTTCTCCTGAGGCCCTAGTTGAGATTGAGGGAACCAAAATGGGTGATAGAGACAAGTAAGGCACATTGATTCAATAGCAGAGTCACTTAAGTGATAAAGAGATAAGGGGATAATATTTTTGGTGTGAAGAGAGGCATAAGGTTCATTCCTCACCCTATGTCTCATTGGTCGTCATGGAAAAATGACACTTGCCCAGTTACAATACCCAAATTAAACCTTCGCTCTTACATTATATAGATAATATGATGGTAATTATGGGAATATTACGCATATATGAGAGAGTGAAAATGGAACCGAGTAATATAGAGAATGATCAAGGTAATAAGGGAGTAACCTATTATGTCCTTGCTCTAGTCAAATGCCTAGATTTTTAAAAATATGCAATAGTTAATTGGCATGGACTTGTTGCTTCACAACTTCCCTTGTTCATAGTAAAATACAACATCATGTTTCCAAGTCAAAGCTACTTATTTAGCTTATATTATAAGATATGGATTATTTTTTTCGGAGTTTGTGGGAATTTTTAGGTTTTGAGTTGATGACCCTCACATCTAAGCAATATATTTATTTTATAATGGAAAATAAATTAATCATACTACATTTTAAATTATAAAATGATACTTTTTTTTTTTAATTTAAAGCGGTAGAACTATAAAATGTCAATATACATGATCCCAAACATCACATTCAAATTTATTATCTATCTCAACCTGCCACAAGAGAAACTAGATCGATTGAATAATCATTTAATAACACGTATTAAAATTAAGTATGTACTGCTCAAAATAAAAAGATCTAGCATAAACTGAGTTACATAGTTAAACATAATATTTAAATCATACCATATCATGAGATCAAGAGTGTAAATAAGTCACCAGAGAAAGATCATATGTGCTCATACTAGTTGGAGTAGAAAGCTTGATCTCACACTGAAGATGACTTTGTACATGAGAAAAATCAACATCGAAATTAGAAAAACATGAAACTTTATGTCACTGCACTCATTTTATCCCATTCAAGAAGGAAACGATACTATTTTGATTTGATTGCTTCTCTTTCAAGACGTTAAGAAAAAGAGTTTTCATCTAATAATAGATGGTGATGCATTTTATATATTGACTCCTTCCCTTGGTTTGACTAGGGTAAGGAACCTTGTCAATGACTTCCCTTGGTATTTGAGATTTATAGTAAGCTAATTAATGGGTAGTGGTCAAGATTTTAAGGTGATGAATCTCAGTGTGGATATTGGGAGGAGTTGTAGAGTCAATGCTAGTAGTAGGCCACCTTCCGAGCCTCTACGGACTTGTTGTTTGTGATTATGAGTTCATTACTTTGAGGCATGCTATGAAAATATTGATAGGAAAAATATAGAAAAAGAGCCCATAGAAAACCTAAATGGAAACGAGTGACACTGAACAGACTAGACATGAAGAAGATCCATGGGAAATAGATAAAAGGGTATGACCCAAGCCAATAATAAAAGAATGGCTACAACACCAGGGTCATAAGTAGACTCCTCACTATAGGGGAACCTTCACACTATTAAGCTCCATAAAGTTGGTCAATGTGAACCGACACCAAAATGAAAGGAACACCACTGAAATTAATCCTTACAAAATCGAAACCATAATAGTGAAAAACAAAGAAACACAAATAAGCTAGGAGCCTGCTACCATTTCAGTTCTTTGCTAAAGATGTGAAATCCTTAGATTGATAATGCATGATGATGATACTAGTTGCTACCATCTTCACAGTTAGTGTATTCCATCACATTTCATAGTATGAACTTTATTCATAACCATGTGTTGTATCAGGTTCTAAATCTATCTTCACCAATAAGCAGTTGATCCTTCTAGACACTGAACACAAATAATATACCATGCAGACACAAGTCACATTCCCATTTTGGAGAAAATCCAGAATCATGCCATTGTGCTACTAAATTTATCTCAAACACAAGCACAAAACTACCAAATGGTCAACATAATATTTCCTCCAACAATATGGAGAGTAGTGAGGCATACCCTAAATTATAGTATATGAAGTTGTAGTTACTAGGACAAACCACCAAACATAATGAGGTTGATCATTGTAGATATTGAGGAATACATGCTCACATGTGTATGCATATAACATGTTAGCCATGCAACAACCCCTCTTAAATTTTGTGGGAAGTGGTAGACGCCCCTCTTTTAACATTTTATTTTCCACCTAAATTAAGAAATATTGATTATATTATATTTATATAATAATAATGTATTAAATGAAAAAAAATCAAAATATATATATATATATATATATATATATATATATATATATTAAAATTTGTAATTTTTTTATTATAATAAATACGGAATTATTTTTTATTAAATGAAAATATATATAATTTGACATAATTTTAAAATTATGTAAAATCTTGATACATTAAACATTCACAAATGACATCACTCATGAGCATCACATTTGACAACTTCGATATCACATAAACTCTAGAATTACATCTTCACACTATTATGGGTTGTATTATTATTATTATTCATATCTCAACACTTAAACACTATGCTATTTCAAAACCTACTAGCTTGATTGAGTTACGGATAGGACTACGTCGTTTTTTAAAGTCCACACATGCAGAATTATAATAATCTATATTTATTTAACCAATCTTATTTTTCTAAATAAAGAGTACTTTATATCACATCAAATATAATGTTACAAATGTTACAATGCCTTTGTTGAGTTTCTGTTACAGGCAAGGTGGAAAGCCTAGGTGAAATATTCTTATATTTAAATAAATATAAATTACATTACATGGTCATGTTCCTTCTGAGCTCAAAACATATATTATACATTTAAATTGTAAATAAAGATAATAATGCTTGAATATTTTTTTTTTATTTAAAGGTATTTTGATTTTAAATTTAAAATAAAGAATAGTTTAAATAGTAAATTATATTATTATAATTATTATTATTATTATTATTTTGGTATTTTGGTATTTTGTGGGTGAAAAACTAAAATAATTAATATGTAGGGTTTATTTTAGTGGTAGGTATTATTTTGGGAAATTGGAGTTTGGAACTCTTTGAGCCATGTTGAGGCATCAAAAAATGTTTTTTTGGGGTTTAATTGTGTCAAACTTGTGTTTCACCCTCGACATTGATATAGACATTGAAAATTTTCCAATGGTGTAGAAATCACTTCATTCAAAAATGATATGCAAAATCCATTCCTCTCGCAAGTTGAGTAACCTACCCTGTTAATCGCAATGTTATGAATGGATGCCTTCTTATCACCCCCATTACCTACACATGTACGGAAAGTCACACACAAATTTTTTGAGAAGATTCTAGAAGGGCCAAAAACATTATCATAATTGAGTGTTGAGGAAGTAAAAACCATATCCATTTATGGCTCTTAACCTTTCCTAAATATTTTTCCAATAAAAGAAGAAGGGGATATATCCTTTCTCTTTTTGTCTTATTCCATAACTGAGAAAAGACACTAAGACAAATATTTTGTGACCATGGTAGAGGAGGAAGAGGATTATAAAGTTGCAACCATTCAATCCATGGGGTCAAAAGGTAACTACATAGTGAGTATCCATTCCTTTGTATGTATAATATACAATTGAAACAAACAACCATGACATAAACCTCATCTTCTAGTTGGTTTGCCTCCATACTGGGCCTCTTAGGATAAATCTTGTTTTCCTTGTGTGGATGATGTATCTTTTTTTTATGGGGTGGTTCATGAACAATAGGTGACCGCTACATGCATGGGAAAATCCAAGCATATCAACCTAAAGGGATCTACTCGTTGGCCAAAAAAGCATGGCTTAACCTGAAAGGCATCGAGGATATTTGACATTGTAAACTCCCAACTAGCAAGGCATTAGCAACAGGAACTCAACCAACTCAGCTAACCCTTGGGGCTATGTGGATGGTGTATAATGTGCCTATTATTTTCTATTTTTTATTTCAAGTATTGAATAAAGGTTATAGGTTTTAACCCTTTATAATTAACTTTTACTAATAGATTCTTCATAAAACATAGAATATACAATGACAAAAACACATATTAATACAAATATTTTTCCATGGAAACCAAAACAAGTAAAAATAAAGAGATTTTTCATTATATTAATATTTATAGCTTTATAATATAATATATATCCCATAATATCCATCAACTACCAATCCATTACCATGTATTATAAGAAAAATTTAATTATTTTATTCAATCATATATATGGGAAATTGAGACTAGACATCAATACACTCTATCATAGAATGATACTCTTGGTTCTTTGCTACGAATACTACACTCTAACTAACACAATTTATTCTCTAAAATATTTGTAGAAACTCAATACATAAATACAATATCTATTACAATAATGCTTCCTTGCTTGCATGAGTGGTTACCATGCATTCGACTTTTGTAGGTGAGAGTACCACCAAATATTATCTTTCGCTCATCAAATTGATTTCTCCAACAAACATCTAAAAAAAATGCATGGAGTTAGGACTTTTTTTCAACATTTACTAATGTGTAACCTTATAAATTTCTTTATATATTTCTGCATTAACCATTTAAATACCCATTATCATCACTTAGAGAAATATTTAGCAAAAATCATAGTGAGTTACAAAACCATTAATTGTCCTTGTTGTAGCATATTAACTTAAATTTCCTGCTATAACTATGCATCGATCCCATGATCATTTTAATTCAATTAGTAGATCACCTAATTGATAATATCAACGTAATATCATGAAAGAAATTAACATCATCAAAACGACACAATTAACAATCACATAAATAGACACCGATATACCCTGGAAACCCCGTAGGGTGAAAACCAGCAAACGTTTAATTTTATTATTAAATGCTCGTGAGGGTTGTCACCCCTCACTCAATGGTTATAAGGGAGTCCATCCCTTGACCATTGTCATAAAATTTACATATAAAAATAATCTTAAACAAAACATAACTAGCTATAAGCTATTACAATCATCATGATACCATTTACCCATGAATCATCAATCTCTGTCTTTGTAGTCAGACTGCTTCCTTCAGGGGATCATTGTGCAATTGGAACTACTAAACCTGCATGGACTAACAACTCTTTATCTTCCACAATGTTAAACTTGAAATTTCCTTTTCTCAAGTCATCCTTCTTTCCTGCCACTGCTGTTGTCAGCACAGTTGATATCATGATTAGATAAAATATTAATAAGCCAATAATCAATCTCTATTTGTGACACTTCAACAAATATTTATATGCATGTATAAAACATAACCACATTGACATTAGTTTTCTTATTTAACATCATTTCACATGCATTAGTAACAAATAAATCACTATCAAGCATCCTCTTTCCACCTACCACTAAGAAAATATTGCATGCACTTTCATATTATTTCCAAAAGAAAGCTAACATACTATATAATAATACTGTGCATGGAAATGCATAACAAGATTTTCAAGATAGCTATCCCAACAAGAAATTTCTCTTTTTGCCTACTCATATGTTTTCTTTTCAATATGGATTAATGCAATATATGTTATACTTATGCATGTGAATACATGTTCTTTTCCAAAAACATATTTTCCACCCAAGATCTATTCATAATCGTTACTATGTATAACAATGCCAACTCTATTTCAAACAAAGTTAACATACAAGTTATAGTTTTGTGCATGCAATAACATATCTTGTTCTTCCTGCATGTAAAACATATATTTCTTTCCAAAAGAAACGAAATAAATATTTCATGGAAAAATAAACACATTTATTTTCCAAGGGTCAAACGCATACCACTTATCATTTCATGCATGCAAAGTGACATTTCCCTCTCATCCAAAAGATATAACCAATAAATATGCATAATATTCTCCCAAGATAAAGCTAATACCATAGCTAATCCCTTTAGGTTGGAAAAATACATATTATTTTGCCCAAAAGAGGGCTAACACAATAAATATTATGTGATTTCATCTTCGTTTTCTCTAGAAATCTAATACTCAAAACTATATTTTTCCCATGCATAAAAGCATATATGTTTCTCTAAATAATATTACATAATAAAGCATGTGATTACCTTTTTTCCTCTCCAAGAATATAATCCAATAATGCATACAAGGATATATTTTTCTCTTCTATTCATTTTGAAGAGTTTTAACACAATAATTATTTCCTTGCATACAAGTATGTAATGTTCCAAATGGGAAAAAAATAGGCTCAGTAGGGAATATCCTAAGATATTCCACTATGGAATCACAACAATATGGAATTACACCAATAGATCTAAACCAGAGATAGACTGGCAGGGAATTTACTAGATGCATCACCTTCACAAGGAAGGGTGAAATCCAGAGGCTTCCTGGCCCGTTCCAGACTCTGTCTATAGAAGAATGGTGAAACACAGCAAGTGTGGGAATGACACACTCCTCTTAGATTTTTCTGATCTTAGGAACCTTATATCTATAGATCTAAACAATGGATCCAAAAGAGAAGTAAAAACCAACCAAGGAAGAAGCGCTAAATTCCACTCTCAGGAAAATCTGCAATATGCTCAAGGAGGACATTGTATAAGCAAGCCAGTGTGAAAATAATGTAGAACAGGGCTGGGTTCCCTTATTTTAGGCTGTGTCAGACCTCAAGAAAAGTTTCAGCAAAAATAAATGATTTTAGAGGTTTTAACAGATCTCCCACAATCAACACTAGCTGAAAATCAGCTAAAGGAGAGAGTTGGTAAATAGAGAAACCGTCCTTTAGGAATTGCACGGTTTCCACTGGAAGACACTGGAAATCAGCCATTAGACTCATGTTATAGTATGGCATCAAGAAATCAGATCTATAATCAAGTTCATTTGTAGAAGCATTGGATTTACTTGAAGCAAGAGCAAGAATCCTTCAAAAATAATAGCAGAAACAATTGGAAAAGCTGCAGAAAGACTTGACAACATTTTATATGAGGAGCTTCAGCTGATGTAGGTTAATATTCAGATCTAAAACTGATATATGGCTAAAACATCAGATCCATACCAGATCTGGAACTACTCAGCCTTCTAAACAAGATCCCCCTGGGGTTTTATCAAAATAATGCATAAATAAGTGTAGATCTAGCTTTTAATACACTGAAATTTTTATTGAAAATAAATTCAATCATTATATAATCATGGTCCATATGCAAACAAAGATATTTTCAAAGAATATGGTTACTCATCTCTTGATGCATGCTTGAAATACTCTCTTCCTCTTCCTTGGCTCCATTCTCCATGTATTCTCCCATTTCCCTCTTCTATTTCTCTCATAGGCTTATAATAAAATAGAATTAATTAAAATGGAATAGATTTTATAAATCATAAAAGTATTCCAACTTTTTTCTAAATCATAAAAGAATTCCATCTTTTCTAATTCATAAAAGCATTCCAGCTTTTCTAAATCCTAAAAGTATTCCAGCTTTTTTCTAAATCATAAAAGAATTCTAGTTTTTCTAACTCACAAAAGCAATCCATAAAGCCTCCATAAATCTGATTTTTCCTAAATCAGAAAAGCATTCCATAAATCCCTCATGATTTTATTTTTAAAGGTAGATTTTCTTTTTCCTTATGAGAAAAATATCACTTATCCATATTTTTTCCAAATCTATTACTCATTATCTCTAAAACTCATAAAATATACCAACTTGGAAATATAATTTATTTCCATGGAAGAATATAAATTATTATAAATAAAATAATTAAGAAATAATTCTTCCACTATTCTTATAATAAACAATTACAAGAATATTCTTCATTTAATATCAATATAATAATTAATAATATTTAATTATTTAATAACCCTCATTTTATGAGAGTTTTTATGGTGGCTTATGCGAGGGATATTACAGTATGATCCAAATATCCATCCTAATATTACTCAATGTATCCAAGTATGTTCGACACTATGTTTAATCCCTATCTTTCTTCATAGCACAATCCATAACTAGTAGTGAAAATAAAATATATGATAACACTATTTAATGTTTTTAAATGTCTCTTTTATAGCTTTAACATGTACCTTCTCAATGCTCACAACACAAGTGCAATGTTATATCTGGTAGAAACCATCACATACATCAAATTTCAACCATATTGGCATAAGGAACAAAAAATGTGTCATCTTCATCTTCTTGTGTCATCTTCATCTCCTTGTGTCATGGAACACTATATTGTAGATAACTTTACACCTACAATAATAGGGGCCTTTACAAGTCTACATTCACACATATTAAACTTATCACATGTTGCCTCAACATATTTCCTTTGATTTCACTATAGCTTTATGATTTATCAATTTCATTCAATTTCCATACCCAAAATTTAATTTTCAACTCTGAGAACTTTCATGTCAAATTTACAGGACACCTATGTTTTCACTTGTTGGTTAATTTTCCTATCATTTCCAATCAACAAAATATCATCACTACAAGATATAATAAATAATATGATAACCGACTAATGAAAAGTGAATTGCAAACCACTTTTCTCCTTTTGAAGCCAAGTCCCAATATATAAGTATCAAATTTTTTATTCGACATCCTTGGTGATTTGTTTAACCAATATAGGGACATCTTTAGTCTACATATGAGCTATTTATTTCCCTTCACCCCAAGGGATTATGGATTCTTCATGTAGGTTTCTTCTTCCAGATCCTCATATAGGAATGTTATGCTTTCATTTTCTATTCCACTCCAAAATGAAAAGAAAAATCAATTTCTTTGGATCCCAGAGGAACCCAAATTTCCTAACATAGAAGTACTAGTAAAAATCTGGTGTTATACGATCTATCCTCCTCTCCTTAAACCAAGTCACAATTGGGGGGATTTGTAACCTTCGATCTCTTAGTTTTCACATATTTTACATTACTTCAATCACCAATTGAGCTCCCCCCTAGGACTAAAATAAACATCATTAGATAAAATAAATATAATGGAATTTTACTTGGTAGTTGTAGCAAAGGTCTTACCAAATTCAATTTCTCTACCTTTGAATAATATTTTCAAACTAACTACGAGTTTTTTTTCTCCACTTTTCCTTCAATAAAATTCTTTCTAGACAACTATTTGATACCAATGTGCTTTCTTCAAGTTGGAAAATCCATTAGATCCCAAGAAACTTTTTTTCCCTAAGGATGTCATTTTTAACCGCGTCTACTTTTTTGAGTGTTTTCCATCATTTGAATTTACTACCACATTAATATTTCTAGTATCATCATCATTAATAAAAAATTAAATTTATAATCAGAAATTCATCGGAGTATACCTTTCCAGCCATGTTCCTTTTGAAATTGAGCTCCTCAATACCTAGACTATTGTTATTCCTTTTTATCCATGTTCTTCTATAGAGTTTGATACAACATCCTTAAATGTAATCTCTATTTTCTTTTGATTTTCTACTTTATTAAGACATCATATTTGAGAACATATTTGACTGCTCTAAATATTAAATCTCAATTATGTACAACATTCTTAATTTTTAAGTTTCAAATATGATAACTTTTCACACCATATCAATGTCCAAAAAAGGTACACTTTCATATTTCTTATCTATTTTATGACTATTCTCTTTTGGAACATGTACATAAGCATCACACCAAAATATCATGAAATATTTAAAAAAAAAAATTTACCAATCCAAACCTCATGTGGAGTCTTATCGTCCAACCCTAATCAGGGTAATATGTTTACCAGGTAACACATAGTATCGACAACTTCTACCTATAATTTTTGTCCTAATATAGCACCAATGAGCATGCTTTTTGGTTTCTCCATTAGCATCCTATTCATCCTTTATAAAAATCCATTTTAATGAGGCCTATATGGATTGGTATTCTTCCTTGCTATATTTTATTTCTTAAAAAATTCTTTAAATTCATTCTCCGGTAATTCTGCACTATTATTTGTCCTGAACACCTTAATTTGTTCTCTTTCTTATTTTATACAAGGTACTTAAAATTTTTAAATTTAACAAAGACATCATATCTATTCCTAAGGAAATAAACACATTCATTCCTTGAGAATTGATTTATAAATGAGACAAAGTAGACAAATATAGCTACTGAAGTAAGTGATATATGTCAAAACACATCATTGTGCACCAATTGTAGTATTTCATTTTCCCTTGTAGCCTTGAAGGAGAATCGTACCTTATTACACCTCCCATATAAAAAATGTTCATAGAAATAATAATTCATATAGAAATTATGCATGCCTTCTACCTTACCATTACCATGTAGTACTCAAAGGACCTTCCCTTCACTATGTCCAAATATTTGAAGCCACTAGATGGTATTTTATCCAAAAACTATAAGATAATTTCATTATTTATCTCCACTCTAATGAACACTAGAACTATTGCACCCATTACTAAAAATTCCTCAAAGTAGCTTATACATACTTTCAGTCTGAAATCCCCTCAACAATACAATTTCTCCTCGAACCATCCTTAACATATCCTTTTAAAACATTAGTTTTACACATGCATCACTCATCTTGATTACATAAATCACACATTTTCCTGATCCTAGGATGTGTACAATGGGAGGGAGAATTCTAATATTCCATAAATAATATTTGAGTTTATTTTTCTTCATCCAATCATTCTAGTTGTCGAGTCATCTCCTAGAAAAAAATCAACACCATCATAACTTTGATGCTTGCAAAAAAAATCCTTGTGAGAAGTTATATGAAAGGATGCTCCCCAATTAACTAAATATGCCCAATGATCTAAATGTATACTTGAAGCCAAGTACACATCATGTATTTATTTTAAGGAGGTTTATTCTTTTGTTAAAAGGGGCATCATAGTGTCTCTTCATCTTTGAAATTTTAGATCTATGATGCTTCTTGTATTTCCATTCCTTTCTCAATCTCTAGCATATATTTACAAGCATTCCTATAGATTTAAATCTTCCTCTAGATTAAGATATCCCGCTTGATTAATTACTACTTGATTCTATTCTAAGATTCTCATCTTATAGGAAAGACATATATCTTCTAACTTTCCATGATTTTTCGTCTCATCTCCTCCAATAATAAGGATAATATTATATGATTGAAACTTAAATTAGTTGCATTAGTATTTTTCTGTAGGTAAATCCTCTCTGTGGATAGAGACGATCCCTCTAGCCCTAAAGTGGGTTTAGCAGCAAGGGAATAAGCTAATGTGTTGGTTCCTAGTTAACGAATTAAATAGGTTGGGATAGATTGTCCTACCTATAGTCCAACGTGATTGTCACAGCTGTAGCAGTGATGGTCTCTTGACCTCTGTCCCGACAGGTCGTGGTCCTTAAAAAATGGTACTCAGATGCCTGCACAAACATCAAAGGACAAAAGCAACATACGAGGCAATAATTGCATTCATACCAAGCTAATCATTTAAGGAAGATTAAACATATTGCATAAAATAAGCCATATCAGCACAAGATGGGAACCAAAAATTAGTCATGTATATATTAATAGAAAGAAAGAGATTACAGTTGGAGCCTTGACATCACAGCCTCCTTCAGCGGGTTCAGTCGAAGTTCCTCTCGAAGTTTCGTCGGGGAATTGGGACGAGGTGAGGACAGAAGCCTTAGCTCTCTCTCGACAAAGGTCTCTTTCTTTGCTCTATCTCACCAACTATAAAAAAAAATATTCAGCAATTCCTCTTTGGCTATTTAGATGTTCAGCTAGTTCATCAATGGGAGATAGGTTTATTTATAGAGGGAGAGGAGGAGGTTGGGATCCCTATAATGGTGAAAAGGAGGCCTTACCCTTTGGGAGGTTTCCCCAAAAGGTGGAAACAAGAGGCCAAAGGAGGGTGTTCATGGTTATGTAGTTGAAAAAGCCAAGTTGACTCACTCACGAGGTTGTTAGCATGGAAACTTCGCCTCTATATTTAAAAAAAATTCCAAAAATAGCTTGGTGTGGGTAGCTCACTGGGATAGAGCAATAATGGACAAGTGGCCCAGTGTTAATTTTCCTCAGTGGTGCAAGGCCGTAACGGTCTGCCAGCGCCAACCCAAAACATGTGTTTTTGCTGATCTTCTCTGGGAATTGTCAACATAGAAAGTGTTCTCCTCAAGGCAAGGGAGGAAGTGATAATTTTTGCAAGGCATGACACTTCATACAGGTCACATAAATAGTCCTCCAATGTGTGAGATGCGGATTGCAGGGACGGTGAAAAAATGTTGTATAACAGATGCCCCCTAAAGCATGAGGTCCAAGAGAGAGGGAGGGGTGAAATGCTTTATGAGAATGCGTTCGAACCAAACACCATTGTTGGAAGACCTGCAAGTACAAATACAACTGATATCTCTGATACATGAACATGTGGCATGGGCACAACCATCCATAATAGAGTACATAAAAATTGAGATCCGAGTTATGGACGCAACCATCTAGTAATAAGGATAAAAAAAATAGACTCACGTATGGTTGCAGCCATCCAATCAAAAGAGTCATGCATAAATTCATGATATACCACAATATCCCGCAGCCTGGATCCTATCAGACAAAACTCAGGGCCTTGTGCTCCATATCGACCCGAACTAGTACAAATTCAAGCATGCAAATATGTGAGCTAAATTCAAACATGAAATAAAGTCACATAATTACCAGCCAATGATGAAAGCTATTAACAGGCAAGAGAGAAACCACAAATAATGATAATGGCTCTCAAGGTACAACATGTAGAATCCACAGAATGTGAACAGTGATCTGGCGTCGAACACCCGTAGAATCACTCAATCGAAGGCCAATTATGTTGACCTGTTGTCGAATGAGAAGAACTTCCCATTAAGGCATGCAAGCTCCAAGGTACCAGAAGGGAGTCTCCAGATCAACTTCCTGGATAATGAGATAAAGTCGATAGGAAGTGACCCAGTCGAAGGAGGGCCATAATGTTTCCCACATCATCGACATGAGACAAAGGAACGTGATGATAGTGAATAAGGACCATACAAAGGATCAGAGGGAGGTTGAAAACCGCAAAGGCAAACGTCTCTTGAACATATCAGCGACACGACTCTAGATTTTTCAATATTTGACATCAAGGGATATAAGGTCATGATGAGGTGGAAAAGTGCAGATGATAGGTCAAAACATATTACCCAAACCCATGCAGGAAAAAATGACAAAATGAGATTTTCCCAACCGAACACGAATGCAGATGAGTGTCATGTTCAAGAGCGACATACTGCCGACACGACTAAGAACTGCTTCAATTTCCCCCCACCATTTCTGGTGAGTACCATAATTATTTTTTAAAAACAAGCTTAAAGGGGATATAATATGCTTGTCATGTAAGTTTATCCTTCGAAGAAATCCATCCTAGTACATTTTACGAGCCTTAGGAAGGAGGAACTCGGTTACGTCATGGTGACGATTTTCGATGTCATCGGGGTTTAACGAGTTTGACAAAGAAAAAATTGGACAAATTTTCATGTTTAGAGAGTTTGAAAAGAAGTGGAAAAGAAAACTCTAGCAGCCTCCTTTTCGTAAATAGACTCTCAGATCTGAAAAGGTAGAAACTATGTCTGAGAGAACTTCTTAGTCATGATAGGCTAAGGTATTCCTTTTTCATAAATAATCCATCCTAGCCCGAAAAAGGGGTAAATGTATACTGGGTAGATATCGCTTCACATCCATTTAACGATTTCAAAATGACAAGATTCTGGGCAATATTTTCAGTTTTAGAGAGTCAGAAAAGAGCTAAAAGATGACTCCAACAGTGACTTTTTTGTATTTTTACCGAGTCTAGAAAAGTATAAAATATAACTCGTTACCTCATTGCCATTTCATTAAAAAACATTTTGTTGCATAAGAGATGCACGTAAAACCCATTTCTCGAAATAACATAGTGAAATAATCGAAAAATATGGCTTAAAACCTAATTAGGGTTCTAAAGAGTTATAAAATGCCAAAAATGGTAAAAAATAATCACTTTTCACTTTTATCTCTTGTGAGCAATAGTTACCCTTTTTACACTATGATTTTGTGGTGATGATAGCGAGAAATCCGGAAGACCACTCTCGAATCCATCAGTTCTAGGTAAGAGCTAACATCCTTCCCTACATTTTGGTTCCTTTTCCATTACCTGAAAAACCCAATATTATGTGTTTATGAGGGGATTTGGTAAAATCTAGGGCGCAGTGGTTGGCGTGTGTATGAGGCACGAACTCACACCAACCAACCAAAATTTTGAACTGGGGCGCGCTCATTGATGCGACTGTTTTTAAAATAGTTGCAAAAATCACAATGCACAATTTTAACATGTAAATGTAAACAACCACGCCCATTTTAACCAACCAAGAGCTTTGAATTTAGCTAATGATAGTCATATGAATGTTTTTTCAGGTGTGAAGCGGCAAAATGGTGATTGAATGCAGAGAATGAGAACATAATGAAGAAGACAGACTTGCCATGGAAAATGAAATATGCATGGAATCTCTTCAATATTGTGGGCTTAAGAAATTATTCATGAAACCATGCGTCAGAGCTCAACCAAATTTGTTGCAATACCTGATCAGTGTCTAGGACGTTCATCAGGAAAAGTTCATTATTCATGATAAAGAACTTGAGATTCAAGTTTCAGATGTTTATTTCATAACAGTGCTGTTGAAGAGGGGGGAAGTACCAATCCTGACCAGAACAAAACCCTCAACAAAGAAAATGAGTATGGTTATTGACCAGGTGTGCCCAGGGGAAAGGAAAAGATTGGGAAGAAGAGAAGTGGAGATCAAAACTATTTTGGACATGGCACTAAAGGCAGTGATCACACCATCACACGAGATGCAGGATCATAGGCACCGCACGAAGCCACAAAGACACAACTACTTCTTGGTGTAGATTTCATGACATCGACCCTCTACAACTAGGCAGAGGCAGTGACAATCAACATGAATTGTCAATTGACAAAGTGAAAGAAAGCCAAACAAAATCAGTTTGGTTACGGGTCTATTATGGTATCATTCATCCTGGGACGATTACCAATATTATAATGTCAGGAGGTGATAGTCCCGACACCACCAGCATAGGAGCCACGGATGGCCCATTGGGAAACTCTGATGCCAAGGTCAGGGGGCGATTAACAGATGTATTGGAGACCGGAGTTATTTGAGTGGCTCCGCCGACAGCTAATTGTCATGGAGGATTGGCCCTACACTGGCACATATTTCACTGGTGATGCGTATGTCCCACTTCTAGAAGTATATGATTGGGATGAAGTACTTGGTAAGACTCATTTTTTATTTTCACGAGTATTATGATTTTTTTTATGCATGTTCTGACATTAAATCCATGTATTGCAGATGTTGGCCGAGAGAGACCTGAAGGTATTTCCCCGATATTGAGGTAGATCCCTCATGACTTTGATATTTCCCCTCATGGTGAGGGAGGCAAGGAGGAGGAAATCATACGCAATTTGGAGGGAATCTCCCATGGGATCCCAGACTATGCACGATTCGATGATGCTCCTTGTGCATACCAGAGACACACTGCAAGGGTGTCAAACCAAGTTCACTGCTTGCTGAGGTAGCTTGTAAGAGTGGTGACATGCTATCATGAGCATCACACCGAGTACACACCTAGGTTTTATTTCCGTATATTTTGAGAGATATGATGTCTCACGATGTAATCGAAACACACATATTTTTTGAACTTATGATGCAAACTGATGCAAACATTTGATATATATATATATATATATATATATATATATATATATATATATATATATATATATATATTCCTATATGGATCTTTTCATGTGATGATGATTTTTAGAAATTACGCAAATGTTTATCTAATACAATGTTATCTAATGTATTAGTCAAATAGTTTGCATAATAAGTAATAACCCAAAATAAAGGAAAATGTTCACCAAGCACACCAAGCCAAAATATTTCATTTTTATGCAAGATCGAAAACAAAAGTAAACTATGTTTGAAATTGGTTTCATTTTTACACAAGCTTGAAACAAAGGTAAACCATGCTTGAAAAATGGGCATGCCCCTAGCATTGTGACTTAATTCAAGGTATATGCCCCCCAAGCTTCAGTCCAGCTGAAATGAAGATGGAGTGAAGGTTCAAAGTACGAGATCAGAGAAGGACTCGACTGGGATTTTACAAGATCTGATCAAAGTCTCGAATTGAAAAAAATGTTTTTCATTGTTTTAACGAGGTTGACACCTTAAAAAAACTATCCTCATAATACTTTGTTTCATTTTTTAAAGGGCTTGAAACAAGAAAAATAACTCTACTTTGAAGACCTTGTTTCATTTTTTAATGAGCTTGTAACAAGAAAACAAACTATGCTCCGCCAAACCTGTTTCATTTTTCGAGGAGCTTGACATAAGAAAACGAACCATGCTCTATGGAACTTTCACCATAATGACTAATAGGTCATGGATTCCAAGAGGTTTGCATATGATGGGATAAAAACATCTTGGAAGTCATGATCGAATGCCCCCAGTAGATGGCACATGATGGAACTATTACTGGGTGAGGGTAACGAATAAGTGGCCACATAATTTACCTATGGCGAGGAAGATACAACCGGCAGATAAAAATCTGGTAGAGACAATGGCGGGCCAGTTGGCACCTTAGGACCAAAGAATGAAAGCTGATTAATGGTCACGATCTTCCCTTCATGTGGAAAACAAATCACATGAAAGAGGGAAGAGACAAGTGTGCCCATGGCATAAGCATAATTGTGCCCAAAGAGAAAATTGAAATCTAAGGGGCCTAGAACAACCATCACGTTGATATGGACGGTTTTTCCTCCCAAAGTAATCAGCAACTTCGGAAGGATTCCTAATAGTTGATTGGTTCCTTTGTTGAATGCCAACAAATTCTATTTAACAGGCACAAGTGGTGGAGAACCAAAACCTTACCAAGTAGTCAAAGACAGAATACTAACAAACACGCCTTAATCTATAATCATGTTAGGTATGATGATATCTGAGATCTGTACCACAATCTCAAAAGGTACATAAGAAGGAAGGCGGTATCCTGCAAATTGACTCCAATCGAAGGAAGTGACCGAACTACTGGGAGGGGGTACCATTGAACTGAGATTTTCATCCCTCGGTGTTACCAAAGCAAGAGGAGCATATTTCTGGACCATAAACATCGGAATAGGAAGTGAAACTTTTCAAATCGTAGGGACGGGAGGATATTTCTCCAAGTTCAAAGAATTTGAAGAAACAAGAATAATGTAAGGGGGATGAAATCCACTCTCGATGGAAAAGACCTGCTGAACCTTGGGCGGGATCACATCAATTGTTTCCATGACCAATGGTTGGTTAGGAACGTATTCATGAATTTGAATTTATGGGGGAACGGGATCAACCAAGGATTATTCTTGATTGATCGTGGAATCAACCAGTGGAGGACTCAAACAAAGCTTCTGGTAACCGACCAGAAGACAAGGTGCAGAAACAATATGGTTTTCCAACACTCTCATGGCTTCATCCATGTATGGAAAAAGGTGAATGGGATGATGCCCTTCACACAACTTATGTGGACTCATAACCTTACCCTTTTTCTTATGAGTTTTATCAAGGTTAGTAGAAGATGTGCCACCAATATTACTTTCGGAAGCCAAAGGAAATCGTGGATGGTTGTCGGACCATACTTCAAGTACCTTGGGAATACCGGGGCAATCTCGAAGAAGGTGGTCACCTTTGCACAACATGAAAGGGAATTTGACTTTCCATGGAAGGATGGATGGTTTATCAATGGAGGTTTTCTGAGGCGAGATAGCTGCAGAGTTGGATTCTCTCTTACCTGACTTCTTCTTCTTCGTCTTCCTCTTCTTCTTCTTCTTAGCCACCTAGTTACTAGAGTCTAGACTTTCAGCATTCGAAGAAGAAGAAGAGGACGAAAAAATAGGCGAATAAGTGGAGAGGTCCATCTTAGAATCAACATGATGTTGTCTAGGTGGAGGAGATGGTTGTACAGAGGAAGGAATACTCGAGACCACAAAGGTGGAGAATAACCAAACAGGAAAACCAACAGTTAACCCTAAAAGGGACAACGTTTCTATATAAGGAGCACTAACATTACCAAAAGCAGGAAATAGACCAGGATTCACTTCGGAGGGGATTCCTCATTTGGGAAACTCCAGAAATGTTTCCATTGGAAACAACCCTAAAACAAAATACTAAGGAAGATAACTTTAACTAGGAATATTTCATCGGAAGTTAATATTTAAAGACACTGAAAACTCTATCGTTTCATTTTTTAAGAGTCGTGAAACATGCAAAAGGTGACTCTATCACATTCAGGTTGAAATGAGCGTGAGAGGACAAGAGCTAGATGATATTTTCAATTTTTAAGGAGTCACGAAAATATCAAAATGACTACTCAGGTAATCTAAGAAAGATTGTGTACCAAGTTTCTGTGAACTTCCATATACACCTTGGTGATCAAAAGAAAGAGAAATGACCAAGGACTTGACATACGTGCAGGTAGTCCCCCTGAATGTTGTGTTTGGTGTATCACAATTACAGGGTAGCAGACTTGACTTGTTATGGATAAAGGATTTGAACCTATGAGGGTATCCCTTTATATACGCGATGGTATGGGGAGTGTTGATGTTGAAAAAGGCGACTTTTTACTGACAACTCTAGTGCTTTCCCATTTAATTATCAACCTGTGGTAAGTATTTTTATTCCGAGAGTGTTGGCACAATATATGCGAGTCAGCTTGTCTAACAGATGTTCCTTGTCACTTATGAGGAAGAATTTTCTAACTTCCTGAGCTTGCTTATCCTACGCGAGGTGGCTTGGATAGGTAAGATTAAGCAACAGGTTTTTTCATTTATCTAATGGAATTAAATAATGTTTTAACTGAAACAAATAGCAATCTAGAGAAATCAAGCATAAATTAAATTCAATTCGACAATAAACTAAACAACAATGGAATTGAATGGAACATCAGTCTAACTAAGCTAAATAGTAATGGAATCGAATTGAATTTGCAGTTTAGCTAACTAAGAAATAATGGAATATCAATATAACTAGCTGAGAAGTAATGGAACAATAGGATAACTATGCTGAATAGTAATGGGACAGCAGTATGACTGAAGTGAATTAGATAAATCATATAGAAATTAATTGAGTAATTTTGCAATGGAGTTCTCTTTATGGATTAATTAATCAACATTGATCGACGGTTGAACGCTTCGTTATGATAGAAGAAGAATGCAATTCATAAAGACAGATAATATTGAAATCAACTTATTCTACGATCTCTAATTCAAATGAAATGGTATTAAAAGAATTGGAACTATCTACTAGTAATAAAGTATTGCCGTGAGTCATAAAATACAATTGCGATTGTCCTACTTCAAAAATGCAATTTCTAACAATCTCGAAGAAAGAGAATTGGATTTGTATTGAATGAAAATATACTTTACAACTGCATCACATTCTTAAGCATTGGTCAACTACACATAGTATGAAAACTTGCATGGAACTTCCAGAGGTTGGGCCCAGACCATCAGAAGCCCTAGCACTGTAAAAAAATAAAAATATTATTGTTCAAAGCTCTATATTACATCCAGTGATGTTACAAAAACAAAATTAGATAGACTGTTTCTGATTTTTCTATTACAGAATGAATTTCATGTCCTGTCTCTGACTCCCCTTCTCATTCATCCCTTGCCCTTTTAAAGGCGATTTCAAAAATGTGAAAGTATTTTCCAAATGACAGCCCGCTGCGCGGGGCTGTCATTTCAAATATTGGACTCGAATTCGTCTGTCTGCCTTTTGCTAGCCATTGGGCATTACCAGAATTTCATATGTTTGCATCCATTGTTTGGCTTCCATTTCCTATTGGTCCAACCATTCTACCTTCCTACATGCGGAGATAAGAGAAGTCAATTTTCTATTACAAAATCATCCTTTACATCATTAGTCTAATTGTTCTCATTTTCATAATCTTTTATTCTCTTTATTGTTAATATGAAGAGGGATTCCCCCAAAATTATAACATAATTTGAAGTACTTACAGGGTGAGAATCATAACTTAATTTGGGCCAAACATACTCCCCTCATTATGTAGTTGCATTTCCTCATGAAAGCAAATGATGGAGATGTAGATGCATTAAGGAGTAGGCAGGGTAAGCCTTTTCGTTGTATGGTATGAAGCCTTGTTTTCATTTCATGAGTGCAAAGGCAGTGCCTGTGGCTCCTTCTGGTAATTCATAATTGTGATTATAATCCTCAGGAGGATGCCAGAGGAGAGGGTTTATGTATCTACATCCCAACCAGGCAGGCCCCATGTTGTAGACTAGGCTACTGTATGAAAGGAATCTGGAGGCAGCAACCTTGAAATTCCTGTAACTAAATGGCTCCATATTCTTCACATTATTTGTGGAGGCCATCCATATTTGCTTCGTTGTTGCTAAGGCCGCTTCACAAATTTCCTCAAATTATTCTCATGCATTTTCTATGATATATTTATGGATGTGTCCTAGCCTAGTCCTCACACCTGGCCTTCTCATGAAGTTTTTGTGCTAGATGATCAGTTGCATGGGTTTCGTAGGCTCCCCCTTGACCCATAAATCTACACTATGCTCTCTTTTTTGGAAGAAGCCATAGGCTTTGGCCCACCTGATCTAGTTTTTGGAAAATGAAAGGAAGGCTTGCAGCTACACATCCCCTATGAAAGGGCTAGGGTTGTTGTCCGAGTATTCTTCTTAGAAGAATTTATCCATGTAAAGCTCACACAAGAGGCGTTGGACCTTCTTGTTAGAACATTGGACAAATTCTTCTATGGGCCCTAAAATTAGTGGGTTTTCTTGCCCTGATAGCTTTGAATTTCAAGAGTAAATATCGTTCTATCAGGATCAAGGCATAGTTGGTTGTCAGATCTCTGCATGATAGCGTATCATTATATAGAGAGAAAATTGCAGAGATTTGCTTCTTAGCTTGCTCCACCTACCCTTGTATCACTTTAACCTTTGCCTGCTCTCCTCTAAACTGGGCGAATTTCTCATCTTCTGTGGTGGAGAGGCCAATGAAAGTTTTTAGCAGTGCTTGATATTCTTGTAAGCACCACCTCCTTTCTACACTGTGTTAGTTCATTCCGCACTTTCACTAGTTCATTTCGTAATTTCTGGTTGGTAGCTTTCTCTAATAGATGGGCATAGGCAAGGGCTTCCTGTGTTTGGGTCCCCTTTTCCTCTATAACCTTATGCTCAGTTTGGGTGGAGGCTTCAATGGTGTTTTCCCTTCCTATAGATTTTGCAGAAATTTGATTTCAATTATTGTGTTGAATCATTGTAGTCTATGTACATATGTCATCCATCTAGCTCGCTGGAGGATGGCACTCACTGCATATGAAATTGGAAATTTTGCAGGCTCGCTTTGAAGTGTATTTCCTCCCATAACTGATATGCTCTTTTCCTCTGATTATTTTTCTTCTTGGCTCTATTGTTTTGACTGGATGTTTTCTGCAAGAAGAAAAGGTATTGTAGCTCTACGTAGATAATCTTCATGCCTTAATTGTAGTGTTCCTCTGGTCTTATCGATGCGTCTGATGTGATTTCTATAGGGATTTCACATGCTTGTTGATTTAAGGCCAATTACGCCCCCTCCCTCGAAGAAAGGGTGCCCATGCCCTCAAGTATAGGAGAGACTTGGTCTCTTATGAATGCAGATAGGGGAATGTCAGAATTTGGTAATGATAATCTACGTGTGAAGGATCGGATGGTTGAGTAATTACTAACATATGCGGTAAAAAGGTTAGATTTAGAAGTTTTCATAATTGTATATTGTGCGGAAGTGACCAAAAAGTGAGAGGAAATACCATAGCCATTATTGCGATATGATGTCCTTGCACAACTGAAAAGTTATGATGGAAGCAAGACTAGGTCAAGTAATGATTGGCGTTGTAATTCCGAAGTTCAAAATATGTAAACATATCTTCGTTAGTTATTCTTATGGTAGGTCATGATTATTAATAATTTGAGTAATAACTTGTGGTTGAAAAATGGAAGACATGGGGTATATAAAAAGCAATTGGCTATTGAAGGAGCATACTTTGATACCACAAGAAGAGCCACTGCTGCTAGCAGGTATTCATAGCCTCGACAGGATTGCTATTTTAACCATAAAAATGAGCCAAGATCCTTATGTAAGAATAGTTATTTTGCCAATTTTATGGAGAGATCACCATGCTGGTATGGTGGCCAGATAACCATGGTTCCACTCACTAGAGTTGTAACAAAGTGATTAGGCATGCTCGTGATGAGATCTCCTATCCTTCAAGTCATTAAGAAGGTCATTACCCTGGGGTGGTGGCCATAATGGGCATGTCACTTGCTACACCCTTATGAGCATGGTAGGTCGGCTCGTGATAATACCCCCTATCCTCTCTTAATATTTTCATGTAAATGTAGTACTTCCTTTTGAATTGTAACATCTTGATCTATAAGGAGGTCACTGTGCTAGTGTGGTAGCAAGATAGTCACAATGCCATTCACTAGAATTGTAATAGAGTGATCAGGGTAGCTCATGATGAGACCTCCTTTCCTTCTAGTAGATGAGAAGGTCATTACCCTGGTGTGGTAGCCATAATTGGCATGTCACTTGTTAAACCCTTATGATCATGGTAGACTGGCTCGTAATGAGACCCCCTATCCTCTTTTAAGATTTGCATGAACACATAATGATTGTTGAGGGAGGATTATTGACTCCTTAAAAGTGAGGGATGGTGAAAGAAGTGAAAAAAAACCAATACCATTAATACCCCTTGTTCCATTTCTTCATGTTGTAAGGACATATTACTCGAATAGTGCAAAAAGATATATAATCATAAGGTCCTATATTGTTTGATATCATATTTGAACTGTGGGTGAATTTATCCTTTCATTTCATGCGTGCATAATGTTAGCTTCCTATTTAAGAATTATAGTGCCAAAGGGTCATCATATTTGTAATTTTACCATTTTCCCTCTCTCTTCCAACTGCCATTCCCTACTCAAGGTTACTCAATTATAGAAAGAATGGTTGTTTAAGTTCGTCAGACAGTAGCTATTCAAAGATTGAGTAGCAGCTATTCAAAGATTGCTCGGCATTAAAAATGCTCAAAAACGGTTGTTCAATTCAAATGAATAGAAGTTGTTCAAATATGGAACAACAACTATTCCTGAATTGAACAGCAAAAAGAAAAACACAACAGAGAAAATTTGTTCAGTTCGACCAAACAACAGTTGTCCAAGAAGTGAACAGCAACTGTTTAGGAATTGAACAACAGACTTAAAAATATGAAACGGTTGTTCAATTGTGGTTGAATCGGCAGCCATTCAAAGACTGAGTAGTAGCTATCGACGAATTGAACAACCAAATTAAAAACACAGCAAAATGCTGTTCAAATTGGTTGAACCATGGCCATTCAAAAATTGAACAACTGTTGTTCTTGAATTGAACAACAAAATAAAAAACACAACAAAAAGTTTTTCAATTTGGTTGAACCGCAGTCATTCAAAAATTGAACAGCAGTTGTTCTCGAATTGAACAACAAAATTAAAAACACAACAAAAAGATGTTCAATTTGGTTGAATAGCAGTCGTTCAAAAATTGAACAGAAGTTGTTCTCAAATTGAACAACAAAAATAAAAACACCAACGAACAGCTGTTCAGTTCAATTGAACAACAAATGTTCAAAAATGGAACAATAGTTGTTCACAAATTGAACAACAAAGTAAAAAAACGTAAAAATGATTATTCAATTTTGGTTGAATCAGCGACCATTCAAAGACTAAATAGTCATTGTTCCTGAATTGAACAACAAAAAAGAAAAACATAGCCAATGACTGTTCAATTTGACTAAACAACAACCATTCAAATATTGACGAGTATTTGTCCATGAATCAAACAACAGAAATGAAAAAAAACATAGCAAATGGACAGATGTTCAATTGAACAGCAGCCGTTCAAAGATAGAACAACAACTTTTTTTGAATTGAACAACAATAAAAAAACAATATTACGAGGAAAATGAATTGCAAATAGGAAGAATGTACAATAAGATAAAACAATTATATACATTATTTACAAGTGATGCTGTCAAACCTCTCATGTACTTGAGTTTGTGGGGTTATCACCCCCTTGCACCACAACTTGGATGGTGGGATCGTTCCGTGCCTATTGACAGAAATATTCTTTCGTGAGAGGTTTGCAATAGAGGCGTACTTTGTGTCCGTTAACTCGAAATGTTGAACCAGACCCATCTATGGTGGTTAAGGTGAGGGTACCATTGCTATGTACTTCTTGAATCTCATATGGACCTAGCCACCTTGTTTGCAGTTTTCCTGGAAAGTCTTGGAATTTGGAGTCATAGAGGAGTGCCCAATCTCTTTTTTGAAATACCTTCCTCTTTATTAGGTTGTTGTGCCACTTTGCTCACTGTTGTTGAATGATTGTTGCGCATCGTAGGGCAAGCAGTCAAATTTCATCCAGTTCATTTATTTGCTACAGTCTTTTAGCTTAAGCTTCTATTAAGTCCAATCCCACTTCCTGGGATGTTCTCAGAGTTTTAATTTCGAATTCAATAGGGAAGATAGGTTCTCTCCCAAATACTAGTTGATATGGTGAACATCCAGTGGTATTTCATGAGGTCGTTCGATAAGCCCATAAGGCTTTTGGTAGTCTAGTCACCTAGTCCCAATGGTGTGCTGCTACTGTCTTGGTAAGGATTGCCTCCAGGACTTTGTTAGTGCTTTTGACTTGCCCATTGGCCTGTGGGTGGTAAGGAGACGTAACTCTGTGAATGATATGGTGATTTCTTAAGGTAGATGTGATCTTATTTCCTGTTAAATGTGCCCCCCCATTGGTTATCACTTCCCTTGGCAAGCCATATCATACGAATAGTTCAAAGAGAAACTTAATTATTGATTCTTCCATGGCTCTTGAGAAGGCCACTGCTTCTACCCATTTAGTGACATAATCCGTGGCAACTAATATGTGGGATTTCTGGTTTGATGGTGGGTTGAATATCCCAATGAAGTCCAACGCCCATCGTTCAAATGGTTCCACCACACATTTTGATTGTAGCGGAATTTCATCAGCTTGTCCTGGGTGGCCTATTCTTTGGCATCTATTGCAGGCCTGGACATTCTTCTTTGCGTCTTTGAAAATTGTAGGCCAATAATAGCCTAGTTGCAACACTTTATGCCATGTCTGTCATTCTGCGAAGTGGCCACCACAAGGTTCATCATGACAGGCTCGTAAGATGTCATACATTTCGTCTTCCCTTACTTATCTGCGTATGTGCATATCGGTCCCTGTATGGAATAGGTATCCTCCAATCCAAGAGAATCTTGCGCTGCACTGTACAATCAATTTTTATTCTCTTTCCACTAAATTTCTGGGTAGCTTCCCCACTGCCAAATAATTTTCCACATCTGCATACCATGGTGTTTTGACCACTACAACAAATAGGTGTTCATCAAGGAATTGATCATCAACTGTTAGAATGTCGATTGTCTTGGGGACTCTGGACAGGAAGTCAGTGACCACATTTTCCTTCCCTGGACGGTCTTTGATCATTATATTGTATTCATGCAACAATAGTAACCAACGAGTTATTCTCCCATTCGTGATTGGTTTATTACCTAAATATCTAGTAGCAGAGTGGTCAATATACAGGAACACTTGATATCCGGTTATATAGTGCCTGAATATATTGATGGCATAAATGAAAACCATGAATTCTTTTTCAGTCACTGTATAATTTAATTTAGCAGGAGTAAGGTTTTTGTTGATATAATAAATAGCATAAGGCTTTCGGTCTTATTCTTGGCCAAGGACTACTCCTATTATTGTATCGGATGCATCGGAAGAGATGTGAAAGGGAAATTTCTAGTTAGGACCTTGCAGGATTGGTGCTATTGAGACCAGTCTCTTCAAGTCTGTAAAAGCGGTGTCACATTTTTTAGTCCAATGGAATTCAACATTCCCAGTCAATGAATATAGAGGTGTAGCTATCTGTGAGATTTTTTTTATAAATCTACAATAATATCCTGCATATCCCAGAAAAATGCGTACCTTTGTTTGTGTACAAGGTGTGGCCAACAGAAGGATTACCTCTATTTTAGCCAGATCTACCTGTATTCCTGCTGCAAAAATGTAGTGACCTAGGATTACCCCCTCAGTCATCATCATGTGGCATTTTTTGTTGCTTAGACATAGCCTAGTAGCAATACATCGTTCTAACACATTTTCTAGCATTTCTAAAGCATGATCAAAGTCTTCCCCATAGGGTGTAAAATCATCCATATAGATTTGAAGACCATTTATTAAGTCAGAAAAAATGCTAAGTATGGCTCTCTGAAATGTTGCTGGGGCATTACATAATCCAAACGGTAAAAATCTATAAGAAAAAGTGCCCCATGGGTAGGTAAAGGTTGTCTTATCTTGGTCTTCAGGAGATATTTGGATTTGATTGTATCCGCTGAATCCATCAAGAAAAGAGAAGAACTATTTCCCAGCCAATGTGTCAAGGACTTGGTCAATGAAGGGAAGGGGGAAATGGTATTTCTGTGTTGCCTTATTTAATTCTCTATAATCTACGCAGATTCTCCACTTCCCATTCTTTTTAGGGACGACCATCAAAGGGGAGACCCATTTGCTGTCTGAAATAGGATAAATGAAATTTACATCTAACAGTTTTTGCAGCTCCTCTTTTACAATCTCTTTTAAATGCGGGTTTAATCTTCGTTGGGGTTGTCTAACGGGGTGTGTTTACCTATCAGTATAGATGTGGTGCGTGCACAATTGTGGGTCCAACATATCTTGGTAGTCCCACGCAAATGCACCTTGGTGCTTCTGGAGGACTTTTATGAGTTTTTGCTTTTGGTTGTCATCCAAGGTGCCATTAATATTCAGAACCTTTCTCGGCTCGAGCTCAATAGGTATGCTATTACGAGCAATGGCTGTGGAGATATGTTGAGTCTCAAAGCCCGTCACAGGATCCTCTTGATATTCATGTTCGAGGATTGTTTTCATAATTTGGCATTTTAGATTTTCAGGGTTTGGTGACTGATTCATAAAGTTATTAATCACATCATCTTCAGTTTGATCCTTGAATTCGAGAGCTTCTACTAGTGTCAGATGTGGACGGATGTTTCGCTCCCAATATGTATCTGGGTGTTTATGATTTTTTACAGTGGGCAAGCTTGGTTTGGCAGGAAGATAGATAATGATATTTTTTATAGAGTCTCCTCTAGTGATAGTCATGCTACCTACTTGACAGCCTATGTAAGCATCTTCTGTGGCCAGCCAAGGCTACCCAATAATCAATGGGTGCCCTTCCATCTTGTTTTTTGGATTAATGACTAAAAAATAAGTTGGGTATTCCCATGAGTCCATAGAGACCATGATGTCTTTCACTATACCTTCCAGTCTGATAACAAATTTGTTAGGTAGTTCCAAAAGTGTGGCCATAGGTTCTAAAACTGATATTCGCAGTTTTTCGTAAGCTCCTGTAGTTAGGATGTTAATGGCTTCCCCTAGGTCAAAAAATGTGTTTGGAAATGAGTGTCCAGAAATTTGCACAGTTACAACATGGGGTTTCCTTGGTCTTCATATTTTACAGGTGATTCCCTACCTAACAAAAAGTTAGATAGCATTCCTACCACATGAATGGTGGGTGCGGCCATTGTCTTCTTAATTTGTTTTTTTCCACATAATTATTTGATTTTCCTTACATAGATGGGAATTCCTTGGATGGCCTAGAGAAGAGGAATTTTGATACAAAGGTCTCTTAATTCCCCTAGGATGTCAAAATATGGAGTGATTATAGGCCTGGGTAGGTTTAATCTCTCAGGAAATGGAGGCGGAGTCACCCTAAGTTCTTCACATCTTTTTTGATCAATTGTTTCCTTATTTTTACATGTTTATGTTATATTCTTTAGGCTAGGCTCTGTGGAGGTTTCAACTTGGGACTGAGGTGGATTTGTGGCCACTATAGGTAATATGATATGTCATGATATTAATCTTAATTCGTTGCATTGTTTCTATTCGTCATTGGGTTTTATATTTTCTATGATCTGAATTATTTGAACCAGTCTATTACTGGTATTAGGATTGGGTTGGGCTAGCAATTGAGGGCGTATGGCAGGCTACTAGTTATGTTGAATTGGGTAGGGAGCTAGTAATTGTTGGGTTCTTTCTCCTATTAGTAGATTGGCCATTCCCATTGGTCGCTGCTAGTTCCAATTGGTGTTTTGAGTAGGAGGGTTTGGCCATTGGTTTTTATACGAGACATTCTGCCAATAAGGGGAGGATCAAGGGAAGTTTTGCTAATTATTCCTTGATGGAGTTTGCGTAGGCCAAGGTGGCATAGGAAATGCTTGGTTTGGCCAAGTTGGGAAGGGGTTTTGAGTCTGCCAAGTTGTTGCAGGGTTTTTCTAGCTGAACTATAGCAACGGAAAGTATTGAGGCAGGTCTTGTGGTATGCCAGGAAGTGCTTGCCATTGCCGACGCTAATTCATTAAATAGACTGGCTCTATTTCTTCTTCTGCTTCCTTGTAGATGACTTTTAGCCTGAGAAGTGAAGGACATTGGTCTGTGGTATAATCCTTAGTTCAGATAGCACAAGTCTGAACCATGTCTAAAGGACACTCCCTCTAGCTATGCTTCTTCCAACATCTTGGGCAAATGATGGCCAGATTTTGTTCTACTATAGCTTGTTTCTGTTTGGCTTGTAAAACATCAAGTTGCGTTGTAAAAGTACCCATGATGTCAGTTTTGAAATTTTCTAACAGATTTCCAAATTTTTCTTTGGTTACATTTCCATTGGTCTGCTTAAGATCCTTCTTCATAGAATCACACCCAATAGGTCTATTGCATGAGCTACCCTGGGAGCATCTAATACATAAGGAAATAATCTTGTTGTATTCTTCCTGGTGAATATCTCCCTTCCCCATTATGTTAAGCATCTCAACCCATTATTCCTTCATCCCTTTAAGCATCGTGGCTTTCAAAATGTCCTTGGATAGCGTGGTATATGGAATTTTTGTAAATTGTATTGAAATATTTTTGCATATTCCTCTAATGTTTCATTGTATTTTGCAGACATGTTAAGGATTTTTTCTTTTAGGTCTCGGGTTTGACAACAGTCTTGGTATTTGGTAAGAAAAATATTCTTCATTTGGTCCCAGTTGTTTATACCTAATCCCATGAACTAGCGGAGTGCAATTCATTTTAAGGTAGAGGGAAATAGTTTTAGTTTCTCAGGATCGGTGGTGTAGTCATATCCTCTGGATAAGACATCAAATTCAAATAGGAATGCATCAAGATATTCTATATTTAACCCATGAAAGGTGGGGATTTTGTGCAAGGGAATGGTTTTCATAGGGGCATTGGCAGCATGATCAAAAATATGGTATTCTAATGTTGATGTCTGCCTCTGATTCTGGTTTTGATTATTTTCCATCTGATCAAAGAGGTGCTAGAAATCTTTGGGAACTTCTTGATCTAGAGGAGAGATTCTAATATGCTTGGGAGGCGAATGCGGTGGGGGTTTTACATCACTTCCCTGATCTGGGATCCTAAGTACTTCCGTTTCAATCACTTCTTTAGGGGACTTAGGTTATGATATTTCTATGTGAATTCCTCCACTAGTTTCTCCTCCTCCTTCTTGTAGGTTGCAAGAGCCTCCCTATTTTGAAGGGTCAGTGCCTATATGAATGGATGTCTATAGGCTTTTCTCAGACCAATCTATCTCGTAGTGAATCTCGGCATAGGCTACAGATGGTGAGGCTGCTGCTTGAGGGAGTGCATTTGGACTTTGAATGGAAACAGTTCTGGGTCCTATAGATGCCTGAGATTCAGCTTTCCTAATGATTTCATCTATATATGTTGTTCTTCCAAGGATCACCGGTCCTTTGGATTGTGAGGATGGTTGCGAATGATTTAGGATTGTTTCTATATTTTTCTTCCTAGACATAAAACAAGAGCACCTATCCTACGGTTCTTTGTACGACTTGCTGGTGAGCAGGCTAGAGGGCAAGCATGTTGCTTGTCGGTACACAGGTTCTTACCTTTCATTTTCAATACCCAATTCTTCACGACAATGGAGAAATATGAATAAAGGAGGTGACTCTTAACACTCTCCCTGGCAACAGCGCCAAAATGTTGATGTTGAAAGAGGTGAATTTTTACTAACAACTCTAGTGTTTTCCCATTTAATTATCAACCCGGGGTAAGTATTTTTATTCCAAGAGTGTTGGCACAATATATGCGAGGCAGTTCATCTAACAGATGTTCCTTATCACTTATGAGGAATAATTTGCTAACTTCCTGAGCTTGCTTATCCTATGAGGGGTGGCTTGGATAGGTAATATTGAGCAATAGGATTTTACATTTATCTAATGGATAAACAACAGTTTAACTGAACTGAACAACGATGTAGAGAAATCAAGAAGAAATTAAATTGAATTCGACAATAAACTGAACAACAATGGAATTGAATGGAACAACAGTCTAACTAAGCTAAAAAGTAATGGAATCGAATTGAATCAACAGTCTAGAAAACTAAGCAGTAATGGAAGAACAATATAACTAGCTGAGCAGTAATGGAACAACAAGATAACTAAGCTGAACAATAATGGGACAACAGTATGACTGAAGTGAATTAAATAAATCGTATAGAAACTAATTGAGTAATTTTGCAATGGAGTTCTCTTTATCACTTAATTAATCAACATTGATCGATGGTTGAACGATTTGTTATGCTAGAAGAAGAATTCAATTCATAAAGATAGATAATATTGAGATCATGTTATTCTACGATCTATAATTCAATGCAATGGTATTAAAGGAATTGGAACTATCTACTAATAATAAAGTATTGCCGTAAGTCAGAAAATATAATTGCGATTGTCCTACTTCAAGAACGCAATTTCTAACAATCCTAAAGAAAGAGAATTGGATTTGTATTGAATGGAAATATACTTTACAACTGTATCAAATTCTTAAGCAATGGTTCTGTAACTACACAGAGTATGAAAACTTACGTGGAACTTCCAGAGGTTGGACCCAGACCACCAGAAGCCCTAGCACAGTAAAAACATCAAAAGATTATTGTTCAAAGCTCTATATTACATCCAGTGATGTTACAAAAACAAAATTATATGGACTGCTTCTAGTTTGTCTATTACATAATGAATTTCCTGTCCTGTCTCCGACTCCCCTTCTCATCCATCCCTTGCCATTTTAAAGGCGATTTCAAAAATGCAAAAGTATTTTCCAAATGACAGCCCACTGCGCATGGCTGTCATTTGAGTTCTTGGACTTGAATTCATCTGTCTACCTTCTGCCGGCCATTGGGCGTTACTAGGATTTCATATGTTTGCGTCCTTTGCTTAGCTTCCTTTTCCTATTGGTCCAGTCATTCTGCCTTCCTGCATGTGGAGATAAGAGAAGTCAATTTTCTATTACAAAAGCATCATTTTCATCGTTAGTCTAATTGTTCTTGTTTTCATAATATTTTATTATCTTTATTGTTAATATGAAGAGGGATTCCCCCAAAATTATAACATAATTTGAAGTAATTATAGGGTGAGAATCATACATTTATTTGGGCCCAACAGGGAGCACAATTCCATACTAGTGCTGTCTAAAGCCAGGTAGCGAATGACAACTACTAGGTTTAAGGACACCGGAACACGTCACTAGCCTAGACCTCTAAAATTTTTGCGTTAGGTTTCAATGCTTCCTTAGATTGATTAAATTGATTTTAAGGTTGATCTTGAATTACTGTTTTAGTTTCAAGGCCCTATTGAATTTGATCTTGAATTCCTAAATGCACAGTACATGCAAAAGAACACCATTTCCGTTCGAAGAATTCTAACTCGGAGAAGGATAGAAATTCTTAACAAAGTAGAAAAAAATGAAAACATAAGAAGAGGTTCACTAATGCATCTAATACAACCAAACGAGAAATGAAAACTCTTTCCTAGTTCACTAAGAGCTAGTTATGCAAAAGAACTTTTCATTTTCGATGCAAATGAAAGAATGCAATTTTTTTTTTGTTTTTAAAATGAATGAAGCACACGATGCACTATGACATTAAAAATAAAATTGAACACTAGTTTTTGAGCACTACGAATGTAGAGATCTAAAATGAATAATTCAAAAGCAATACAAACATTAAAACACACTCAAACCAATGATGCACTCTTTCAAGAAAACAAAAGGCTTTCAAAATGATCCGAACGAGCAATGTGATCTATGCTCGAAGTGACGAAAACGAGAGTCAAACGAAAAAAAAGGCGATCATTCAACAAACCAAAGACACGAAGGATCAAGAAAGGTTAACACAATCGATCAGGGGATCGAATTGACGAAAATAAAAAAGTCTTGAACTTCAATCATAAGGCTCAATGAGAAAAAGACACCTAGAAACCCTAGGTCTACGAACTTCACCGATGAGACAATAGATAAACAATTGAGAAGAAAAAGCCTACCAGAGTGAAAAAAATCCCAAAAGACCAATTGCAAATCAAAGAAACAACCCAGAGCCAAGAAATACTGATCAAAAACTCAGGAAGAATGTCAAACCAAATCCTACAGGATTCGACGTGACCTTCAGGCGGTAATCCATGCCAAACAGAGGTTGGTGCTACTATAACAAAGGCAACAAGCATCAATTGGCGCGATTGTTCAAGGAAAAAACACGCCAAGCTGAAAAACTATGGGAAAAGGAGAAAGACATTTAGCAGAGGTCAATCTTGACACTTTGGAGCTGAAAAGGAGGATTCAAAACAATCAAGCTAGTCAAACAAGATAGAAAAGAAATCAAACGACCAAAGTCGACTCGACAAGCGAAAATCCAATGAGCAATGAGAGGACAAAATCACACTGATCCCCAGCGGAGTCGTCAAATTTTTGTGTAGGTAAATCCTCTCTACGGACAGAGAAGATCCCTCTAGCCCTAGGGTGGGTCTAACAGCAAGGGAACAGGCTAATGTGTTGGTTCCTAGTGAACGAATGAAACAGGTTGGGATAGATTGTTCTACCTGTAGTCCAACGTGATTGTCGTAGATGTAGAAATGACGGCTTCTTGATCTTTTTTCCATGAGGTTGTGGTCCTTCAACAATGGTACTCGGATGCCTGCGCAAAGATGAAAGGAAAAAAGCAACATACAAGACAATCATTTCATTCATAACTAGCTAATCAGTCAAGGAAGATTAAACATATTGCGTAAAATAAACCATATCAACACAAGATGGGAACCAGACATTAGTCATGTATATATTAATAGAATGAAAGAGATTACAACCGGAGCCTTGAAGTTGCAGCCTCCTTCAGCGGGTTTAGTCGAGGCGAGGACATAAGCCTTAGCTCTCTCTCGACACAGGTCTCTTTCTTTGCTCTATCTCACCAAATATAACATAAATGTTCAGAAATTCCTCTTCAACTATTCAGTTGTTCAGCTAGTTCATCAATCGGAGACAGGTTTGTTTATAGAGAGAGGGGAGGAGGTTGGAACCCCTACAATGGTGGAAGGGAGGCCTTATCCTTTCAAAGGTTTCCCCAAAATGTAGAAACAAGAGGCCAAAGGAGGGTGTTCATGGTTATGCAGTCAGACAACCCAAGCTGACTCGCTCACGAGGTTTTTAGCATGGAAAGTTTGCCTCTATATTTAAAAAACATTCCAAAAACAGCTTGGCACGGGTAGCTCACTAGGACAGAGTGCCAATGGGCGTGGGGCCCAGTGTTAATATTCCTCATTAGCGCAAGGCCATAACAGTGTGCCAGCGCCAACCCAAAAACATATGTTTTTGCTGATTTGCTCTGGGAATTGTCAATAGAGAAATTGTTCTCCTCAAGGCAAGGGAGGCAATGATATTTGTCACAAGGCATGACACTTCATATAGGTCACATAAATAGTCCTCCAATGTGCGGGATGGGGATTACAGGGATGGTGACAAAATGTTGTGTAACAAGTATCTACATAAAAAACCAAACTAGCCCATAAGACTCATAAAAAAAAACAAATTAAATTCCTTATCTCAATTTTAGATCCTAATATCGACAAATAATAAATAATAACTAACATACCATAATACTCAAGGTGTACACATGCTTTTTCACTAAGTCACCATCTTTCATCCATATGTTAAACAATAGGACCAATTTTCCCCTAAAGGACATAGATTGATACAACGCCCATAACTTGTTCCAAAATACCTTCATCGTAGCTTCTCTTAAAACATTCAGTAATATTGAATCTAAGACGTGAAATAGCATTATCCTCTTTTCCTTTCAATCCAAGATGGTCAAGTCTTCTTCTGTCAACATCCTTGTTGGTTCAATACCCAGATCCACTTATCTCTATTCAACAACCAATCTTCCATATTGAGCTTCCATAGCACAAAACTTCACTCATTGAATTTCTTGATCTATATCTTTGAACTACTTACCATATATTTTTACCACAATAATCAATTCCATATATCTCACACTATGAGAGGGTTTACCATAGGCCTAAACAAAACCCCTTACCCACAAAAGCATCCCATTGAAGCCAATACTACTTTGGTAGAAAATGTAAGTTGGAACCATATATAATTAATTTCTATCAACGTAAAATATAAATGATGCAATGCCAAATACATATATTAATAAAGAGAATTTGTATTAAAAACCCAAATAAGGAATTTTAAAATGATTTTTCACTTTAGACCATAGAAGTTCACTTTATTGGAATTGTAAATAAAGGTTTCAGTAAGGAACTCTATATCATACTACTCCACTGACGTTTAAATTCTTTCCTTTTCCATTCCGTTTTCCTATATCATTTGCAGAATTATATTTGAAACTTAATCACCTCGTTCCCTAAAGCTAATGACAAAATTATTGAAAAGAGATAAAAGCATTACCAGCATACCCCGGAACTGATGTAAGGAAACATATATTGTAAATAGCATTATGGAAAGAGGTACAAATTAGAGTTAGTACTTAAAGTTAGTAGTTTTCTTTAAAATCCTATGAGAATAATTAACTCGGTTCCTTTGTTTTAAAGAATCCTCCCCCACAATCTCCATCAAGAACATCACCTTACCATCCATTCCAATCTATCTAATATTAAGATTCATCTTGAATAAAATTTCCATAGATATGGGAATGTTGGGATAGAAATGCTCTAGGTAAAGTTTTTATAACTCTTCAATTTCCTTATACCGTAACCATCATAAGCTTGCAACTTCTTTGCCTCCACTCTACTTCACAACGATAGAAGAAAGAGGTTGGATGCATTGATTTGCAATGGCGACATATGTTATGAATACAATGAGTGGGAATGAGGCAGTGAGGCTTCTGCATATTTCCACTTGCCTTCTATCCAATCGCAAGTATGCGAAAGCGTGGTAAATTACTAAATACTATGTCATTTTATGAGATATTCCCCGGAAGACTGAACTATTTATTTGTTATAATGTTACATTTAAAAAGAAATCCACATCACAATTCTAAGACATGACTGCATGGCATATCTTTTGTAATGTTCGTTTAAAAAGCAAGTTAATATACACATTTATGGCAAATCTTTTATAGTGTTCCTTTTAAAAGGAAAACTGCATCAATATTCATTTATAACACATCTTTGTGGCCACTAAGCCTGGTTTATGTTTGCTATATTAAATTGGTTTGACACAACACTTTCGCATGTCAAAGCCTACCCACTATCCATGCGGGGATCGGTTGGATCTCAGCTAAACGAAACGTAATACAAGACGCGTGTCAGCACCTCGGCGGTCAGTCGTGAAAATTGTGTCACACACCAGTTGTTGGATTATCAGTAGCACGTCGGCCAATTGTCATGGGATTGGTAAGAACTCAACACGGTAGAAAGGTATGTGTAGTGTATCGGGCTCAGGCTCATCGCATGCAGTAAATAGACAGCAAACGGTAGTTCTGCAGATATTTCGAAATTCGCAATGAAAACTCTAACATTCCATTAGATCTTGGAATGTATAATAATATTCCATTAAATCTTGAGATGCTTGGGGGAGAGTGTTTTCCCCAGCAATCTTATTCTTGGGGTACAAGTGAACAGTATATATATACTGAAATTGATGTTTTGTTTGGATGGTATTCCTGATGTATTAACAGCACTTCTCCGGCATATTTTTCGGGTCATTGCAGTTAAGAGTCAATGAAATCTGTTATTAGAGGGGATGAATCCACTTACATTTTTTCTCGCCATTAAATTTATTTGCATATTTTTCCGGTTCTTGCAATTAAGAGTCACTGAAATCTGTTATTAGAGGGGATGAATCCACTTCCATTTCTTCTTGCGAGTAAATTTATTTTTCAGCAACCTGATCAGATTATACTTTTACGAAAATAAATTTCTACCGGCCACGCACCAAACCTTTAGCTACATATTTTGTAAATACGAATGGACAACGTTCTTCATCAACGTCATGCTTAGATATAAACAACGAAGAGATTTTCTATTCATGTAAAGGATAATACAGATAGAGAAAAACAGTGTGGTAACCTCCTCATGCATATGAAGCAAACCCATTTTACGACTAATACACGGAGAGATCAAATTGTCCAAGGAAATCCATTAAAATTCCAACTATGACAGGAAAATTAACACAAATATCGTTTGCCTGGATGGAAAGCGTTGAATAGAAGAAAATCTGAATGAAGCTTCAAATACTGAGGATGGTGTAAGGAGAAATCGCAGGGCAACTCTCCTTTGGCAGGCAATAGAGATGGAGTTATTAATTGCATACATAAAATCTAATCACAATTGCCGGCAAAAGGAGAGTTACCCTCTGATTCTCCCGCACAGTAACTCGTTCTTCGGCCATGGACGAAGGGTACCGTCGTAAAAAATAGATGAAAACCGTGGAAGGATGAGTGGTAGTAGAGTGGTATGTTTGAGTGGAATCGTGGTGTTTGTTAAAGCAAAATCAGATGGTGACACTTAGCCACCCAACACTGCTTTTGTGCGGCATAATGGGTGCCATTCTGAACCTTGCATGGTCGATATGACTTGTGAAGAGTGAAATATAGGAACAAAATCCGCAAAGAATATGACATTGGTTGTCTCTATTGAATTACGCGCCCTAAAACAAGCTTTTAAGATATAACTAACTTTTAAAATAATATATAACTTTTAGAATAATAATAATCGTTCATCGCTTGTCTTAACTTTTAAAATAATAATAATCATTCATCTCTTGTCTTTAGTCATTAGTCAGATTGTTTTGAAGTTTTTCATTGGATTTTTTTTTTTTTTTTTTCTAAAATTTGGCAAGAATTCATTGAAATGATAATTTTGATAAATAACTAGTGCACAATCAAAGACTTCTAGAATTTCTAGGGGTTTTCGAGTGATGAATGTATATATAAAATAAAAAACCACTTTAAATAACACAAATCAAAATTTCACCTCAAAATTTACCTGCAACACAATAAACTCCAAAAAATATTAAAATAACAATAATATAGTAAATCTGTAATATTTACAACTATTATTATCAAAAATTATTTCTAACCTCTTTGGCTGGAATATCTAAGAGAGTAAGCAAATGAGTTGGGCTATCTAGATTTTTTTGCGTTTAGTTGTTCCAATTTCATTGCAATATACATCGAGTATGAAAACATATGTGACAACTATTATATCTACGTTTGATTAAATTCTATCATTTTATTCTTATTAAGAGGGAATTACATGATCGTGTTATAGTTTTGATCGAGGCTTCCGGCCCAAGCGGCCTATTAAGCTTATACTACAAACATTAGTCACAGTGAATTTAGATCTACATGGTAACTTTGTAATTAAATTTTATATATGAGAATATTAATATTTAATATGATTCAATACATATAAACAAATTGGTATCAAAGCTAATAATGTCTTATTCATACGTATATTAATATTTAATTTTTTAAAAAGATAATATGGAACCTGGAAGAAGATCTCTTTCATTCAAATAAATTCAAAAGGAAAAAACACAAGAAAATAACTTTGATATGGCAAATATGTTTCATTCTACATCCTCTTTAGTAGTTAATTCTACAAATCTAGAATTAGCAGAATGTCAGCCTTCAACCCAATGGACTCTCCCCACCATTAGTCTTTCAGAGGTTTACAGTGATTTATCTCTCTTCCATTTAAAAGCCATAACCAGAGTAGCAGTAAAAGAATGTGTTTCTCAGATCCAAGAAAATGCCGAATCTATCCAAACCATCTCTCTTTTGGATCCCAAGAAACTTCAAGAAGAAGCCTAGAGACATGGTACATCTTATCTACATCTTGGCTACATTCTGGTGGGTATAAATTCCTTAACACATTGAGGACTTAATACATATGTCTTGGCTACTATTAGATATCTCACACATAACAAGTATACTGATTCATTAATTGGGGGCATAGTTGCACCATTATCAAATGCTCTTGTTTAGTTTGATTTCCACCCAAATTTCTCAGTTTATGTGTATGATGAACATATTAAGGACATCCTCTAGTTGCAGATCAGAACCAGTGGTTTTGATATGAAGAAAAAGAGAATGAATATTGCAGTCCACACTAGAGGTTCCTTCAGGCACACCAACACATTATATCCGGCTATTATCTACACACCTAACCAAGAATTAAAATCCAGTACCCTCGTCATTACAAATGCTCATAATAAAAAAATAGAGCAGCGGAATATTAGATGGGAAAACCTCAATTTTCCTGAAAGTTGGGTAATAGATCTACCACAGTCTCCAAAAATCCAAAATATCACGACTGCTCAGATATAATAAGGACCTTTTATGGCCACTCTGTCCTTCCCTAGAAGATCTACTCTAGATTGCAATAGGATACAAGAATCTCGTCACCAGGTCAGCACCAATATTATTTCATGCCAGCCATCTACTTCCACATCCTCATCTGTATATACCCCATCTATAAATTGTTGACATTTTGATTTATTTGAACTTGTTCGAATTTTGCATTTCTCTACTCTTGAAGTAAAATGTCCTTTCTACCAGACAATAGTTTGACTCAGTCTCTTGCAGACCTTATTCTTCATGAAAATCATAATCCAAATATTGGAGAAGCCCCTCATGATACTATCCTGATGATTCGTGAACTACCAACTCTTGAAAATGAAGTTCCTAGTCTGACTGAGATGTTTAGTAAAATTCACCCTCTAGGTATGCCAAGATACGACTTAGAATATCTTGAAGAGTTAGACAGTCTAATACCATCTTTAAGATTTGAAAATTTTGTTCCATCAGATTGTAAGAAAGAATAAAAACCAAATATGTAAGAATTATTCTCTCTTATGGATGGGTGTCCCAAAAACAAAATCAATACTGAATGGATGAAGAACATTCTAAACTGGGATTTCTATACACATCTAGATTCTAGAGAATTTGATCTCAGTACCCCTAATTATAAAAAATATGCTCTTTCTCTCAAGTGAAAAGAATACATGGAAGAAATGAACTCATGGATATCATTCTATGTTTGGAAAAAATTAGTGGAACAATAATAAGTACATATGGTAGATGCTGAGACTTCATCTACAAAGAAACATTTATGGACAGCTTGTGAGAGTAGCAAGCTAGAGACTAGTACCACATTTCACTACAAGGAAAACACCCTCTAGTGGATGTTTTTGAGGAACCCCTTACAAAAATATCCCATATATCCATTTGTAGCACAGGTCTGTAGAGGAGGTTGGAGGGTGGAGGTTTTTACTGATGTTTTCTTTCCAGTGTGTTTCTAATCATAAACCATACTTGTGCATTTAACTCACAAACCACCAGTGCATACTAAAAATTGGCACATCGAGACACTTTTCTCTCCGTACAAACATGCCAGGTGTGTCTCATTACTGTAGCGCATCGGTGCACTACTCAGAAACATGCTCGGTGTGTCTTAAAAACTCGCGCTCAAACACAAACAAGCCTGGTGTGCTAGGCATAAACCGCTCGGTATGTCTCAAAAACCCACCCACCAAAACAGGGTTAAATAAAAAAAAATATTGGCCAAAAAATCGGCATTTTCACTTCTTCAGTAGTCCATAGATCTCAAGAACTGGTGCAAATTTCCCTTGTGTGAGGTGCCCTGCCATCAGTTCTCTCATTGCACACACCATTGCCATCCATTGACCACCTTTTGGATTTCAAATTTTGGAAAAAGGTGGGAAAATTTATTTTTCCAAATTATTTAGCAAATATGCCTCCTCAACACCCAAATGTATAGGTATTTTACTTGTTTCACAATAATTAAACCTTTTAGTAGATCATATTTGTCAAAAAAGTTAAAATTTACCATTTAAAAAAAAAAAAAAATCCTGTGCGGTGCATTCAAGCCATTCAGTTCACAACGTCCATGGTGCAACTTATAAATTAATAGGTTACACCACGAACAGTTCTAGCAATACTACATCGGGTTTGGTACAGTACTGAAAATGGCTCGCCGTTTTTGTTTAAACATATATGTCAGTGTCTTCATTTAAATGACCGCACCATTGACTATGTACCATTGTCAGCAGGGCAGTGCGTTGAATAAACTATCTACCCTAGGGTAGATAGTTTGGTCAGGGCACCGCCCTCGAGACATTGGTACATAATGAACAGTGTGGTCCTGTAGACGACTACACCGTTGACTATATACCATCGTCAGGAGGGCGGTGCACTAACTAAAATTTCCTCCTTGGGGCGCATAGTTTCGTCAGTGCACTGCCCTCCCAACACTAGTACATAGTCAATGGTGCAGTCATTTAAAAGTATGCGCCGTTAAATGTGTACGGATGTCAAGATGGCGGTGCGCTAAAAAAAATATCCACCCCAACAAGAATAGTTTTCACAGCACACCGCCCTCCTGACACTAGTATATAGTCAATGATTTGGTCATTTACAAGACTACATCATTCACCATGAATTAATGTTGGGCGATGCATTGACCAAACTATCTGCGTGAGGGTGGGTAGTTTTTTCAATGCACTGCATAAGAAAGTACATTTCATGTTTTGCGATGCGCTGCAAATTTCCATGCGCACCGAGGATGGTGTGCAATAAAAATAGATGCATCGGTACTTGGGCATCATTTTTTTATTGGCGCACCGACTATTGTTTTTTCCAATATATATATATATATATATATATAACTACATTTCTCATTTAATATAAAAATCTATTTAGTATGTGAATCATTCAGCGACACTAAAGGAGAGAAGAGAGGGAACAACAAGAACATATGGCAGACTAGTATAACATGGTTTTCCTATGGGAGGCATGAGAGAGGGAGAGGCTTATGTACCCTCACCCTATTACGACAACCAACTAGTTGCTCCTAAGGGAGGTAGGCCTCCACAAGTTCTATGAGGACACTACATCCCTGAAGGGCCATAATGGGTTATTGCAACAAGTCATCTTGAGGTGGAATGCCCACCAACAGTCTTTCTGGGTTGGTCCTAACCAGTGGTACGCACCCACTAAGGAGGACATATATTTTATTAATAGCCTATCTAGGATAGGGAAGGATTTGCCCTCATTCCTAGAGGTCCCCATTGGCTATGTAGTAGGGATTCATTTTGTGTAATCCCAGAGATAAATTAGCACTGATATACTTTCAGCTACAGATTTACAGGTCTCCGATGGTCAGTTACGTATTGCTTCGTTTGGTGCAGAGGAGGTCAGCTGCCTCTCACTAATATTATCGACCACTTCACACCATACAAGTGACGGACAACACAATATTTTCCTCGTTTTATTTTATGTTGATTCTTTATTACAGGTGCCACAACTTGTGAGGTAGTCTGCGATTCTTTTGTGGAAGTTTTATACAACATTAGATAGATGTCATTCTTAGGCACAAGGAAGGGGTAACTTCCCTTTTGCCTTAGAGTTGTTTTGTTTATTTTTTAATAGGCTTCCAGAGATGAGGACTACTTTTTTTCGGCAGCCTCGTAGGCCGATTCTGCACATATCGATGGAGATATGGGGCCAGAAGATGCCGAAGAGGGGTGAGTCTGAATTTTCTACAAGGATATCTCATGATGCACTGGAGTTGCTATCGATTTTTGATGATCATGCCTTCATTCCTGTGCCATGTCTGTAAGCTGGTTTGGATTGCCGAGGGTGTGCCAACATCTTCTTCACAGATGATGAGCTGCCAGATGAGAGAGATAATATTAATTTTTTCTTTAAATTTATTCTAACATGTTATTTAGCTTGTTTTATTAAATTTTTTATTGAAATTTTCTAATTATTGTTGTGTACTTATATTTATTTTGTAAGTATTAGGTCATTTTTTGGTGATGAGATGCCACCGCCACCAAATAATCTAGGTGTATATCGTGCTAATGAGGAGATGGAAGATGTGGAGGAAGATGTTGGTGATAGACCTAGTCCTCATGATCATGCGCAAGTACCAGCGGGTGTGAGGCGTAGGCCCGACACTCGATTTAGAATGGAGTTGGGCAACCAAATCTGTCAACTCCTCGTGGAGGAAGGATTTTGGTGGGTCACTATTAGAGAGACACAGTTTGATGATAGGCTGACAACAATATGGAGAGGCATGCCCTGTGATATGTTGACCCTAATGTGGCATATCGGTGGAGCTACCAGATTACTAGCATGGGTGAGGAGGGTTGGTCGACGCAGGGATGGTGGAGATGAAATATGTTAACAGTCGAGAAATTCATAATCTGATGATCATGATCAGGGGAGTGATAATCATTCAGCTAGTACTCCACCTCCTCCTCCACCTCAGGTTGGAGATGAGTAGCCTACAGCATCCAACAGTCATGATCATGAGTAGGCACCTGATCCTGAGCAGGGCATAGGTCCATTTGAGGAGGCAGGTCTGTCGACTAAGCAGGCCTCCACACCATCAACAGATTAGCAGGTTGGATCATCCACTAGTCATCATGAGTAGGCAGTTGATATTCATCAACATGAGGCACCTCCATATCAGTAGGCACATCATGATCGACATCCATCTGAGCATGTCGAGGTTGCACCATCGACTGAGCAGGTCTCGACTAGTACTACTATTGATGTACCACCAAATGATATCTGACATTTATATGCAATTTTATTACAGTTGTATATTTTTTACATTATATATAAATGTACCACCAACTGATATTTGACATTTATATGAAGTTATATTATAGTTGTATATTTATGTAAAAAAATATACAACTGTAATATAACTGCATATAAATGTCAAATATCAGTTGGTGGTACATTTATATATAATGTAAAAAATATACGACTGTAATATAACTGCATATAAAGGTCAAATATCAGTTGGTGGTACATCAATAGTAGTACTAGTTGAGACCTGGTCAGTTGATGGTGCAGCCTCGACATGTTCATATATATATATATATATATATATGGTCCATGTATTTTATGTTCATGTTGCAGATGTACTTAATTTACATGTTGGTGTTCATCATGATGTGTATATTGTTAGGTCATGTTAAATATCTTCATTTAATTTGTAGCTTGCAGATATATGTGTGTGTATGTGATAGCAGTTATTTGAAATGATATGTATTTTTTATGTTTGTGTTGTGATGATGTTATACAGTGCTTGTGTTTTGTTAGATGATCATGATCACGATCATTAGATGATGTTAGAAAATTTTAATGTTTTTTTAGTCGAATATGATGTTTGTAGGATGGTTATCATGATCGTGATGTTTACTTTTAATATTAAATCATGATATGCAAACAAAGAGATAATGTTTGTTTACTTTTAATATTTGGACATGCATGATATTATATGTACTCAACACCCAACATTTTCAACAAATTATTTGCCGCCTCATAGCTACCCGGCAAGACATTATCACTAGAAAAACCTTATATTTGAATAAACTCTAGTTGGTGATCATGGACAATATTAAATGTACATTAATGCTGATATAATTATTAACGTTCATAAAATTGACCATTCTTAATGTTCATTATGTGATTATATTTCTCAAAATATAAGGGAGGAATTTATGATAACTTACCTAAAAATTTCAGAGAAACATGCATTCAAAAAGCCAAAATTTGCTTTCAAGTTGTACGGTAATATCATTGTGACCAACTGGGTAGACTTTGACTAACCAGCAGGTCCAAAGAGAGGGGTGGTGGAAGCTGTTAGCCATCTATAAAAAAATTTCATATAAAATGATGGCTAAATCAAGTTCCTAAGTTTCCAAGAAACAAATTTCTACAAACTTGTGATTTTTTGGAACTTCACTATGCCTCATGTCCAAAAGAACCCATCTCACTATTATCTTCACTTAAAAATCCTTAAAGGAAACCCGCTGCTATAAAAGACTATTTCAAAGCCTCCCTTTTCCTTCGTTTCACCCATTCCATCATTTTTCTTTGAAAAGCCCCTTTCCTCCTGTCAAATCCCTCTTTTTCTTCCCTTTTATACTCCATTTCATCAAAATCCCCTTTAAAAACCATTTAACCCCCTGTCATTTGGTTTAAAAATCCTTTTTACCTTACCTGAAACCTAAAAAACACTAAAAATCCCATAAAAACCCATAAAATCCTTTGTATAAGCTTTTCCGCTCCTTTTGGGCTTTTAAGCCCCCTTGGCTTAATCTCGTTTCCCTTTCTCCACCATAAAATCGCGCTTTGTGACCAAGCTCATCGGCCCATCAGTGCATCACCATCGCATCACTCCATCGACACTTCTCCATCACATCGACACTTCACCATCGCATCACTTCGTCGGCACTTCATCGCATTGACATATCGCAACTTCCTCGTTTCCTTGTTCCCATTCTCTTTTCCCCCACTGATGTGATCCCCCAAGGGCTTAAATCTTCTACCTGTTTTCTCCATGTGTCCAAGCACCGGAACCAAGTGCTTAACTCTCTGCGCTAAGCCCCTAGCCTCGTTTTCGCCATATGACCTGGTCCTATGACCAAGTCTTAATCCTACATTGCCATCGCACTTTGGTGATTCCCAATTCCTTTTTCCCTCACCTTTTTCCTGTCGATGGATGACCTCTAATTTCATCACAACCGTTCGATTGAATATAATCCAATGGCGTAGGTTCACTATGGGGGCACCCGACCAAAGGGGCCCATACTCCCCAGTGCCCCTGCAGTTGACTCATTGACTATGAAAGATCTCAAGATCTATGACTGAGGCTTTTTGTGGGGGCACACCCCGAGAATTTTCCTCAGTACCCCTAGTGCCCCTGATATGACATCACCCACTGGATGACCTTCCAATAACCATTCACCAGCCCACTCTCTGCATGCCACCTATCCCCCATCATCTCTCCCGCCCAAACATCTTCCTCCCATCGCGCTCGCTTACCACCATTGATCTGCATCCCCGCAAATTGGACAACTAACGTGCTCCAATCACCCAAAGCCTCCAACGTGCATCTATGAAGCGAAATAGGCAGTTTTAGAGGGACACGCATCAACCTCTAAACCGTATCATGCTCCCTAGGGGAAAAACCACAATCCACCCATCAGCAGCGTGAAAATCGCGGTGGTTTTCCAAAACCACTTTCTCCTAGTTTCGCGCTAAACCTATTTTAAACCCCGTTTGTGCATTTTTACACCCATGAACCATCCATTGCTACATTTCACTCCTCTGCACGCTCCTCCACCTTCGCCTAGCCTTTGTGAAGCAGTTAACCCCAATGCGCAGGTTTTTATTAATGTTTCAGTTTGTTTATACAGGTTCAATGGAAACCAAGGTATTAGAATGTCCTCCCATAGCCAGACCAGTGGCAAGAAAGGCCCAGGATTACAATCCTTGAGGTTGAAAATGAAAATAGGGATTTATCATGGCTTTCAAGTGTTTTATCAGTGCTTCATGAACGCTAGTAAAACAAGCGAAACCCTCCTCATGCCAAATATATATGTCAGCAATCAAATAAAGACCAAACAGTGAAGATATCAAAGATTAAAGAAAAGGATTAAAGTGCAAAGTATGAAGATCTAAAGTTAATCCACAGTTAGACACAGTATGTTGAAACCTTAGTTAAACTAAGAGGGGGGTGAATCAGTTTAACACATTCATGAACTTTTTAAACTTTCAATTAAATTTATTTACAATTTAACTTCATGATCAAATTTATAAGTGAAGAAACTTAATATATGAGCAGAAGTGTTAAGATAATGTAACAACATACTTATAATCAGAGTAGCAAGTATTAAGCAAATTGAATAACCATATCAACACATAAACATCACACACAGAGACAGTGGATATAAGTGGAAACCCATAAAGGGATAAAAGCACATATTATTTTTGTTGTGATGCAATGGCAAGCTCCAACTCCCTCTCACCACTGATTTTCGGTAGGCACCAACCTATAGGAGGCTCCAACCTCAATTCTGCAAGCTACAACTTGCAAGGAAGATCCAACTCCCTCACTTTTTCATAAGAGAAAAACTTTCTTACCTAACTTGGATATCATCTCTATTTTTTACCTTCTTTACTACTGTTCTCCAGTCTTCATACATGTCTTATTTATTTCCTCTACTTCAATTGTGCATTCTCATTTCTTTAACCAGCCTATTCCGAAATATGTATTCATTTCAATTTTACAGTGGGATTTTGTTTTTCCCCGGAGACTTGCCAATTACATCACAAATAATTTAAAATCAATTAAAAACCTTTTCATTCAATTACAATATGAATTTCAAATCAAACCATTCAACAACTCTGCTCACTCTCTTTTTCTCTTTTTCTCATTTTTTCGCTATCTATGTCTTTTTCGTTCTTTTCATTTTCCCTGCTCATTGCAGTTGCATAACTGCTGTATATACAATAGTATTTTAATACAACACAACCAACTATCGGCGTTATATTAAAAGAAAAAATTTTAACAATAGAAAACACCCTTTCAGGCCCACTTCCTCATATTAAAGTCTATTGTGTAATGGTTCTGCTGTATGTTAAACCAACAATAAGTCTCCACCCAACATCTATATATATATATATATAGAGAGAGAGAGAGATTTCAACGTTTTACCACGTATCCAAACCACAACAGTGTAATATTTGTTCAGGCCCACATATATAAATTGGTTCTCTTCATTATTGCCTTGGTTTAAAACCAAAATCTGTTTAACTTCTGGAGCGAAAAACTTTTGGATCAAATAGTCGAGCCCACCTCCAATGAGTACTATAAATAATCGCTCATAAAACAACAACCCATATTATACTTATTCAAATCAATATTCAAATGTTACAATGAAACCAATTGCATATTCATTTAATTTGACCTCTGTAACTTTGATAGCAATAAAAGAGGGTCCCACGTTTACCGACATATTCATCAACCCTTCGATTATATAATTATCCACGCGTTAATCCTTTTTGCATGGCCAAAGGCACTTTTCTTCTTATAAATATACATATGGGAAATTAACATTACAAACCCTGCCATCAAAAAATACTGAACATAGACCTTGGCCAACCCATATAATTCATATATTAAGGTCCTATATAATCCTTTGATTTTCTTTAAAAAACAAAGGCCCTATATATTATATATCCAACCATAATATATATATATGTCAACACATATATATATTCCAATTACCTTTCACACATTTTATAATATACATAAGGTCCATTATCTGATTTGTTTGTTGTATATATATATATATATATATATATATATATATATATATATATATATATATACATATATATATATATATATACATATATATATATATATGTATATATATATCAACATGTTATAGAATTTGGGCCCACAATACTTATAACACACCATCATAAATCATCGTGCCATCCAACGGCTGTAGATTCATCACACTACCAGCCTTCAATCCAATGATAATCATGCAATGTTGTGCAAATCAAATGCACAGGTGTTAATCGTTCTAAACCACGCAATGAACCGGTCCCACTTGATAACTTACCTCTTGCATCGAACGGTCGTTATCTTATCACTCCTTCAATATCAATCTGACAATCCTTAATGAGTTTCACAGCTTTTATTGATATAAACATTAACACTTTAAAATTGTGTGATAAACATTGTTTTCTAAAACCACTTTAGGACACGTGTCGATTAAAGACACAGATCACATTTCAAATGTGAAATCCACTTACCACTTTAAACACTGCGCGATACTTCTGGTTTTCTCACCTCTGGTTTTACTATTCACACTCAGGGTTTCGCTTCAAATTATTCATGCCTTCATTATATATATATATATACTCCGCTCGAGGTTCCATTTCTTATTTCTTAAAAACTTTAATATATGAACTCCGCCTTAACATATAAACCCCTATTTCATTCTTATTTTAATATGACACTACCATAATGTTTAACACCCGAATACATTAGGTTTTTACTGCTCAAAGCTTGGTTCCACCTCTTACCCTAAGGGTTCCATCTTAACCATTCAACATTTTATTATAAAAAAAAAATTGTTCTCTTGGCGCCTCCACATGTTACAACAACAATTCTATCAGAATTGACAATGCTCATTTAAGGTTGGAATCTGGATTCTACAAAAACTCACTCTGTCTATATATGGAAGCTACCATAGGATGAGCATTAATAGCTTTTCAACTTTGCGCTGTGGCCCTGAATACTCCCCTAACAGTTTGTGCTTCTTTCTCTTCTGCATAGTCCAACTCTTTCTCTGTGAGCTCTTCTCCGTTGGAATCCTCTGAATCTTTGTATTCTCTGTCTATTCTGCTACCCTGTCTTTGTATTCTCGGTACATTCTGCTGCCTTATTTGTATATTCTGCTACCCTGTCAAATGTAAATAAACTCTCACTCTGTTCTCCTCATGCTCCCTATAAATGTTACTGCACCATTCACCAAAATCCTGGACCCCTCTTTCTATCTGCTCCTTTGCCTCTACTGCTATCCTTGTCATCTCCTTTGCCATCAATGACAACATTTCCAACAGTCTCCCCCTTTGGCATTGATGGCAATACACTTCCTCTACTAGGACTTTTAACATCTCACTCTCTTGTTACTTGCTTGATTTTCCTCCCCCTTTGACATCAATGGAAAATGGTTAATATGCTGATCTTGAGGACCTGTTCCATGCTCTTTGTGATACTCCTTTTTAATTGGTCTCCCCCTAGAATGATCATTTCTCTTCTGTTCTTCCCCTGAAATGATGCTTTCTCTCCATGTCATAGAGTAGCATCTGTAGACACTACCCCTAGTTTATCTCTCAAATATTCATATGGTTCTCTAGCAAGAGGTTTTACGAATATATCTATTGTTTGTTCTTTTTTCGCTACATATTCCAACTTCACTATCTTCTGTGCTACTTGTTCTCTGAGAAAATGGTACTTGATTGGAATGTGTTTAGTTTTTGAATGAAGTACAAAATTTTTAGATATACTTATTGCACTTGTATTATCACATTTGATAGAGATAGGTTCATCAATAGTTACCTTCATGTCTTGGAGGGTTTGTTTCATCCACATGACTTGTGTGCAACATGCTGCTGCTGCTATGTATTCTGCTTCTGTTGTAGATAGAGAGATAGATGTTTGTTTCTTGCTTAGCCATGTCACCAAAATTTCTCCTAGATAGAATGCACCTCCACTTGTGCTTTTCCTATCATCCACACAGCTGGCCCAATCTACATCTGTATATTCTGTCAAAATGAAGTTTTTGCGTTTTGGATACCATAGCCCATCATGTGCAGTTCACTATAAATATCTGAATATTTTCTTAATTGCTAGTAAGTGATTTTGTTTTGGTGCTGCTTGATATCTTGCCATAAGTCCTATAGCCAACACAATGTCTGGTCTAGAAGTTGTTAGGTATAACAAACTTCCAACCATGGATCTATAAATTTTTTGATCTACATGATTTGATCCATCATCTGCACAAAGTTTGCATCTAGTAATCATGGAACTTGACACAGGTTTGCAATCTTCCATTTTGAACCTTTTCAGCATCTCTCTTAAGTATTTTTCTTGTGAGATGAATGTGCCTGTGTTCTTTTTTTGAATTTGAAGTCCTAAATAGAAGGTGAGCTCTCCAATCATAGACATCTCAAAATTTGATTTCATTTCTTTAGAAAAACCCTTTTCTAACTCATATTTGTTGCTTCCAAACATGATATCATCTACATACACTACCACAATTAAGAGTTTATTTTCATTTGCTTTTATGTACAAATTTCTGTCTACTCCTCCTTTCTTGAACCCTTATTTTTTCAAGTATTTGTCTAGCCTTGAATACCATGCTCAAGGAGCTTGTTTCAGCCCATATAATGATTTCCTTAATCTGCACACATAGTCTGCATTATCTGTTAAAAATAACCCTTCTGGTTTTTCCATGTAGACTTCTTCCTCTAAATCTCCATTCAGGAAGGCAGACTTCACATCCATTTGATATACCTTGAAGTCATGGTAGCAAGTAGAAGCTAAAAACATTCTGATAGCTTCCATTCTGGCTACAGGGGAAAATGTTTCATCATAATCAAGACCTTCAACCTGTGAATATCCCTTGCATACAAGTCTGGATTTATTTCTAATTAGCTTTCCTTGTTCATTCATCTTATTCTTGAATACCCATTTTGAGACAATGACATTTTTCTCATTGGGTCTTGGAACTAGTTTCCAGGTATTGTTCTTTTCAATTTGGTCCAATTCTTCATTCATAGCATTCACCCAATGTTTGTCTTTGCTGGCTTCTTCAAAATTCTTTGGCTTTATTTGTGATAACATAGCTAGGTATACCTCTTCTGTCTGTTTAGTTAGCTTTCTTCTTGTCTGTACACATACACTCTTTTCCCCAATGATTTTATCTTCTAGATGGTTCTTTTGAGTGTATCTTGAGGGGCCTTTTGAGCTCAGTTCAGTATCTTCTATTCTCTTACTTATTTCATCATCATCTTGGTTCTCTTCTTCATGATCTTCTGTAGGATTGCGGTAATTTGTACTTCTTGTGTTGTCTGATAGTTCTTCATCAAATCTTACATCAATGCTTTCCATAATTTTGTGAAGTATATTGTTGTAGCACCTGTAACCTTTACTCTTGGATGCATATCCTAAAAATATTCATTCATCTGCTCTTGCATCAAACTTTCCCAGATTTTCATCATTATTTTTTATGAAACACTTACTTCCAAAGACTCTAAAGTGCTTGATTGATGCTGGTTTACCATACCATAGTTCATAAGGAGTCTTGTCACTGTCTAGTATTAAATGAGCTTTGTTTAGGATATGCACAGTTGTGTGTACTGCTTCTTCCCAAAAGGTTTGAGGAATGTTACTTTCTTTCATCATGGCTCTAGAAACATGTTGTACAGACCCATCATCATGGCTCTCTACCACTCCATTTTACTGAGGTGTTCCTGCAATTGTGAACTGTTGTTTTATCCCATGATCATTGCATAGGTTTGCAAAATCATAGTCTATGAATTCACCTCCTCCATCTGATCTGATGCACTTTAGCTTGCATCCTCTTTGATTTTCTACCAATGCCTTGAATATATTGAATTTCTCAAGTGCTTCCGATTTGTATTTGAGAAATGCAATCCATTTCATTCTAGAAAAATCATCTATTATTAGCATTAAATAGGATTCTCCACTTAGTGTTTTAGTTCTTGAAGGTCCACAAAGATCCATGTGAACAAGTTGAATAGGTCTGCTTGTAGATAGCTTCTCTTTGGTTTTGAAGGATGTGCGGGTCTACTTACCTAGTTGACAAGATTTACATATTGTATTTGAAGGCTTCTTTATGACTGGAATATCTCTGACTGCATTCTTCTTGCTTAGACTTATGATATGATCAAAGTTTAGGTGCCCCAATCTCCTATACCATAACCATGACTCCTCAAGTTTGATAAGGTGGCATGCTTCATTTTGTTCTTTCACTACGTAGACATTGCTTTCTGTTCGAACGCCTTTGATCAGGGTCTTTCCAGTGGTGCTTGATCTTACTTCACAGTCTTGTGCTCCAAAAAAAACTTCACAGCCTTTATCACACATTTTACTGACACTCAATAGATTTTCTTTCAGCCCATCCACAAATAGTACGTTCTGGGATTTTCCTCTGCCATTATCCAGACTGACTGAGCCTCTTCCTTCGATTTTTCCTGCTTTATCATTGCCAAAAGTAACATTTCTAGATTTCTTTTCATCAAAGGTTATAAACTTGCTTCTATCTCCAGACATATGCTTTGAGCAACCACTGTACAAATACCATTGGCTTTTCAGATCTTGAGCTATTAGAGCCAAGTCACATTTATTCACCTTCCTTTTCCACTACAAGCATCCTCTTGTTTGGTACCTTTTCTGAGGTGATGAACCACATTGTCTGAGAGGACATTTGGAAGACATCTGTCCACTTTCATTTCACACACAACATTTCAGTATATCTTTAGCAAAATTGTAATTATGAGTAAAATCTCCATGATTCATAAACATCCTTGAGGTTTTGAACATCAGTCTTTGTCCATATTTTCTACATTCTACGATTTTATGGCCAAACTCTTTACAGTAAAGACAATATCCATAAAAACAATTTGCATACCTGATGAAAGGTTGTCTTCTCCATTTGTTTTCTTGAGGAAAACTTTTCACTCTTTGCATCCTTTGCTGGTTTGTATTTATTCTTCTTGTATGACAATATGTAGTAATATGTCCCAGTTTGTGGCAGGCATAACAGGTGGCATTTTTCATAGGAGGAAAAAATCTCCTTTGATAGCTTCCAAATTTTACATATTCAGGAGTATATCAGCCTTTTTCAGTTGACAGTTTATTTATTTCATCCTTTGTCATTTGAGCCTCCTTCTAGTTTCTATCTACTTCATTGTAGGATTCTTCTTCTTTAGGAATATTTTGAGCTGCTTTGATATTCTCATTTGCTTTTACAAAAATGATATTTTTGTTTTCTTTTTCTTTGCCTTTTCTTGATTCTCCTTCATAGCCTATTCCAGTTTTTATCAGAGGAGATCTTTGAGCATCTAGAATTTCATTCAACTTACCAGAGCTTGTCATTTGAGAAGTATTTATTTTCCTCTGGGCATTTTCTAATTTCTTCCTTAAGCATACTACTTCTTCTTCCAATTTCTCTTGTTCCCGAGTTTTATCATTAATTTGATTATGTAAAATGTCTTCTACCTTCTTGGCTTCTTGAAGCTTTAGTTTCAACTGAATGAGAACTTCTGAATTTTGTTCTTTTCTTACATATTTGAGGAGAATGTCTTTCTATTTTTTGCACTTTAATTTGAGTCTGTCAATTTCCTCCAAGGCACTTCTTAGCTCCCCATCAAGGTCCACTTCATGTTCTTCCTCATCTTCTAGAAAGCATTCTTCCAGCTCTTCTATAGCCATCAATAAAAATTCACATGTTCCTTCTTCACTTGAGAATTCAGCTGAGTCTTCAGATGCACTGCTGTCTTGCTGAGCATAGAAAGATTTTCTATTGAATCTCTTCCCTTTCTTCCAGTTCTTTGATATGGTTTTCTCTGAATCCTGAGTCTGATTATTTGTTTTCTTATAAGGAAACTTAGAAGCATAGTGTCCAACTCTTCCACAATCAAATCATTTAAATGGAAGTTTACCTTTATATTTACTTGAGCCTTTATCCAATTTTCTGATAAATTTGGCCTCTTCTTCATCAGAGCAGGAGCATATATATTCTTTTTCTTCTTTCTTCTTCTCTGTCTTAAAGGCTGCCTCCATTACATTTGACTTTCTCTGTGGAAGTCTCATCTCATAGGCGGTTAGTTTTCCAAGTAGCTGGTTCATGGTTAAGGTTTCCCAATCTATTGTTTCTTCTATGGCGGAGACCTTGGGATTAAAACTGGATGGTAAATATCTTAGGTTATTTTGAACAATTACACATTCTTGTATGGTTTCTTCTAGAGATTTCATATTATTTACAATTTCTGCAACCCTTAAAAGGAAAATGGCAATGTCTTCATCGGCATTCATCTTTAAATTTTGAAATTGGGCTCTATAGACTTGAAGCTTGGCTATCTTCACCTTTTTGTCTCCTTCATGAATATTTTCTAGAGTTTCCCACATTTCTTTGTCAGTCTTTCTATGCATTACTTTGAAGAATTCTGCCTCACACAGTCCATTCAAGATTGAATTCATGGCCTTTGCATTAGCCACAAAATCTTGTTTGGCTTCTTTCTCTAAAAAATTTGCCTTAGGGTCACATCCAAATTCCACATCAGCCCAAAATTCTATTCCTAAAGACATTATGTATGTTCTCATTCTGATTTTCCAGAAGGCATAATTTGCACCAGTGAAAATAGGGGCTTTGTTAGTTGAGGATCCTTCTTGACTAGCCATCCTAGGGATCTAGGATCTCCTTTCAGTTGTTAAACTGCTACAAAAGGAACCTGCTCTGATACTAATTGTTGAAACCTTAGTTAAATTGAGAGGGGGGGGGGTGAATCAGTTTAACACATTCATGAACTTTTTAAACTTTCAATTAAATTTATTTACAACTTAACTTCGTGATCAACTTTATAAGTAAACAAACTTAATATATGAGTAGAAGTGTTAAGATAATGTAACAACAGACTTATTGTTAGAGCAACAAGTATTAAGCAAATTGAATAACCATATCAACACATAAACATCACACACAGAGACAACAGATATAAGTGGAAACCCATAAAGGGATAAAACTAGATCTTATTATTGTTGTGATGCAAAGGAACGCTCCAACTCCCTCTCACCACTGATTTTCTGTAGGCACCAACCTACAGGAGGCTCCAACCTCAACTCTGCAAGCTACAACTTGCAAGGAAGCTCCAAATCCCTCACTTTTTCATAAGAGAATCACTTGCTGATCTAACTTGGATATCAGCTCTGTTCTGTACCTTATTTACTACTGTCCTCCAGTCTTCATATCTGTCTTATTTATTTCCTCTGCTTCAATTGTGCATTCTCATTTCTTTTACCAGCCTATTCAGAAATATGTATTCATTTCAATTTTATAGTGGGATTATATTTTTCCCTGAAGACTTGCCAATTACATCAAAAACAATGTAAAATCAATTAAAAACCTTTTCATTTAGTTATAGTATGAATTTCAAATCAAACCATTCAACAACTCTGCTCACTCTCTTTTTCTCTTTTTCTCATTTTTTCACTATCTCTGTCTTTTTGTTCTTTGCATTTTCCCTGCTCATTGCAGTTGTATAACTACTATATATACAATAGTATTTTAATACAACATAACCAACTCTCAACGTTATATAAAAAAAGGCTTTTTTAACAATAGAAAAAACCCTATTGGGCCTACTTCGTCATATTAAAGTCTATTGTGTAATGGTTCTGGCGTATGTTAAACCAACAATAAGTCTCCGCCAGCCTTATATATATATATATATATATATATATATATATATATATATATATATATATATATATATATATACATATATATATATATATATATATATATATATATGTCAACATTTTACAACGTATCCAAACCACAATAGTGTAATATTTTTTCGGGCCCACATATATAAATTGGTTCTCTTCATTATCGCCCTGGTTTAAACCCAAAATTCTTTTAACTTCCGGAAAAAAACCCTTTTGGATCAAATAGTTGGGCCCACCTCCATTGAGTATTATAAATAATCTCTCATAAAACAACAACCCTTACTATACTTATTCAAATCAACATTCGAATGTTACAATCAAACCAATTGCATATTCATTTAATTTGACCTCCGTAACTTTGATGGAAATAAAAGAGGGTCCCATGTTTACCGACATATTCATCAACCTTTCAATTAAATAATTATCCACGCCTTAATCCTTTTTGCACGAGCAAAGGAACTTTACTTCTCATAAATATACATATGGGAAATTAACATTACAAACCCCGACATCAACAAATACCGAACACAGACCTTGGCCAACCCATATAATTCATATATTAAGGTCCTATATAATCCTTCGATTTTCTTTAAAAAACAAAGGCTCGATATATTATATATCCAACCAGAATATATATATATATATATATATATATATATATATATATATATATATATGTCAACACATATATATATTTCGACTACCTTTCACACATTTTATAATATGCCCGCATATAGTTCATTATACAAGGTTCGACATTGTATATATATATATATATATATATATATATCAACATGTTAAAGCGTTCGGGCCCACAATACTTATAACACACCATCATAAATCATTGTGCCATCCAATGGCTATAGATTCATCGCATTACCAGCCTTCAATCCAATGAAAATGGCACAATGTCGCGTAAATCAAATGCACAGGTGTTAGTCATTCTAGCTCATGCAATGAACAGGTCCCACTCGATAACTTACCTCTTGCATCCAACGGTCGTGAGCTTATCGCTCCTTCAATCTCAATCCGGCGATCCTTAATGAGTTTCACGTTTTTTATTGATATAAATGTTAACACTTTAAAATTGAATAATAAACATTTTTTTGTAAAACCACTTTAGGACACGTGTCGATTAAAGACATAGATCGCGTTCAAAATGTGAAATCCACTTACCACTTTAAACACCGTGCGATACTGCCAATTTTCTCACCTCTGGTTTTATTGTTCATGCTCAAGGTTGCGCTTCAAATTCTTCGCGCCTTCGTTATATATATATATATACTCTGCTCGAGGTTCCATTTCTTATTTCTTCAACACTTTAATATATGAACTCTTCATTAACATATAAACCCCTGTTTCATTCTTATTTTAATATGGCACTGCCATAAGGTTTAACACCCGACTGCATTAGGTTTTTACTGCTCAAAGCTTGTTTCCACCTCTTACCCTCAAGGTTCCATCTTAACCCTTAAACATTTTATTATAAACATTTGGCTGTGCTCTCAGTGCCTCCACATGTTAAAAAAACAGTTCTATCAGAATTGACAATGCTCATTCAAGGTTTGAATTTGGATTCTACAAAAAATCACTCTGTCTATATATGGAAGTTGCCATAGAACAAGCATTAATAGCTTTTGAACTTTGTGCTATGGCCCTGAATACTCCCCTAACGGTTTGTGCTTCTTTCTCTTCTGCATAGTCCAACTCTTTCTCTGTGAGCTCTTCTCTATTGGAATCCTCTGAATCTTTGTATTCTCTGTCTATTCTTCTTCCCTGTCTCTGTCTTCTCGGTACATTCTGCTACCTTCTTTGTATATCCTACTGCCCTGTCAAATGTAAATAAACTCTCACTCTGTTCTTCCCATGCTCCCTGTAAATGTTACTACACCATTCACCAAAACCCTAGACCCCTCTTTCTGTCTGTTCCTTTGCCTCTGCTACTGTCCTTGTCATCTCCTTTTCCATCAATGACAACATTTCCAACACAGTACAAGCCCGAAAGATGATTAAAAGAGGCCTAAAATATATATCAAAGGCCTAATCAGAGTTGAAAGCAACAAATTAGGATAGATTAGCAAAATAACGCCTTGAATTTCCAGATCATCAAGGTTATTTACTCCTCTAAAGACCAAAAGTGGCACCTTCCAGCTTCTTTTCCTCAAAAGAATACAAATTGAATGCATAGTCAAAGATATTTTTCCAAAGACAACTCATAAGTAATTGCCAGCCTACCTAAAGCCTCAAAAGTCAACAAAAGTGACTAAAGTAGATGAAAGTTAATGTAAAAATCAATTAACATAGTTAATACATTAGAAATCTTCTCCATAAGGCTTCCCAAAGGCCGAGAAGCATTTACTCTGTATTAATTGATCAAATAACCTTCTCTTTCACTTCACCTCCTCATTTGCAGCATAAATACTGCTTTGGAACTCATTTTAATGTTGGCATTTGATAACTCTCTGAAGTAATACATAGCTCTGCTGAAGTTGAAAGGAAATTGATGTTCTGGAACCTGTGGATGTTTTAACCTGTTTGTTTATGGAGAAAGCTCTGTCATTGGATTCCTGAGCTTGGATGTTGGTGAATTATTCTAATCTGTTAATGTTTTTCCTGTTTTCCATTCCATTTCATCATTTCTTACTACAGTACAGTAAAACGTTTAGGGTAAGAAATGTCTCCTAGAAGCACCTTAGACCTGTTTACTCTTCACTGTTTTATGTTTTCCTCTGCTGAGGCATTCTAGAGAATTCTTAATTGCTCTCTTGAACCCTTATTCTTGTTTATTTCTTAAATATTTCAATACAGTTGGCCTCAAGATGATTTATGGTTTTCCCTTCTTAATTTCTGCCACTTAAGAACTGTTTCTGAAGTCTCCCTTTAAATTACCATTGTTTACAGTCTACCAAAGAGGTATGTTTTGATCATACCCTTTGTTCTTGCTGATATAATTGTTTTAAAGGTCTTTATAGCTGTAATACAAGATGTCTAGGAGTTCCCTCTTCTATGAATGTAGTTATTTGTGAATCTTTTATGTTTTCTAAATTCCTTGAAAGTGAAATTTTTGGATGAAATAGAGTGTTCCTCGACTCCTAGATTTCATTTGAAGAGTTTGTCTTGAAATTGTTATTTGTTGAGGTGTGATTTTTAGAATTTATTGTTAGCCCTATCTATGGAATGCCTCTTCATGTTCAGATAATGTTTTAAGTCCCTTTGTTGAGAAGTACATATAATTAAGGATTCTTAGTTTCCCTTAGTTCCACTTTTCATTCTAACCTTTGATGTCCATTTCATTTCACCAGAAAGACTTTGTAGATCCACCGTCCAAGTTAGATTTTCCCTTTGATATCCCTGATTCATCTACAAAATTGTTACCAGCGTCTACTTGACTCCATTTCCCAATTACTTAGATATTTCCCTTCTCTATCTATGCTACCTAGATCATCATGTCCAACCAAATAATAAAACAAACTTGTACTTAATATATAGCCTAAAATCAACCCTTAAAAGAAAACAATCTCACATCATTACACATATTGAGATTTCCCTCTCTAAGACTAGAAGGGCTAGATCCTAGATCTCTAAAGCTTGGTTTGAATGTTCCCTTTTCATTTGGTTTTCCAATCAGCCAAATCACAGGATCCCACATCTTGGCGATGACGGTGGGACTTTTGAGTACATGACTGCATGAATAACTCTTAGAAACTCTTTAGACCCTTATTAAATCAAAGAATATCTAGTGAATCTGCCACCTCATTGCCACACCAACATCTTGGCGATCACAGTGGTTCCTCTGAGTATATAATAGCCTAGCAAACTCTTGTAGACTCACTAAGTCCTTAAATACCCATAGAAACTTAGAAAACCCAAAAAAAATTTTATATTGGCTTCATAATAAACATTGGTGGTGGACCATAGAATATTTTACCTCCAAAAGAGCTAAAAACTTCCACCTTGTGACTCCACTGGCCTCCAGTAGGCCTATTACTTCACTAGTCCTTGTAAAATCCCCTGGGAATGCATTGAGAAAACCCAATCACGCTGTTGGCGGACAAAAAAGTTGAAATCTTCCACCTGGTGACTCCACAACCTCCAAAAGACCTAAAAAATTCACTTGAAGAAGACTCTGAATTGGTTGAAAAGATACAGTGAACTCTTTTTGCAAAAATGGATCCAAGTATAGACAAAGAAGTTAAACTAGATACATTATTGGACATAATGGAAAAACTAATGTGCATACTTGATAAAATATTGGATAGGAATGACGCTGACATAGATATTGATTATCCAGAATAGCCCATGCTTTCTCCTAATCAATAATAAACACAACCACTACAAGACATATACAACAAGAAAAATATGTATGATGAGCAAGGTTACAGAGAAAACAATGAAGAAAGTTGTCAAGAAAGTCCTGACAACATACCTTTATCTTGTATTGCACTGTTAAGAGAACTTTATGACCAAAATACAAAAGCAAAAAGTGAGTAGTGCTTTGAGGAAACAATAAGCCTCCTAGGAAACAAAAAACCTAAAATAGAAGAAAAAAAACACATATAGGAACTCTCACTCCATATTATAACTCATTTTAGATTTTAGAAGGAGAGTGGAATCCTAACAATCTATTAGAAAAAATTCATGAACCTCAAACTGACCATCAAAAAGATCAAGAAGATCAGGAAATAGAAGAGAATCCTCAAATTTCTCCTGCAAACACAATTAAAGATTCATTAGGAGAGGCTCAAGAAGATATCCATCCTTAGAATAAGTCAACACAAGAGAAAGAGGACTATTGTACTTCTATCCAAAGCAAAATAAAAATTCCTCCTCTTTTGACAGAAGGAGATTGATCAAATATTAAACAAACAGCCAGCCCTCAAAACCTCATTTCATCAAAACACTTCTGCTCATCTACCTATTGAACCTTGTTGGCTTAAACCATAAAATAAACTTGTAGATCAACTTAAAAAAAAAATTTGATAACCTAATTTGCTTGATTGGTGAGATTTTTTATACTAATGATTTTCCAAATTTTGATCAGTCTGATGATGATGATGAGCTTCAAGCAGAAACTAATCATGCAGGGAAACCAACAGTTGAATGGTGTCATGAACTTCACTATAATCAGCTTCAAAGTAGTAATCAAACAGTCCAATCCATCAGAAATAGCTTTCACATAATTGGGAATCAACAATCTATCTGTCTTGATGATGAGGTTTTGAAGAAAGATGAATTTCTTAAGAAGGATGAAGATAAGGAGCCTTCTCCTGAAAGGATTTAGTTAATAAAAGATACCCCTACTCAAGAAGATGATGACCTATTCACAGAGTTCGTTCCACTGAGTCAGAACATACCAGGACTACAAGAGGACAACACTGCAATATATGATGAGTCCTCCAGTTCAAATGATAATGAAGATGAGGAAGAAGTTCTTTCTCAAAAGAATCTTAAGCTTGATCTAGTGGAGGAAAAAGTAAGCTTGGTTGAAACCTATCTTCCAAATACTCATAACCAGGAATTGATTCAAGATACCTATGCTCATTTCTTGAGGATATTTGAAGAAGGGATAAAGGTTGTTAGAAACAGTGTATTACCAAAAGCAAGAAGATTTTTTAGCACTACTGCTAAAGAACAAGGGAAATGGGAGTGGCCCTGTTTGTCTAGCATGCTCAAGGAGATGAGCAAAGACCAATCATGGAACCATTTACTTGATTGGCTATATTGGAAAAGGGATTTCATCTACTAAATATGTAAATTTTCCAGGTTATATTAGGTTAGATAAGAAATCAAATAAGTTCAGCCTGTGAGCATTTAGTTGGTTTTTGTTTTTTCTTTGAAAAAGAATGAAAAATAGAAAAAGAAAAAAAAAAGGGCAGATGAAAAGAAGAAAGGTACAACCCCATACCAAAAAACAGAAAAATCTGAAAGTGTGCAAGCTTAAATGCCACTCCTAGAAAGAGCATTTCTATTTAGTCATACAACCTAATCATGACTAGATAGATTTCAATTTACTGATGATAGGTTAGTGAATCAGATTAACTAAACAATTTAATCTTGGCTTATCGGTAGACTAGATTAGGATAGAAAACAATGGTTCAAACATGCTAAAAATCTTAACCAAGAATCAAAATAAAAGGGATGACTCAAAATAGATCAAAATCAGAGTCATAAGAAGAATGAAGGATGCTTTTAAATTTCAGATCTTAAGCCTTCACATTTTTGTTTTAAATTCTATACAAAATTTCAGTTTATGTGCATCTTTTTTTTATGCCATGGACACTACAGCAAACCAGATAGTTTAATCCTAGTTTTTTTGTATTTGAATTTATGTTTTAGATTATAGAGAATAAGATCTATCACATAGTTTAATCCTGGCAGATAGTAGCTTAGGTAAAGAATTTATGATTTCAATTGTCTAATCTGAACTCATGGAAGAAATAAGGGTAGATTTAGATGAGCTTTTCTTGTTTTAAAAGTAATAAAATGTTGATGTTAAAGGTTTAAAATCCAAATGCACCTTATGAAGAAAAAAAAAATGCTAGGAAGTAGGCTGTGTAGGTAGCTGTTTTGGGAAAGAAATCTGTTTGCTGATACAAAGTATTGATCATCTTTTCAAAGTAGCATGATCAAAGAAGAAAGAGGATTGTCAAAATGCAAGGCACAAGTCTACATCCCATAGATTTATCTTTGAAGTTCTTGACACCTCGAAGGACCTACCATTCCCAAGTGGAGCCACTGTTAGCCATCCATAAAATTTTGTAATATAAAATGATGACTAAATCAAGTTCCTAAGTTTCCAAGAAACAAATTTCTACAAATCTATGAGTTCTTGGAACTTCACTGTGCCCCATGTCAAAAAGAACCCATCTCACTATTATCTTGACTTAAAATACTTCAAGGAAACCTACTGGTATAAAAGATTATTTCAAAGCCTTCCTTTTCCTTCGTTTCACCCATTCCATCATTTTTCTTTGAAAATCCCCTTTCCTCCTGTCAAATCCTTCTTTTTCTCTCCTTTTATACTCCATTTCATCAAAATCCCATTTAAAAACCCTTAACCCCCTTTCATTTGGTTTAAAAATCCTTTTTACCTTACCCAAAACCTAAAAAACACTAAAAAACCCACAAAAACCCATAAAATCCTTTGTATAAGCTTTTCCACTCCTTTCGAGCTTTTAAACCCACTTGGCTTAAGCCCCTTTCCCTTTCTCTACCATAAAATCGCACTATGTGACCAAGCGCATTGACCCATCGGCGCATCGCCATCACATCGCTCCGTTGGCACTTCTCCATCGCATCGACACTTTGCCATCGCATCGCTCTGTCATCCTTCATCACATCGGCATATTGTAACTTCCTCGTTTCCTCATTCACATTCTCTTTTCCCCCGCTAATGCAATTCCTCGAGGGCTTAAATCTTTCACCCATTTTCTCCATGTGTCCAAGCACCGAAACCAAGCGCTTAACTCTCCGCACTAAGCCCCTGGAACCATTTCCGCCATATGACCCGGTCTTGTGACCAAGTCTTAAGCCCCATCACCATTGCGCTTCGACGATTCCCAATTCCTTTTTCCCTCACCTTTTTCCCGTCGATGGTTGACATTCGATTTCATCACAACCGTTCGATTGACTATAATCCAATGGCACAGGTTCACTGTGGGGGAACCCAACCAAAGGGGTCCGTACTCCCGAGTGCCCTCGTAGTTGACTCTTTGAATATGAAAGATCTCAAGATCTATGGCTGAGGTTTTTTGCGGGGGCACACCCCAAGAATTTTCTTCCATACCCCCAGTGCCCACGCTATGACATCACCCACTAGCCCACCTTCCACTAACCGTTCACCAGCCCAGTGTCTGCACGCCACTTTTCCCCCACCATCTCTCCCCCCCGAACATCTTCCTCCCATCGCGCTCGCTTACCACAGTTGATTTGCATCCCTGTAGATCAGACATTTGACATGCTCCAATCGCCCAAAGCATCCAACGTGCATATTTGACATGAAATAGATGGTTTTAGAGGGACAAAGGTCAACCTATAAACTGTATCACGCTCCGCTGGGGCAAAACCAAAAACCACCCATCGGCAGCGCAAAAACCGTCGGTGGTTTTCCAAAACTACTTTCGGCCAATTTCGTGCCAAACCTGTTTTAAACCCCGTTTGTATGTTTTTCTGCCCTTAAACCCTTCGTTGCTACATTTCACTCCTCTGCATGCTCCTCTTCCTTCACCTAGCCTCTATGAAGCAATTAACCCCAATGCGTAGGGTTTTATTAATGTTTTGGTTTGTTTATATAGGTTCAATGGTGGCCAAGGTATTAAAATGTCCTCCCACAGCCAGACCAGTGGCAAGAAAGGCAGGCTCAGAATGCATTAAAAAATGAAACCCTTCTTGTGCCAAAGATATCTGTAAGCAATCAAATAAAGACCAAAAAATGAAGATATCAAAGATTAAGGAAAAGGATTAAAGGGAAAAGTATGAAGATCTAAAGTTAATCCACAATTAAAAGATAAAGACACAATACAAGCCCAAAATATGATTAAAAGAGGCCTAAAAGCTATATCAAAGTCCTAATCAGAGTTGAAAGCAACAAATCATGACATATCAGTAAAAGATCGCCTTGAATTGCGAGATCATCAAGTTTATTTACTCCTCCGAAGACCAAAAGTGCCACCTACCAGCTTCTTTTCGTCAAAAGAATACAAATTGAATGCACAGTGAGAGATATTTTGCCAAAGATAGCTCAGAAGTAATTTCTAGCCTACCTAAAGCCTCAAAAGTCAACAAAAGTGACTGAAGTAGATGAAAGTTAACGTAAAAATCAATTAACAAAGTTAAGACATTAGAAATCTTCTCCATAAGGCTTCCCAAAGGCCGAGAAGCATTTACTCTATATTAATTGATCAAATAACCTTCTCTTTCACTTCACCTCCTCATTTGTAGCATGAATACTACTTTCGAACTCATTGTAATGTTGGCATTTGATGACTCTCTAAAGTAATACATAGCTCTGTTGAAGTTTAAAGGAAATTGATGTTCTGGAACCTATGGATGTTTTAACCTGTTTGTTGATGGAGAAAGTTGTATCATTGGATCCCTCAGCTTGGTTGTTGGTGAATTATTCTAATCTGTTAATGTTTTTCCTATTTTCCATTATGTTTCATCATTTCTTACTATAGTAGAGTAAAAATTTTAGGCTAAGAAATGTCTCCTAGAAGCACCTTATACCTCTTTACTCTTCATTGTTTTTGTCAAACCAGGAGGTAACTCCTCAAATCTGCAATATATATTAGCTGAAGAATGTACATGCTTATATAGATGGGAAGTGAGGCTATTGGGATTCAGCTCCCAATGACTCTTGGCCTTCCTTATTTCCTAATAACAAATAATATACAAAAATAGATGTGCACACCCATCCATAGGATTAGGTGTCAACATTCCCCCCTTTAATCCGAAGGGATGTTGGTGAGTCCAAGCATTGATCTGAACTTTTCAAACTTCTCTCTTCCAAGTGCTTTGGTGAAGATGTCAGCAGTTTGCTCATTTGTGGAACAATGATGTAGATGGATGGTCTTGGCTTGAACATGATGTCGAATGAGATGGTACTTTGTATTGATGTGCTTTGTTCGATCATGGAACTTTGGGTTCTTGTCCAACTTTATTGCAGAAGTGTTGTCGATCATGAGTGGAGTGGAATACATCTGTTTCATCTGCAAATCTTCCAGGATTTTCCGGAGCCACACAATTTCCTTTGTTGCTTCAGCTGCTGCCACATATTCTGCCTCGGTCGTGGAATCTGCTGGAACTGACTGCTTGCGTGATCTCCATGAGACAGCTCCTGATCCAAGACTCATGGTGTAACCTGTAGTAGACACCCCTGTTTCTTTGTCGCCATCAAAGTCTGAATCAGAGTATCCCGTCAAGATGAAGTCGCCTACCTGTGTATATTTGAGTCCAAAGTCTTGAGTCCCCTTCAAGTACCTTAGTACTCTTTTTGCAGCAGACCAATGTCCTTCACAAGGTTTTTGCATGAACCTTGAGAGGATTCCAACAACAAATGAGATGTCAGGTCTGGTGGTGGTCAGATAGATAAGACTTCCTACAAGCTGTCTATACTTAGTTGCATCCTCAAATTCCTTCCCTTCAACCGATGTGAGCTTCAAGTTTTGTTCCATTGGAGTGCCTAAGGGTTTACAATCATCCATGCCAAATTTGTTCAAGAGATCTCCAATGTACTTCTTCTGAGAAAGAAAGATGAATTTAGGATGTTGAATTACTTCAATACCCAAATAGTAATGAACATGACCCAAATCAGTCATTTCAAAACCCTTCTTCAACTCTTTCTTCATGGATGCAATATAGCTCTCATTGTTTCCTGTTATCAAAAGATCATCTACATATACCACAAGATATACAACTGTTTTTCCAACTTTCTTAACAAACAAAGTTGCATCATCAAGATCAAAGTGTTTGAAATCAAGTCTCAGAAGATGCTCGGTCAACTTCTCATACCAGGCTCGTGGTGCTTGCTTGAGGCCATACAAGGATTTCACAAGTTTGCAAACTTTGTGTTCTTGACCCTTTATCACAAATCCTTCTGGCTGGGACATATAAACTTTCTCCTTCAGATCTCCATTCAAGAACGTTGTTTTTACATCCATCTGATGAACTTTCCATCCACTCCGAGCTGCTAAGGCAAAGAGAGTCCGGATGGTGGTCCATTTTGCTGTGGGAGCAAACGTTTCTTCATAATCAATTCCTTCCTTCTGTGCGAATCCTTTTGCCACAAGCCTGGCCTTGTGCTTGTCAAGTGAGCCGCCTGCTTTGTACTTGTTCTTGTAGACCCACTTACAGCCAATTGGTTTCGTTCCCAAAGGCGGATCAACCAGCTTCCAAGTGCCATTCTTTATCAAGGCATCATACTCTTTCTGCATCGCTTCTTTCCATTCATCATGAGAAGCGGCTTCTTTGAAGGAAGTTGGTTCATGATCTGTAGACAAACTCAATTCACAGTTATAAGCAATATCCATATCAACAGGGGAATCAGAATTATCTACATCACCTTCGATCTCTTGAGTGGAACTTCTTGTTCCTGTTTTTCCAACCTCATCAGGATGAACATCCTCCAGTGTCTTTGTCAGCCATTTGGGGGGACCTTTCTGAGATGGCCCTGGCTGGTCACTTGACCGAGTTGGGATTGATTCAAGATTCAATCTCCCAATTCTGTCAATCACATCATCCAATGTGTCATCCGTGGTTGTTTCTTCATGTGGGGGAGAGTGTGGTTCAGGAAATGATTCCACATTTTGATTCAATATCGGAATCCCCCCTTCAAGGTGTGGAATCACATTATCAAATTCTTTGAAAGACTTTGCATGTGTGAATCTATCCAGGCGATCAAGTTGCCGCTCAAAAACCTTGTCACTCTTGGATGATTCAAGAAATATGACATCTCTTGCTATCACAAACTTCTTATTTGCTTCATCATAGAGACGATATCCTTTGGAGGCATTGGAGTACCCCAAGAAGATACATTTTCTGCTTCTAGCACCAAGTTTGTTCCTTTGACCCTTGGGTATCAAGGCATAACAGGTGGACCCAAAGACCCTGAAATGCTTTATCGAAGGAATGTGGCCATGCCACATTTCAAAAGGAGTTTTGTTTCTAATTGAACTTGAAGGACACCTATTCTTTATGTAAACAGCACATAGAACTGCATCAGCCCAAAACATCAATTTTACATTCTTGAAAAATAACATGGATCGGACCATATTTAAGATGGTTCTGTTCATTCTTTCAGCTACACCGTTCTGTTGTGGATTATATGGCACAGTGGTTTGATGTTTGATTCCATGTTGACGAAGATAATTTTCAAATTCGTTTGAGGTGTATTCTTTTCCATTATCAGTACGTAGAGACCCAATATGTGTTTGTGCATCATTTTCAATCCATACATGAAAATTCTTGAAAGTTTGAAAAGCATCAGACTTATTCTTCAGTAAGTAAATCCAACACATCCCGGTGTAGTCATCAATAAATGTCATCATGTATTTGTTTCCATTTGCAGAAGCAATAGGCATAGGGCCACATAAATCTGAATGAACAAGTTCAAGTTTCCTATGTGCTCTTGAGTGTGAATCATGAAATGGCTGTTTGCTATGCTTTCCTAGAATACATGCATCACATTCCTTAGGTTTTCTAGGAATTGTAGGCAGCCCATCAACACCATTTTTCTTCAACAAACGAAGGCTGTCATAATTTAAGTGTCCAAATCTAGCATGCCATAAAAGACTTGATGGAAATGTACCTTCATCATGATATGAACTGAATGCAAAGTTTTGAGCATGAGCAGATGAACCTTTCAGCTTCAAGAGTCTCCCTTCTTCTATTCCCTCCATGACAAGTGAGTGATCTGATGCTTTTCTGACCTCTGCCTTGCCATCAAACAAGTGGATGGAGTGTCCTTGCTGGCGGATTTGGACCAGGGACAACAAGTTTCTCCTCAACTCAGGGAGGTATAGAACCTCATGTAGGATATGATCTGGAAGACCAGGAAACTTAAGCCTGACTATGCCAAGCCCTAATGGCTTGAGTTTGGATTTATCTGCGAAATATACTGCTCCATCAACTTTGTCAGTAAATTCTTCAAAAAATCTTTTCTAAATGTCATGTGACATGTTGCTCCTGAATCTAGCAACCAATCATCTCTCCATGAAGTAAATGAAACATCAAATAGGTTTTCAGTTACTCCATTGTTACAATGTGCTAGAACAGAATGAGCTGATTCAGCTGGTTTACCTTTGTCTTTGTCATCAATTTTACCTTTGTCTTGATTTGTTTGTTGCTGAGCTTTAGATTGTCTGCCCCCCTTTTCTCTGAAGTTTCTTCTTCGTCTTCTACCTTCTCTTCCTCTGGATGGACCTGAAGCGTGTCTCTTTTCTCTCTGTGCCAAGTAGGCAGCCTCTTTAGAAGATGAAGGGACTGTCATCTTCTTTTGAAGGAGGAGAGAAAAAAACTCTGCTGGAAAATTTCTCTTGAAGGAGAGAAAACAAAAAAAATCTATTGCTGGAAAATATACTCAATTAAAAGGACAGAAACTCTTGCTGGAAAAAAAAATTTCTGAGTTTAAAAACTCTTTCTGGAAATTATATCTGCTCAGAAAACTTTGCTGGAGACTGAATTTAAAAAAAAAAACACCCTATGCTAGAGACTGAGTTCTGCATAAAAAAAAAATGTATTTTTTTTTGTTTTTGGGAAAAAAATGTATGTGGGAAAAAAAGGGATTATGAATGGGAAGAATGTGGTGGGAGGTCGATGTAATAGAGGGGATGTATATATAAAGGTGATACCACAACACTCATATACTTTCATATAATGCTGGAGGGCGCATTACCAACAACTGACTATAAATATACCAAGGACAAAGCATATATATATGGAGGGCGGTATATAAAACAACGTGGACAATATATGAAGGCGGTATATAACACAGTGGTATATAAAACAACGCAGACAATATATGAAGGCGGTAATGTAATACACAGTGGTATGGAAATATTAAAATGGGCAGTATATAATGGGCGCAATGGACAAATATAATGGGCAGTATATAATGTCATGCCACAGCGTAATGATGGTAACAGCGTTTCAATAACACCTAGCGTGACTGTACTTGGAGATATCCACGCTAGCACAGCGTTTTAATACTTGGAAATATCCACGCTAGCTAAAACCACAGCGGCGTTATACCACAGCGGCGTTATATTGTAATATGCGCAGGCAGACAGCGTTTTAAATAACACAGTGTTTTATATATGGTGCGGAGTTGTATTGGCAGAGCCGAGGGCGTGGAGCGAATGCGCTGGAGCAGGGGCAAGCGCTGGAGCAATGACAGCGTTGTAATACCACGCAATGGAAATATGTAACTGTGTTAAAACATGGAAATTTGACTGCGTTATAATACCACGGAATGAAAAAATGTGACAGCGCAATGTTATAAAATGTGGAGGTCGATATGTATGCGGAATTCAACGCATAATATTGAAAGGGTAGGCGCAGGTAGATTAGGAGAAGACTGTGAAAATGGGTGCGAAAATGGGTATGTAGAAGGGGAGCACAGGTTTGGGAAGAGCGTGGATCTCAGGTCGAAGAGCGCAGGGTAAGGTGAATGAGTGAGAATGAGTGAGGGGAGAGGTGAGGGCGCAGGGAGAGAGGGAGTGAGGGAAGGCGTAGGGAGAGGGCGCAGGGATGAGGGAGAGGGCGTAGGGAGAAAGTGAGGGAATGGAGTGAGGCCCAAAAGGGCGTTACGTAAAAAAAAAATTTGAATTTGGATCTGCAGAAGACAGTTGCAGGACTGCTGGACTGGCAGAGCCTGCAGTTTGCAGATTGACAGAGCCTGCAAATGTCAGTGCTATTTAGGGAAAAAAATGCAGAAAAACAGTCTAGCAATTAGGAGCAGCAGAAAACAATTAATAAAATTGACTGAGCAAAGGGTAGGGAGTTACACCACAGGGCAGAAATGCCAAATGTGGAGCTGGCTCTGATACCATGTCAAACCAGGAGGTAACTCCTCAAATCTGCAATGTATATTAGCTGAAGAATGTACATGCTTATATAGATGGGAAGTGAGGCTATTGGGATTCAGCTCCCAATGACTCTTGGCCTTCCTTATTTCCTAATAACAAATAATATACAAAAATAAATGTGCACACCCATCCATAGGATTAGGTGTCAACAGTTTTATGTTTTCCTCTGCTGAGGCATTCTAGAGAATTCTTAATTGCTATCTTGAACACTTCTGCTTGTTTATTTCTTAAATAGTTCAATACAGTTGGCCTCACGATGACTTATGTTTTTCAATGCTTACTTGCTGCTACTTAAAAACTATTTCTGAAGTCTCCCTTTAAAGTACCATTGTTTACAGTCTACCAAAGAGGTTTGTTTTGATCATACCCTTTGTTCTTGCTGATATAATAGTTTTAAAGGTATTTATAGCTGTAATAAAATATGTCTACAAGTTCCCTCTTCTATGAATGCAATTATTTGTGAATCTTTAAATTTTTCTAAATTCCTTGAAAGTGAAAATTTTGGATGAAATAGAGTGTTCCTCGACTCCTAGATTTCATTTGAAAATTTTTTATTGAAATTGTTATTTTCTGAAGTGTGATTTCTAGAATTTATGGTTAGCCTTGTCTATGGAATGCCTCTTCATGTTCAGATAATGTTTTAAGTCCCTTTGTTGAGAAGTACATATAATTAAGGATTCTTAATTGCCCTTAGTTCCACTTTTCATTCTAACCTTTGATGTCCATTTCAATTCATCTCAAAGACTTTGTAGATCCATCGGCCAAGTTAGATTTGCCCTTTGATATCCTTGATTCATCTACAAACTTGTTACCAGCTTCTACTTGACTCCATTTCCCAATGACTTAGAGACTTCCCTTCTCTATCTATGATGCCTAGATCATCATGTCCAACCAAAAAATAAAACAAACTTGTACTTAATAACTAGCCTAAAATAAACCCTTAAAAGCAAACAAGCTCACATCTTTGCACATATTGAGAGATCCCTCTCTAAGACTAGGAGGGCTATATCGTAGATCTCTAAAGCTTGGTTTGAATGTTTCCTTGTCATTTGGTTTTCCAATTGGCCAAATAACAGGACCCCAACAAAATCAATTTTAAGGGTCTCAAAAAAGGTATCAATGATATGAGCATCATCCCATAGCTGATCATTGTTTTTGAATGCATCTAACAACATTTTCTTCATGGCAATCATAACCCTTAAGTAATCATCCATAACAACCTCTATTTGACTGCCTCCATTTCCAGCTTGTGAAGAACAACTATTGTTGTAGTCATTTCTAATTGGTGAATCTGGATGTAGTGACAATTGAATAGGTGGTTGATTCAACCATTATTGGTATCCTTCCTCTTCATTTTTTTTGTCTTAATTCAACATTATCTCGATTTGAAATTGTTGTGGGGTGCAATGGAAGATGGTCGGTAGGTTGCTCATCATCACTAGAATCCTAATAATTTCAAAAAATATATTTGATCATGATTAGTACAAAATCTATGATATCAATTAGTGGGAATGTCGAAAATGCATAACTAATTGGTTTGACATTGAAATAATTACATTAATATACCAAACAATTATTATTACCATCATTGTCCTAGGATTAATGTGGCTAGAAGATGAAATGTTACAATTTGCAGGGTGAAGCAGTTGACCATTTTCATCTACCAAATGTGCCTTGCAGTAAGTTGCTCCTGATAAGAGCTTATGACGTCTTGGATTTGTTTGAATATTTTGTGCATATGAACTCAATTATGAATCTGAATGAACCTGCAAATTTGTATAAATTAATTTTATTAAGCTGATTGACATGGATAAAAAAAATAAATTCAATTATATAATGAAAATATAAATAAAATCTTAAGTAAATATTACATCTTGATATGGATGGAGAGAATTATGTGATGAAATTTGAGAAATATTATGGAATGAGCTGGATTTTAAAGAATTATCCATTCAATATAATTATGATATTTCTCCCTGCATTTGAGAAAAATCAACAATAAATTTTGGCGTACACACCTAAAGGTAATTTCAGAGCCTTAAAAATGGACTTATTGTTATTAGTGCTAATGTGCAGATAACTTCATCGGTTCATTTTAGTTATAGTGCACCAGTGAAATTTTATTAATTTATGCATCGGTGTCGAATAAAATCAAATCAAAAAGCGCAACTTTACTTTTTTAAAGTGAAAAACAACTGTAAATATAAAAATGGGCAAAAAAATATTTTCGAAAATCTAATTTCATAAAATAATTCTTTAAATAGTAAGAAATTTTCATCATTTCATTACCTTTGCAAAATATTTCAGGGAGATATTTACACAAGACATACCTAGAGCAAGAGAGCACGAGAGCACTTTGTAGCAGTGAAATGCTTTCGAATAGAACTATTCAGATAATAGGAATTCCAAACCTCTAGTGATTCAAACCCTGTAGCATAGAATTTCAAACCATCTGGTGATTGAATTTTATTGTTTTTTTTACATTTTCTGCAGTATTTTTTACACAGTAGGTAAAAAAAATTAATTTACTATTCATTTTCAGAAAAGAAAAAAAATAAAATCCATTCTTACATTAAACCCTTGATTCTTTTTGTTTCTTCCCTTGCTTCTTCATGTTTATGTGACTTTAGAATTAGGGATTTTCTTTTTAGATTTATAGGGTTTGTATTGCTATATATATATCGGCCTATGACATCTAACCCACGGGACGACTTGCATAGTCGCATCCCAATACACGTCGGCCGTTGCATGAATTTAAAAAAATAGGAAGTTTTTAATCAATGCACCCTGTGTAAAATAGCTCACTGGTGCACTATTTTATCACAGCGCACCATGCATGTACTGTTTGATAAAAACAATTTAAAAACAATATTTTTTCAATCCATGCACCCTGTCTAAATTAGTGCATCGGTGCGCTATTTCATTATAGCATGCCGCACACGTACTGTTTGATAAAACCATTTTTTTTATTTTAAGTGATAATCATGCACTGGTTAACATATAACGCACTATGTCTCCTTGTCGACATAGAGCACCATACAGTGGTCTCTTGTTTTCTGAGTGTGTTTGTAAAAACATGCCGCACCACCCCCTCCATGACATCATATGCTACAAAAACTAACACTAGAGGATTTTTATTAATTTTTATTGTGTATCATGTAGAGCCACAAAATGACAAAGCTAGATAATATTATTTTTGATCTAGGACTAGAAGAATGTAAAAGTTTGATGGAAAAATTGTAGAAGGATATATTAGGTGAATGAAAAAATATTATTGATCCAATATGAGTTTTTTTTTTTTTTCTCCTTCTCATTAATAATATACTTAAAATTATTAGATAACATGTTTCAAACAATATATTAATTCACATATGTTTAATGTTCTATAGGTCCCAACAACTTAGAAAAGGAATTTTGTTCTAAGAAAATAAAAAAAATAGAACATGCACATGAAAATGAATTGCTCCTTAGCTCATCTAGAGTTGTGCTGGAGGTTAACAGAAGGGGGAAAAAAATCTTACAAAACATTGACGAATCAAGTGGAACAAATGTCTAGACATTATTTCCACTTACAATACAAAAATAAATCCAATGAGACATGGTCATATTTTTAATAGAAAAAACATACAGCAACAAAAATAATGAATGCAAAAGTAATATTCCTTTAAATTTTTTTCTAGAATAATATATATATGGGCAGAAATGTGAAGCTGGGTTACACTTTTGTGAGAATCGGGGGCAGAAATTTTTTTTCGGCAATAGTTCGGCCGAACTTTTACTTTTAAAAGATTTGGGCCGAACTATTTTCTATAAATAAATCGCCCACGAATTCTTGTGGTTTACCGAGTTCATTGTTGGCACGTTTACTGTCCTTGTTGCTGCTGCTATGTTCGCGCTGTTGTTCGCCCTGTCCGTCCCATCTGCGCTCTTTCGGCCGCGCTGGTGTTCATGCTGTCCATCCCGTATGCGCTCTTCGACTCGCTGTGTTTGGGTATGTTCATATGCATTATTTAACCATCCCATCCAGTGAATTTTTTTAACAATTATCTACTGCCACATATTACAATAAGAAATTTTTGTATTTAAAATACATGTTCTCTTCGAATTTGCATTTTTGTTTATATTTGATGTGAAAACAGTCCATAAATCAATACAAAACATACTGAGTAATGTATACCAAATCTCTGTCCAGGTGATAGGGAGACCCATATCAGACAAGAGTAATCTCAAAACATTCTACCGGGGCATGATATATGCCTAAAGATGATCCCCATGAACATACCTAAAACAGAGAGGCTTCCAATGTGGCCCATGCGTCAGATAGAAGTAAACACAGTAGATAAAAGTTACAAAAAAAACCGGTATGCATAGGCAACCAAATCTTAGAGTAACCACCAGCAATATGCCAGAAATGATAGTCGAGAGAGCTAGTGGTCCAACAAAAATATTACTGTTATACCATTACCGAGATCATCCAAAAAGGGATAACCATCATAAACCCAGTACCAAGGGAGAAAATCTGGTGCTCATGTTCCTGAATATAAACCAAAACAGAGACAAGTAACAATTGGCTGGCTTGCTTGTTCATGTGCCCTCCAATTGTATTCGATTGTATGACCAAGTTCATTTTCAATTCAATATAATCCCATGACAGAAACAATCCCATTCATACTTGATCCCATTAACCGTTGTGCCCGGTATATGATACCTCCAGTAGTAGCATATACCATTGTATCCAACATAAAAATCCTTTCTTGGTTGTCTCGGCATGAGGAAAGGATCAGATAACGATTTTCCTATGGAATCACCCAGCAACTATTCCATAAAGGATATGAGCCTTTGTTGCACACAGAAGAATGCCAAAAATACCTGTAGACAACAAAAAAAAATAGAGTAAGGTAATAAAAAGCATCCCCATAGTAAAGATCCTATAAAGTGATTCTGTAGGAAGCCCTTTCCTAGTTTTTAGTGTATTGGATGACTGTGATAAAACCATATGCTTGTTCCAGCCCTAGCTTTGATAGCCCATCTGCTCTCTTGTTTAATTCTATAGTAATTGACTAAGACTTCTATGTGAATAGTAATTTCTTTTATTTTCATACTGGCCTTTCATTTGACATATTCTCTTTTTGAAATATTATTTCAGCTTAAGGCATTTCTATGTTAATGGTAATTTCTGTTAATAGTAATTTATTTTATTTTCAGATTCAGTTGTTTCCATAAATATAATGATATTATATTTAAAACATAATTTATTTTTTTGCATGAGATTATATTCATAACATAATTTTAGTAGATTGACAGGTGCGGTATGGCTGCTATGTCCAGTCTTGTTTACTTATTGGATGAGGCAGGCTCTGCTGCTATGTTTGTTCTTGTTTTCTTACTTGATGGGCCAGGTCTTGCATGGCATTCAAGCTCATTGCAAACTGATAAAAAATACTACTATTCATCCATGGCAGGGACTTGCTGCTGCAGCTTGTCTTGACTTGCTGCTGCAGCTTGTCTTGTCTTGCTGCTGCAGCTTGTCTTGCTCAGATTTGTATCTTAGTGAAGGACTCATGGGAGCTTATGAAATATGTCTCTCATAACATTGTAGGTTGAAACTAATTTTTTGTATCCTTTTATATGCAAAATTAATATATATTTAGAGCTTATAAGGTTTGGTAAGTGAGGAAAAATAATTTTAAACCAGTAAGTCTTTAAGTTTTTCATTCATAGACTGAAACCGGGGTGAAATTACTGTAGCTGAAATCGGTTATATTTTTCATAACTATGACAGAGGAAACGTGTTCTAGTTACGATCTCATGAGGCCTATTTAACCATACCAATTTCTCATGTGAAGTAAAAACTTGCGCCCACAACATACCAGTACTAGAAAAACAAAGACTGAATTATATCATTCCTTTAGTTAGGAGGGGATTTAGGCAGGCTAAATATAAATCTATACAAATAAACTTGGTGGCTGTAGATAGTATCGGGTTCCTGAGGAAAAAAAGTTCAATAACAGAGTGTTAATTATGTCCTATAGTAAGAAAACATAATATTAATTACATGCCATAGTAATCAAAGACACCTTCATTAGAATTCATGAGCAATAAGCATAGACGCCTTCATTATAATTCATGAGCAGAAGAAAAACATATCATCTACTCTCATGTTTCTATAGAAGAATATAAATCTCTAACAAGGATATGGGTAATAAAACCATATCAATATAGATACTCTCTAGGGAAATAAAACTTGAAATTATAATTTCATTAGAGATATTGATAGAGAGATGCTTAACCAGTTTTGAGACAACCTTCATGAGTAATAGTAGAAGATAAGTCTAACTCAGCCACAAATAATGAAAGTAACTATAGTTGAAACTCATGTATATTCAGAGTTCAAAAATATTTCATATGAAATAGGTACAATTCAGAATACCAATTAACCTAGAAGAGAGTCATTTGTAAACAACACAAAATTGTTACTATGTTGTACTAGCTAAATGTTGAGTTAATATACCACCCTTAAAACTGCTTATTACATTGCCTAGAGAACATAGTTTAAATAACACTATATACAGAATCACATATCGACAACAAAAAACATAATAAAATATTTTATAAAAGACAAATACCATATAGGGTATAAACTCAAACAAAACAAAATTTACTTAGTAAATGAACACAATGTATGACCTTGAGTTATATATATAGCCATATCTAAGCTATATTTCATCTAAGTAGCTTTCAATTCAGACTTATATCTAACGTTAAATTATATAAAATAATAACAGTAATCCAAACTTCAAAATAATATTTAGAACTTTAGTATAAAATGTGACATATAATTTTCCTCTGTGGAAAAACATAGTTATCGAGAGTTCAAGACTCATGCATTTGAATAGAAAGTGGGTATACGAATGAGCAAGTAGATTGTTTCTAGAAATGAGGTAGTGAAGGTTGATAGAGGGCCACAAAAAATTGAAAATTCATACCTTAACAAAATTGTTAGATCCTTTTAAAGAAAACGTGTCATATAATCAACTTTCATCGAAATATATGATAAACTCAACCCAATTTTATGAAAAATAACTTATACCATTTTTTACATTTCACATAATACAAATAGATAAATATTCCTTAAGTATTGAACTATAAAGATTTAACTACCCATAGAGAGATGGCCAAGTGATTGAGACAGGGCATCATCACAATAAAAAACCAAGTACAAATTGTAGTAATCCTAGAATCATGCTTTACATAAGGTAAAATTGGGGAATTCATGACTTGTACTATAGATAAAAAAACATTTACCCTTACCAAAAAATATATGGTAAAATTTGACAAACTAGATAAGCTTAAGCTTAAGGGGATATAATCCTTCTTTCCTTCCATATAGATAATGAAAATGATTGTTCCAACTCTCATGTTGCTTCTCATGCTATTTTATAAACCTTGATTGGAAAGAAAAATAGGAGGGCAGAAATGTAAGAAATATAAAACATAATGAAACACAACGTAAGAAATAGATAACATAATGAAATACACACATACATATCTCTAGACAATCAACACAATTATTTTCCTAGGAAATCCTTATGGGAGATGAGTAACCCTAAAAAGTAATGATGCTCTAGACTCCTTTTTCCCTAGGAAATCCTTATGGGAGAAAAACAACACTAAAATGTAAACATGCTCTACTCTCTCTTTTCTGGTATGGAAAATATGTGAGTACAAAGAAAGAGGTAATATCTCTAGATTTAGCTAAGACTTTTAGCCTGTAAGGTTGCTATAAAAACTTAACTTTATACATTTTTCTCTCTAACTTCACACTCCTAGTTGTATTTTCAACTATGGAACAAAATACAATAACACAAAATGGAACTCTTATTCCTCCTAGTGGCCAAGTATTTAACATAGCGTGATAGCCAATTAGATGTAAGATTTGACTCTATCAACCATTAACGAGGTTTGTGATTTTAGACCTTTTAGAGTCTTGTTAAAATTCCACATGTAGCTAGCTTGCCATGCATGAGTAATGGGGCTAAAATGTCATTCTGTTGTACCATGGTGGTCAACATGATAGGTCAACTTACTAAAGGCATAAATTTTGAATGAACTTCATTTGATGTTTTTCTTGTAGCATTGGATATGTCTTTAAGTCTGGAATAATGGTCAAGATTTCAGCACAAGGGATAATCGTTTGACCCCCAGAAATGTCATTTAATACCTCAAAATGACTCCAAAAGGTTTTAGACCCCAATTCTCCACCCACCATTAAAATGACCCTACAAGTTGATTCTTTCAAGTTTTCCACTCTATAAGCATCAAAATATATGACAAATAATATAATTATCCAATCTAGATCATTATTTAATAATTTGTTAAAATTATGAGTAAGATATACATCATGGAATTTAAATAAATAGCGTTAATTCATTGAACACCCTTGTAGATTCCTTGTTGATACTTTGAAAGTAATACGTTTTGAAAAATAATTTGTTTATGGATTCTATTTTCCACATTCTCTCAACCATATCAAAAACCTTCTTATAATATTTGAAACCTAAGGTCTTTCCCATACTAAAGTATGTTCTTTTAAAACATGTTTTCTTGGTGATATGGGTGATTTAGAAATGATTGGGAGAGCGAAATTCGTCATTTAATATGTACAATATGTTTGGTTGAATCCACATGAAAAACAAGACTCCCAACCGTGAGAAGAGGAAATTACATCCTATTTCTCCCCCCTAGCTCAATTACCAATACAGTTAGAATTTAACAGCCCCAAACTAGATTTTACTCTCAGGTACTGGAACCTCTACAAAGGTTCGACCTGGAAACATAGTTTTTCCTTAGGTTTCTCGACTGGTTCTATGTCCAACTTGGATAACCTACAACAACATCCTTCTTTTCATTTTTTATATCCCCTCTTGGATAACCATAATATCTTGAAATGGAGCCAGCCAACTCAAATATAGTATTGCAAATCCCTAGCTAAGTTATATGAGGATTACATATGGTCTTGAAGGAGCATTTGGACTCTTTAGATATATATCTAAAGAGTCCAAAAGCTCATTCAAGACCATATGTAATACATAGCCTCCTCATCTAATATCTAGAACTTTAATCCATGTGCTTAACCTTAACGTTGACACAAATGGAATACAATTTTACTCACTGCTTTATGATAGAAAAATATGTAGATGAATATTGCCCACATATCCGAAGTCAAAAGGGATAGACTAAAAAGGGATGCTCCGGTCATCTATAAAAGATAAATTAAAGAAGCATGACATATTAGTAATGTAAATTAGATATGTGTACCGATTATGTTCATATAACACAAAAAATAGATGATTCAATACAAATGTCACATAGAAGTCATATTTATCTCATGTGCCTTCAACTTAAATTATATATCTAGCATAATACATTAAGCCATAGGAGATAAATCAAAGAAGCATTTGAATGTAAATTAAACATGTGTAATAATTATGTCCTCATTTAATATGTACAATATGTTTGGTTGAATCCACATGAAAAACAAGACTCCCAACCATGAGAAGAGGAAATTACTTCCTAGTTCTCCCCCCTAGCACAATTACCAGTACAGTTAGAATTTAACAGCCGCAAACTGGATTTTACTCTCAGGTACTGGAACCTCTACAAAGGTTCGACCTGGAAACATAGTTTTTCCTTAGGTTTCTCCACTAGTTCTATGTCCAACTTGGATAACCTACAACAACATCCTTCTTTTCATTTTTTATATCCCCTCTTGGATAACCATAATATCTTGAAATGGAGCTAGTCAACTCAAATATAGTATTGCAAATCCCAGGCTAAGTTAGATGAGGATTACATATGGCCTTGAATGAGCATTTGGACTCTTTAGATATGGGTACCAATTATGTTCATATAACACAACAAATAGATTATTCAATACAAATGTCACATAGAAGTCATATTTATCTCATGGGCCTTCAACTTAAATTATATATCTAGCATAATACATTAAGCTATAGGAGATAAATCAAAGAAGCATTTGAATGTAAATTAAACATGTGTAATAATTATATGTCCTTTCTAGTTCAATAAATAGATAATAATTTGGCTTAACTATGCCTTGTACTCAACTATGCCGTGTACATGTTTTCCTTTAAACCTTTACTTTCATAGCACATTTTCATCAAAAATTTTATTTGTCAATTTTTTATTATATATTATGTTTTTTAATTAATTAATAACGGCATTATTACCGAAAGGGATTTTACAAATTTATCTCTTATAAAATGAATTATGGGGGGAAAATTGAGATGGTTATCTCACTTTTTACTGATTCTTCTAATATTCCTAGAATTTTATGAAAGAAAATATGAATTTGAAATGTTTGTATAAATTTAATGAGGATACATGAGTTGATTTGGAGAAGACCATCATCACTTATGTCTAGATTGAGACAGGGCATCATCATAATAAAAAACCAAGTACAAATTGTAGTAATCCTAGAATCATGCTTTACATATAAGGTAAAATTGGGGAACTCATGACCTGTACTATAGATGAAAAACATTTACCCTTACCAAAAAATATATGATAAAAATTGACAAACTAAGTTTAAGTTTAAGGGTATATAATCCTTCTTGCCTTCCATATAGATAATGAAAATGATTGTTCCAACTCTCATGTTGCTTCTCATGTTATTTTATAAACCTTGATTGGAAAGAAAAATAGGAGGGCAGAAATGTAAGAAATATAAAACATAATGAAACACAACGTAAGAAATAGAGAACATAATGAAACAAATACATACATATATCTCTAGACAATCAATACAATTATTTTCCTATGAATCCTTATGGGAGACAAGCAACCCTAAAAAGTAATGATGCTCTACACTCTTTTTTCCCTAGGAAATCCTTATGGGAGAAAAACAACACTAAAATGTAAACATGCTCTACTCTCTCTTTTCTGGTATGGAAAATATGTGAGTACAAAGAAAGAGGTAATCTCTCTAGAGTTAGCTAAGACTTTTAGCGTGCAAGGTTGCTATAAAAACTTAACTTCATACATTTTTCTCTCTAACTTCACACTCCTAGTTGTATTTTCAACTATGGAACAAAATACAATAACACAAAATGGAACTCTTATTCCTCCTAGTGGCCAAGTATTTAACATAGCTTGATAGCCAATTAAGTGTAAGATTTGACTCTGTCAACCATTAACGAGGCTTGTGATATTAGACCTTTTAGAGTCTTGTTAAAATTCCACATGTAGCTAGCTTTCCATGCATGAGTAATGAGGCTAAAATGTCATTCTCTCGTAGCATGACCTGGTCAACATGATAGGTCAACTTACTAAAGGCATAAATTTTAAATGAACTTCATTTGATGTTTTTCTTACACCATTGGATATGTCCTTAAGTGTAGAATAATGGTCAAGATTTTGGCACAAGGGATAATCATTTGACCCCCAGAAATGTCATTTAATACCTCAAAATGACTCCAAAAGGTTTTAGACCCCAATTCTCCACCCACCATTAAAATGACCCTACAAGTTGATTCTTTAAGTTTTTTCACTCTATAAGCATCAAAACATAGTACGACAAATAATATAATTATCCAATCTTATAATATTATACAATCTTAATATATTTGAAACCTAAGGTCTTTCCCATACCAAAGTATGTTCTTTTAAAACATGTTTTCTTGGTGATATGGGTGATTTAGAAATGATTGGGAGAGGGAAATTCCTCATTTAATATGTACAATATGTTTGGTTCATGCCACTAAGCCAAGAATTTTAAATTCAATTGACTTTTAATATAACCAACTAAATCCTACAAAAAAATAATAAAACAATTTATGTTAGGGTTGTGGATTCAAGCATTGAAATAACACACCATGATATTTCAAATTTTAAAATGATGGTTTGAGTCCTAGGTAGCTTAGAATCCTATTTGTTTTGAAAATAAGGATGCACTCCCATTTGATTCTCATGATTATATATATATATATATATATATTACTAGAATGAAATAATTTATAAATATCACTTTTATTGTTATATTTACTTTTCATATATCAATATAAAAATTAAATAATTTATTGTCATGTTACATTTGCATGAAGATTATGAAAATCTCAAAGGATGAACAAGATAATATCAGAAATATGCTAGTGGGAATGTCCAAAAATGTGTACAAGGAGATGTTCAAAGAAATGGACATAATTGCATCGCACGAAGAGCCATCTCAACAACAACATGATTCAAATTTAATATGTAATCATTGAATTTTTTGATTAGTTACAATAAATAAATAATTTAGCATTAAAAATTAATTTTCAAGTATTTTCTTGCAAAAAAGAAAATAAAATGGAACCCATTCAACACATAAAATAGGACAAGAAGGAAGAAAAGGGTTGATATCTATGTTTATGAGTAATTGTTACTTCCTTATGACAACTTAGCTAGACTTCATTTTTGTATATTTTAATTTTTTTACAACAATCATCGTTGAATGTCTTCAAATAGGTGTTAACATACAAAGAAGAACTTTCAGACAAATTGATTGACATTGGGTTATATATGGGTTGAGTATATGTTGGCATATCAGAAATTAATTGTTGAATTTGTAAGCATCTATCGATCTTGTTTTACTTAGCTCCATCTATAATTAATAGAACAAAAAAATCTTTTATATTAAATATATGATTTGTTATGGGGTATAAAACATGCAAGAAACAATGTATGGAATTGTGTCAAAAAATTAAATGTTGAAATATGACATGAAATTTGGTTTTGAAAGAATGTTTATATTTCATGAGTCAGTTCTTTCTATGGTACATCATTTCTTTTCGATTTGCATTGATGTATATTATTTAATATTGAAATTTTCATTATCCTTACTGATGTATATACACTCATTACAATTTATTTTTATGTTTGTAGATGGAAGTTGAAGAATAAGAAAACATTCAACACCGTGAACAAGAAATTCCTCAAAATAACCCGTCGTGGAAGTAGCTCGAGCAGTGACAACAGTTCAAGCGAAGAATGATGATCAATATGTTTGGGTATCAAAGCAAGGCGTTGTATTTTCTGAAATATTTGTCTCTGAAATCAGACATTTTGTTTAATGTAATGGACGTAGTGTCCCAACTGAAAGACAAAACGATACGAATAACTGTCCCATTTTGTATGAAAAAGAGTGTTGTATATATATATATATATATATATATATATATATATATATATATATATATATATATATATAATACATTTTAATTTATTCAATTGCGTTCTCCGTTGTCATTGTCAAATGTTACACCACTGATTAAATATATGGATGATTAAATATTATAATGAAGAGAAGCGAAATATGATGATATGATATAACAAACTAATCCAAAAATTACATTCGAATTCACTAATAAGAAATTAATTGATATGAATATTGTTATAAGATGCGTCGTCTTTTGATGAATAATGAATTTAAAAAATTCACAATAATTTGTTATGAAACCAAATCCAAAAATAGAAGAAACAGAGAGATCAACGCCTTAGAAATAAGCCACTTCGAGGGGGTAACCTCATTTACATCACATAAATGAACAATTCTTGGATGACACAAATGAAAAAATCACCTTCTATATATAGGAATCCATGGGGTCACAATATAATCCTAGCCAACCTAATAATAATAGTGTAAGGGCACAATAATAACAATATGGGGTTTACAAGGGTACAAAAATAACAATAAGCGGGCTACACTAACAAGAATAAGGAACTAAAGTAGTAATATAGGGACTTAACATGCCCATATCCTTAAAAAAAGTGTTGTCCTCAACGCTTGAGTAGCTCTAGATGATTCTGTATAAAATTCTCATCCTCCCATGTAGAATCTTCAGTGGGTAAGTTCTTCCACTTGATGAGATACTCTGAAATTGATCGATTTCGTAGCTGTCGAGTTCTTGTTTCCGTGATTGATTTAGGTTCCAATATGATTTTTCCTTCCTTATCAATTTCTGGAAATATTGTTTGAACTGGAATTTTGTCACCTATAACCTTCTTTAAGCATGAAAAATGGAAAACTGAATGCACTCGCGAAGAAGTAGGAAGCTCCAATTTGTATGCCATGGTACCAATATTTTCCAACACCTTGTAAGGACCATAGTACTTTGGTGATAATTTATTATCCTTATTATATTGCTTGAGGGACATTTGTTTGTATGGTTGTAGCTGTAAAAATACCCAGTATCCTACATCGAAACTTCTCTCACTGCAATGTTGATCTGCCTGTTGTTTCATTCAATTTTGCGCCAAATTTAGGTTATCCTTTAAGAGTTGGAGAACTTGTTGTTGATGCTTGATGTGATCTTCCACTGCTTGAACCTTAGAATTTTCTCTTAAAGATGATGTGATGGAAAGTGGATGATATCCATAAAGTGCCATAAATGGGGTGATTTTTGCTGCAGTATGCAAGGAAGTGTTATACCACCATTCAGCTAGAGGTAACCACTTGACCCATTGTGTTTGTTTATCAGATACAAAACAATAAAGATATGCTTCTAATTTTTTTTTCACTATATCACTTTGATGATCAGATTGAGGATGATAAGATGAGCTATGAGCTAGTTGAGTACCCAAAAAATAAAATAATTTCGTCCAAAAATTTCCAGTCGCTCTGTCGCTTACAATAAAATTTTGGCTTCCATGTATCTTTTGAATTGTTTTCGTAAATGCAGTAGCAACTGTAATTAATTTAAATGGATGAGATAATGCACAAAAGTGTGAATAATTGCCCAGTCTATCAAATACCACCATGATGACACTCTTTCGTTCAGAATTTCGTAAACCTGAAATAAAATCCACTGAAATATCCTCCCAACATTGACTTAGAATGGATAAAGGTTGTAGATGACCCGGTGTCTTAATTTTCTAAACTTTATTTTTCTCGCAAACCAAACATTATGCCAGAAATTTTTGAATATAAGATTTAAGGTCATCCCAAAAAAATAATTTCTTCACCCTCTGGTAAGTTTTTAAAAATCTAGTGTGTCCTCGTAAAGGACAATTCCAAAAGAATATTTTGTTTTAGTTGGGAGTTCTTACAAACATATAAGCAATATTTGTACCATAAGGAATCATTTTTCCAACTTAATGTATAAGATGTACTAGTTTATTTCTTTGAATAAGTGTCTGCACTTGTTCGTCCTTCTTCCATTCATCCCTTGCTTCAGTTATCCAATTTGGTTGGATAATAGAAATGGAACAGAGCAATTCTTCCACTACTTCACCCTTCCTTGAGAGTGCATCTCCAACAACAGTTAGCTTCCATTTTTTGTAGATGATTTGAAAGTCATAACCCAACATCTTTGTGACCCATTTTTGCTTCTCTTATGAAGATAATATTTGTTCCAAAAATAATTTAAGACTGTCATTATCAATTTTTACCTTAAAGTGTCTTCCCAATAGGTAAGGTCTCCATTTCTTTAGTGCATGTAGTATTTCTAACATTTCCTTATCATAAATAGATTTCTGTAAATAATTTCCTTTGACTGGATGACTTTCAAAAGAAATCGGTCTTCCTTCTTGCATTAAAACAACACCCATTCCATTTCCCGAGGCATCACATTCGACAATAAAGGGTTTTGTTTCGATGTAGCTAAAACCGATGTTAGGCACATTGCCTCTTTAGGATGTTAAAATGCCTTATATGCTTCAGGAATCCATGAAAATGCATATTTAATCAATAATGTTGTTAGAGGTTCCACTATTCTCCCACAATTATTAAAAAAATTGCGATAATACCATGTTAACCTGAGAAATCCTCACAAATGCTTTATGGTTTTGGGGACTTTCCATTCCTTAATGGATTTGATTTTGTTAGGGTCTACCTTAACATCCCCGTGAGATACAATATGACCTAGATATTCCACCTCTTGTAATCCAAAGAGACGTTTGGAGGTTTATTCATATAATTTTTTCTCCTCCACTAACTTGAGTACCTTGTCAACATGTTGAACATGATCCTACCAAGACCTGCTATAGATTAGTGTATCATAAAAAAATACTAACACAAATTTTCTAAGCAAGGGATTGAAAATGGAATTCATCAACCCTTGAAATGTAGAAGGTGCATTGGTAAGGCCAAAATGAATGGCCATAAATTCATAATGACCCTCACGAGTTTGAAATGTTGTTTTTTGAATATCTTCAGTATTCATTCTAATTTGATGACATCCTGAATGAAGATCCAACATGGTAAAAAAAATTGCTCCATGTAATTCATCCAATAATTCATGAATCACAAGAATGGGATATTTATCTTTAATAGTAAGATTATTGATCTCCCTATAATATGGACATGTTTTCCATGATCCATGCTTCTTGTGCACCAATACTACTAGAGCAGAGAAAGAACTTTGACTAGGTTGAATTATACCGGCCTCAAACATTTCAGCAATCATATGTTCAATTTCTTTCTTTTGGACATAAGGATATCTGTAAGGCTTGATGTTTGGAGGGACACTTCTTGGAATCAAGTGAATCGAATTATCATGATCACGAATAGGTGGGAGTCCTTCAGGAGTTTCAAACACCTTGGAATGATTGTCCACAACTTTTTGGAGATCTGGAGAAATAAATGATTTTGATGTTGTAACTTCTAGTGAGCATAAATGTGAAATTACGCCTCGTTGTTCTTTCTTTAGAAGATTTATCATGACATTAGAGCTTATTATATTTGTCGGATTCCCCACGATACCCCATAATTTGACTTCCTTTCCTTTAAAAAAAAAAAAAATCAAGAAAAGTTCCTGAAAATTAAAAGCTACCATCCCCAAAGATTGTAACCATTATACTCCTAGTACAACATCAACACCTCTAATTGGAATGGAAAGCATTGTACTATTCAATACATATTCCCCCATGGTTAGCTTGATATTGTGACATTTTGGAGAGAAATTTATAGTTCCCCCATTTGCAACCTTCACCTGACATTCTGATGCAGTGTATAGGAAGAAAATTAATTCCTTGGCTACCTTACAATGAATAAAAATATGGGTACTCCCTAAATCAATCAACACTATTACCTTTTTCTTCTTGATATGTCCTTTTATCTTGAGAGTTTAAGGAGTGGTAATTCCTGCCAATGCCTTACATGATATGGTCGGGCTCATTTCTTCATTCTCTAGGGTTGGTTCTTGGTGTATATCCTCTTCTTTTGAAGTTTCTTATTCATTTTCTTCCTCATCTTCACAATCTATGTAAAATAGTTTCTTAACACCACACTTATGACCTTTAGTGTATTTTCTATCACAACTTTAGCAAATCACTTTTGCTATTTTTTCTTCCAATTGTTGTGGTGTCAACCTTGTAGGTTGTGCAAGTCTAGGAGTAGCAACACTTACATGTTTATAGATGTGAGTGGTAGGCTTCCTTGTCACCATAATTTTACATTCAACTTTTCTTACCAACCTGAATGCCTTCTCCAATGAATCAGGTTCCCAAATGTGAACCTCATGTTGGATTTTATCCTTTAAAGTCCCTATGAAGACATCAATCCTCTATTCCTCTTGAATATCAGTTACCCTTATATTCCATTTTTGGAAGTCCTCAATGTGCTCCACCACTAAACCCTTTTGTTTAAGATTTATCAATTGGCCAAAGAAGTCGTTTCTCTTTGTATCCTCATAATGTGCTATTATTTCCTCCTTAAAAATTGACCAAGTGATAATATTTTTATGGGAGAAAATCCATCAATACCATAAAAATGTATTTTGTTCTAAATATAAAGTTGCAATGTGTACCTTTTGTGTGTTTTGCACATTATTGAGACCAAAATATTGCTCCATCTATATTATCCATGTTACATGATCCTTGCCATCAAAATTCCTCATATCGATCTTTGGAATATGGTGGGTCTTCCATCAAACATTCGAGTTTATGAAATCATGATTAACATTTATTTTTTTCTCATAATGAGTTTCCTCTACTATCTTTTCACCCTTAGGAATAATTTATTGTATCAAAATTTTCAAACCTTCCTTCAAACCTTCCATATTATCTTACATTTCCATCTTCAAAACATCCACATTAACTTCCACACCTTTCTTCAAAACTTCCATTTCATTTTTTGTTGCTCTTCGTGAAAGTGAAATTTGGTGCACTTCCTCTTGTATTTTTGATATATCATGTTGCACTTCTTCATATTTATGAGTCATAGTAGAGTATTCTGATGGCTTAATGTGTGTTGAATTTATTTTTTGGGGCATTTTAGAGCCCAATACTAATATCTATACTTCAATATGCCCTTGCATTCACTTCAAATGAATTTTTCAAACAAGAATTATGCAATTTGAATAAAAAATAAACACCTTTTTCTTTATTTTAAGGAGCTTGCTATTGAAACTGAATTATCTCTATGATTTCAGATCTTCAAAATATAAATTCAGTCCTGTAGTATCCCTCTGAATCTTCTTTCGAATGCCACATGTCTGACCTGATTTGGATGCTTCAAGGAAAAGTAATGCCCAATCTCCCACAATGACCTAATTATGGATTGGTTTAATAGAGAAAAATTGTACGACATGCCACGTGTCATAGGTTCCTCCTTCAACTCTGAAATTGATACAGAGGCAACTAAAATCCCTGTGATTTCATCCACTTCTAACAGAATTCAAATTCGTTCCTCAGAGAGAGAGTTATGAATATTTTCCCAAGGTCACCTGTTTTAAATGAAATTCGAGAGCGCACAAAAACCATAACTTACACAGATGATATCTCTGAAAACATTGCAAACCAAGATTTGAAATATTTACATGAATTTCCTCAGAATTTTGGCTTCGTGTGATAAAAATTTCAGCTTCTGAAACTTTGTAGAAAAAAATTTATAGAGACAATGCCACGATGACTTGTTTGGAGCAGCAAAACCCTAGAATGCAAAGCTCTGATACCAAATGTTATGAAACCAACTCCAAAAATAGAAGAAATAGAGAGATCAACACCTTAGAAATAATCCAATTTGAGGGGGAAACCTCCTTTTCATCACATAAATGAGGAATTCTTGGATTATACAAATGGAAAAACCTCCTTATATATATAGGAGTCCATGGGCTCACAATATAATCCTAGCTGACCTAACAAAAATAATGTAAGGGCACAATAATAAAAATATGGGGGTTACAAGGGTAAAACAATAACAATAAGGGGGCTACACTAATAATAATAAGGAACTACACTAGTAATATAGAGACCTAACATAATTGCACAGTCACAGGTCGATGTTTCTAAAAATTACAAAATGAACACCGGTGTGTGTTAGTTAATGTGCCACAGTGCATTTGTATGCTACTACACTCCTGTGTGTTTCTATGACCTATGGTCACCAAAAAAATTCCAATACCAATTAGAACTCTCAGTGTATTTATGTGATACTGAGAACCGATGTGTTCTGGTTATACTATGCATTGGTGTGTTTCTACGACTTATGGGCACTACACAAATTCCAATACCAATTAGAACTCTCGGTGCGTTTGTGTGGTATTGAGCATTGATGTGTTTTTGTGGTACTGCGCATCGGTGTGTTTCTATGAACTATGGGCACCGCACAAATACCAATACTAATTAGAATGCTCGGTGCGCTTTATCGCTGACTACCACTTGGGCAGTTTTATAGGCGTTTCATGCACCGGTACTGTGTTCCTTTAACATCCACCAGGTCATTTATAAATGCCTCGGGGCATCTGAAATTATTTTTCCATCTAGGTTCTTGGTAGGCTTAGAGTACCAGTGCGTTCATGGTACAACGCACTAGTGTGTTGACACCTAATTACCACACCGATGAGAAAAACATCTGTAAGAACCTCCGACCACCCAATTTTTTTAGGTTTTGTTAAAATTTCGTTAGAAGCTTTGCCAAAACCTCCGTTACCTAAAATGGATGTTGTAGGAAAGCCATTCCTTTAGTTTGAAAATATGATTCTTCCCTAGGGATAGACAAAAGGATTCATAAATCTAGTGTACAAATAAACTAGACCAATACAACAATCAAAGGGCTAGAAATGAATATGGTTAAAATCCATGAACAAAAATAATGTTTTGATTCATTATCAGTGGGTGTACATAGTGTGAATAAAACCTTGAATGACTTAAATTACTCAGTATCTATATTAAAAGTTTTTGTCAGAAAATCATCAACAAAGATTGAAAACTTAGAGAAAAAGGTAGATTGAGAATTTGAATCTACTCAAACTCTTAAAGGAGAAAATTTTGAAAATTTTGAAGAAGTAGCTATATCTCCAAAAGATAAGGATATCCCAACCTCTATGTTATTTATTCACCATCTGCCTATACAAAATTCCACAAGACCTGTAGAAAGGTTTTCATTTTTGTTTCCAAAAGAAGAAAATCTAGAATCCTCAGGACCACATCTTCTACCCATATATGAGCCACTGTCAAGTCAATTCACTCGGTATCTAGCTCCTGACCTTAGTGGCAAAGGGACAATGTTTGAAACCTATACTTTTCAGTATGGTTGCCATAAGGAATGGAATATTGATGGATTAAGTGTTGTTCAAATTAGACAACTGATTGACCAAATATATACATAATATAAGATAATGTGTATGAGAGGAAAATCTAAAGTAGAACCTTGCATGAATCTCATCCAATGATTTACCGCACCCTAAAAATATGGTGGGAAGTAGAATCTTCCCCTACTCTAATTGATAAAATGGAAGAAGAAGTTGTCAAAGATGAAGGTGGAGATGCTATTCATCATGAAAATGGTAATCCCCAAAATAATATGATTGGAGGATTAACCTCATTGATCCTAGAACATTGGTGTGCAGAAACAATAGGAATTGTGAATAAAAATGAGATGGTCCTGATGAACCTTATGTGTAAAAATATGTCTCAATACGAATATTTCCATAGAGACTGGACACAAATAATCTATGAAGTAAAAGAAAGCCAAAATGTCTTATGGAAACAAGTATATTTAGCATCATTTCCTTCTAATTTTGTTGAGTACATAGAAAGAAAAGAATTATTCCAAAATTCTTTTGAAAATTACACATGGGGAGAAATATATTGTAATATAACAAAATCTTTGGTTGGTATTTCCACTAGTATGAAAATAAACAAGTATTTACAAAAGTTATCTAGATTGCATGATAGAAAGTCAATTTTCCGCAAATATGGACTGTCTATTGATGACCCAATTATACACAGAAGAAAACACAGAAAACAAAATAAAAATAATGATAAACAATCTGCCAAAAGGCACCCTTATGGGATAAGCAAGCAAAAAAGAAGATCATACAGGATAATGCCCAAAACACATTACTATGAACCCAAAGATATTGATTTCAATTCATAAAGAAGAAACATGATTACCTATTGGTTATGTGGACAGACTGGGCATACAACAAATAAATGTTCCAAAGGGAAAGAATCAGAGGCAAATAGAGGAAAAAAGTCACAAGAATATGTCTCTAAGAGAACACAAAAAAAGAAGAGAGACCTAGAATCCATTTCAAAGAAGTGCTACATCCAATGAAGATAAAGTGTTGCAGTTCATCAGAATCCTCTGATTCTAGTTTGTCTGAATATAAAAGTAGTGAAGAACGTGTGAATATCCAACAATGCAACTTCACAGATACTAATGAATGTCATTGTATTTCTTCTTAAACGGATTCGTATTACAACTCATAAGTATAAATAGATAAAGAAACAACCAAGGAAAAAGTGTGTATGGCACACATTATAGATGATTATGAATCCAAAGTAGTAGCAAGTGTCTAAATGCTTGCAGAAGGGGAAATGAAAGAAAAACTCTTAGCAACCTTCTTACAGACCATGCACAAAGATCCAAGTAGCACTTCAAAGGGTAATGTTTCTAAAGCTGTTTTTGTTGATTCTTCTTATGAAAAGAATACAAAATCTTTTCAAAGAAAAAAGAAACATACAAAACCAAGGCCTTTGACTCTAGGAGAGGTTACTCAAGAGATTCATCATCTAAAGAAGAAAATAATTGAACTTAAAGCAAAAATATCTGGGATGTAAAAAGAAAAATATCAAGAACCAATGGTAAATCCTATTTTAGATTTTTTTGAAGGTATACATGATAGTAGCATGGGATTTGGCAACACTGGGTTTTGCAACATGAAGATCATAACCATTTAGTATAAAAAAGATCATGTGTTGTTGGATATTAACGTACAAGGAGAAATCTTCACTCTAAACACATTAATAGATTCTAATGCAGACATTAATGTTTTTAACCAAAACATGATCCCAGCCAAATATTGGACACCTGCACATCAAGTCAATCAAGTAGGGATACAAAAAATTAAATATGAAGTCTCCAGTGCAACACTCTATTTTTAAAAATATTGTATGAAAATGAAGTTTGCAGTAGGAAATATTCATATTTACTGTATTCTAGGAAAATTTTTTCTTGTTGTTGTTGAACCACATGGATTAGTGAGGCTATCAAATGGTAAAGATCATTATTTTATATTTGTCATAGACAACAAAGGCTTTCTGCAAACTATCACTTTGCCATTTATTTGAGTACCAAGAGTGTCCAACATGGTTTTGACTATGCAGGAAGTTGGCATGACAGAAAGAAAGTTGGGAGAATTGAAATATTTCAAGTCTTCTCTCAATATCAGGGATTAGCTACAATCCTAAAAAGTGCAACAAATAATTTTAGATCTCTGAAAGAAACTAGAGAAAGAATGTTGTTCATAACATCCAAATGCCTTTTGGCATATAAAACAACACATAGTTGAACTACCTTTCAAAACATAATATGAGGGAAGGTCATGTAAAATTAGAGACATACCCATGAACAATGAATATAGGACTCTGTGTCAAAAAGAAATTTCAAATCTTCTAAATAGAGGACTAATCAGAGAATCCAACAACCCCTGGAACTACTATGTATTTTATGTAAACAAGCACTCATAACAGATTATAGGATTCCCCAGATTGGTCATAAATTACAAACCTCTAAATTTTGTACTAGCAAATGATACATACCCTATTCCCCATAACGGTAGCTTAATAAGCATAATAGTAGCAGCCAAGATTTTTCCAAGTTTGAAATGAAATCTGGATTTTGGCAAGTTGCAATAAAGGAAGAAGATCAATTTAAAAATGCTTTCAGCATTATTGTTCACCATTATGAGTGGAATTTCATTCCTTTTTGTTTAAAACATGCACCTTCAAAATTCCAAAAGGTTATGGACCAGGCTTTCAAGCCATACTTTGATTGGCTTATTGCATACATTGATGATGTATTGATTTTTTATAAATATGTAGAAGAAGATTTTAAACATGTATAGATCTGTAGAAATTATATACAAGATGCATGTATATATCCAAATTCCCTTGATCTCACAATATTTAACTTCTTTCAAAATACAAAATCATTCCATTGTTAATATTTTGCAGAAAATTATTTGCAAACACATGTGAAGCATAAATAAAAACAATCGCACATAACACAGTTGTTTAACGGGAAAGCCTGAAGCTGAAAACTGCAACTATCATATATTATGTATCATGGAGATCATGTAACAATCTCATACAAAGCTTAGTACATCAAGCCCTCAATACAATCAATCGTCACACACTAACATAGATGAAATCTTCAAATCCATGCACCGATCTCTGCCCTCCTACTAGCCTGCCTCCACTGTGCAATCCCTGCTGAAGAATAGCTTTGAATGAATTCGAATTACCCTTGCCTTTACTTCACAATCATCACTGGAAACTTTAATGTGTGTGTGGTGTAATCAGTGCATCACTATAGTCACAACAGATAGTTCGTCTTGCCCTTTCACCTATCTCTCCACTGGGTCTCCACTAGAACTGACATGCACTATAGTTAACTGCTGTATTCTTTAGTTGATTAATGAGTTATTATTTGTGAATTAATTAACTAATTAATTCACTCCACTCTCACAAGTGTATCATTTAGTTAGACTAGATACAACTAGCTCAACTAAGTCTATCTGAGTTAAACTGAATACAACTCCATGAACTACTCTTCCAACTCTGTCATAACTTTTCCACTTTAGTTCTAACTGAGTCCTCCATGCATGAGCCACTAGTAAACCCTAGGAATTGCGTAATTACTTCAGCCCACTGATTTTCCAAATCTGTGCACTGAAATTAAGTGCTCCAAGAGAATAAGTTGTTGTTTATTGTCAAATTATTATTAAGAGATAATAATAATCGACACTTATATTTTTAGATCGACGATCTATAAATAGACTTCACCCAATATTCTAAAAATATAATTTCATCTATTTTTCCAACTTGACCAACCATCCACAAATAGCATCCTGCAACTTCTGAAATATGATCACCATGTCTTAAAATAGACATAGTCTAAAAATAGACTTGTGCAAAAAATAGCCTACGGGCCCACTTAGTAAAGGCAACTCTTTTCACTAAGCTCATAATCTTGTTGAATCTCAACACTCCCTCTCAACGAGATAGGGATTATCTTTCACCCCGATCCTCCCTCTATGGTATTCGAATTTGCTCCTGGCGAGTGCCTTCGTCCAAATATCTACATCCTGATCTTCTGTAGGAATGTACTGAAGCAACATGATATTTCGCTGCACACAATCTCTGATATGATGATAACAGATATCAATATCTTTAGATCTATCATGAAACACAAGATTAATCGAGATTTTAATGCAACTCTGATTATCACAATGTATCGTTGTGGGATCTAAATGTGAATCGAACAAACCAACCAGGATCTTCCTCATCCAGATAGCCTCACATGCAGCTTGACTTGCTGCCATGTATTCTGCTTCCACTAAACAGAGTGCCAGGAATCTTTGTTTCCTGTAGTACCAAGAAACTGTCCTAGATTCGATACTAAAATCCCTCCTGATGTGCTCTTTCTGTCCATTGGGTTGCCTGCCCATTCTGCATCCGTGAAGCCATGTAACTTCACCTCATCCATTTGTATGTACCATAAGACATACTCATATGTGCCCATGAGATATCTCAAAACATGCTTGCTTGCCTTGCAAAATATCTTGGTAGGCTTAACCATCACTTTTGAAAGTTGGTTCAGCACATAGCATTTTTCCGGTCTTGTATTAACTAAATACATGAGCGAACCCACCAACTATCGATAAATAGTGGCATCCACTACCTCTACCAATGTAGCATCTTCTTTCTTCCAATTTCCTAGAAGAGGAGTGTCAATAGGCTTCCAGCCTTGCATGTGAAAATTCTCCAGTATCTCCCGGGCATACTTTCCTTGAGACACAAACAATTCACCTTCCAGCTGCCATATTTCCAATCGAAGGAAATAATGAAGGAGGCCCAAATATTTCATCTCAAAATCCTTTGCAAGATCTTCCTTGCATGTGTGTATCAATTGCTCATCACCCATTAGTATTAAATCATCAACATTAAGAACAATGATTAAAAGCTTACCCTCCACCACAATTTGGTACAACTTTGCATCCGCCTCACTCTTGGTGAAGCCAAGTCAAGTGAAATAGCTGTTGACCCATGTGTACCAAGCATGAGGTGCATGTTTCAACCCATATAACGATCTTTTGAGCCCGCACACATGCGAATCACTACTGAAGATCTCAAATCCTTCAGGTTGCTCAATGTACACCTCTTGCTCAATAATCCAATTAAGGAATGCAGTCTTCACATCCATCTGATGAATGTGCCAACCTATCTACGCTGAGAGAGCAAGGATGTTCCGTATGGAAGAATACCGTGTGACAGGTGAAAAGGTTTCTCCATAAACAATCCCCTCAATCTCTGAGAAGCCCCAGGCAAAAAATATTTCCTTATACTTCTCGACACTCCCATCAGCATCTTCCTTTACCTTGTAGATTCATCTTGATCCTACAACTGATCTACCAACTAGCCTTGGAACAATCTCCCAAGTACTGTTTCTAACAATGGAGTCATACTACTCCACCATGGCATCTACCCATGTGGGCTCCTGCACTACTTGTTCGAAATAATATGGCTCTATCATGATACACTTACTCATAAGAGCCATGTATCTAGTAAATTGTTCAAGTGACTATCTATGTTTGCGCTATGATGTAGGGACTCCTACATTATGTGCTGCATCAAGCTTCAGTCTCTCAGCTTCTATGGTACGATTTTTTCCTTGTTCGATGTTTTGTTCTACATGAGTGGACTCCTCCACTCCATGAATATCCTCTTGTGGCTGATCCACATCTAGAGGCTCATCTTTGGGAACAAGAATTTCCTTCATTGCATGCAAGTCTATCTCTCTCTCAAGCATGACTCGTGCAACACCCACGATCTTTCTTTTCTTCCTCTCCACGACCCCATTCTATTGTGGGTTATGAGGCACTATGAGTTCTCTTCAAATTCCTTCTTTTCTACTGAAGTCTTTGAATTATCCTGAGATGTATTCACCACCATTATCGCTCCATAGAGATTTCACTTGCCTCCCCGACTCCTTCTCCACCAATGCTTTAAACTCATATAAATTTGAGAATGTTTCGCTCTTCTTCTGCATGAAGAATATCTAGCATCTACGAGAATATTCATCAAAAAATATAACATAATACCTATGTTTTTCTGTTGAAGCAACCGAGAAAGGTCCACACATGTTTGTGTGAATTCTCTCCAGGATCACCGAAGCACGGTTCTCCTTCTCATGAAATGTGGTCTTCACAAAATTACCCATACTACATCCCTTGCATTGATCTGACTGTGTAAGGGTACCCTTGGTAAGTCCAGTAGAAATCTGCTGCAAAATCTTTAAAGCGCCATGGTGAAGATGTCCCAATCTCTTGTGCCATAATTTTCCCTCATCTTAGCTCACCACTTCTTTTTCTTTACCCACCATTGCAGCGTAGCCATCTACCTACAGCTTGTAGATATTATTAACTCTAATCCCTATCTTCTTGGCTATTGATTTATGTCGAAGGAAGGATTTTCACTCAATGAAAACAACATCATAACCTTTGTCTTCCAACATTGTGACTGAGACCAATTTCTTCTTCAGACCTGGAACATGCATAACATCCTTCAACAAGAATGGATTACCAGACTCCCTCTCAAAGGTAATGATCCCAATGTCAGTCGCACTCTATCAACCATCGTCGCCCATATCTATATGCATCTGGAGGTCCTTCTCCTCCAAGTCACTAAACAACTCCTTGTCTCTTGTCATATGGAAAGACACACCACTATCAATATACCACACCAATCCCATATAGCTTGAAACCAAGAATGTGATCAAAGAGAAATCAAGTTCAAATTGTGAGGCTAAGGCCTCTCCAGCAACCTTCTTGTTCTTCTTCTTCTGTGGGTAGTTAGTGGCGAAATGCCCATGTTCGTGATAGTGAAAACACTTCACTTTGGAAAAATCCTACTTCTTCCCTTTAGCTTAATATTTTGAAGGAAATTTCTTCCCCTTCCGTTTCCTTGCTTTAACAACCAAAGCAAAATTTTATTCATCTTCATTCTTCGATGAAGAGCCATCCCTGATACCCTGCCTTATCTCCTCTTGCACAAGATCTGACCAAAGTTGCTCCCATCCCCGTAGTTTGTCTTGAACATTGACAGAGTCTTCGTAGCTATGCCAACTCTTCGGAAGCCCAAGGAGAGCCAAGCTCACCAAGTCTTCATCATCAACAGTAACCCCCACACTTCCTAGTTCATCCTTGCAATGGAAAAACTTCATGAGGTATTTTGGAATATTGTCGCCCTTCTCCATTTTTATTTTTCTGAGCTTGTCTTTAAGTGCCAACTTCCTCTGGTTGCTTCTGCTTTAGAACAAATATTTCAAAGCATTCCACATTAAGAATGGAGTGGCTTTCCTGTGAAGGCTGGACACAAAATGGTCCTCCACACCTTCCAACAGAATTCTTCTTGTCTTTTTTGTCCTCTTTTTCCATGCATCAAGTAATGCAACATCGCCAGATCCCAGCTTAGGAACATCGCTATCGATGAAGTCCTTCAGTCCATTATCCTCCAACACCACCTCCATCTTATCCTTCCAGGCTATGTAATTACAGCTCCCGTCAAGGGCATACTCCAATTTCAACCCATTGAAGGACATTTCAATGTATACTTGTAGTCGATCTGACAAGCAAATGTATAGAAATAGAAAATATGCCCAATAAATAACACCATAGAAGACAGAACTTCAGATCTTCATTAATATCAAAACCCTTAAGGTAGGGCAACACCATTCATTCACTCCTTAAGGAAGGAGATCAATCCACAAGCCATATGCTTGCCAATACAATAATTCTTGACATCTCTCAATGGAGAGTCTCTAGCCTCTATATAGGTTTCATACATGCAATACCATGGGTAGTTACCATGGGTCTCTCAATACCATACATCCAATACAATGGGCCTATCACTGTATTCCCTAGCTACATGTGGTCCCTTACATAATGTGGGTTAACCACTTTATTTATTAATTATGGCCCAATTATTTATCATTCTTGTATTATTACACCATATTATTCCCTTGGGTACCTCCCTTTGTACCCTATATTATCCCCCCTAGGTATAACTTATGCACACAGAATCTTTTGTAGCAAATTCGAATTGTCCACTAGTACAAACTCAACAATTCTTCACAATTGCAATCTTCAAGAATTAACACTACTCTGATACCATGTAGAAATTAATATACACTAAGAATGCATATATCCAGATTCCCCTGATCTCACAATATTTAACTTCTTGCAAAATACAGAATCATTCCATTGTTAATCTTTTGCCAAAAATTAATTGCAAACACATGTGAAGCATAAATAAAAACTATCACAAATAACACAGTTGTTTAACAGGAAATCCTGAAGCTAAAAACCCCAACTAACATATATTATGTATCATGGAGATCATGTAACAATATCATTCAAAGCATAGTACATCAAACTCTTAGTACAATCAATCGTCACACACTAACATAGATAAAATTTTCAAATCCATCCACCGATCTCTGCCCTCCTGCTAGCCTGCCTCCACTGTGGAATCCCTAATGAAGAATAGATATGAATAAATTCAAATGAACCTTGCCTTGACTATGAAATCCTTATTGGCAACTCCAATGTGTTTGTGGTGCAATCAATGCATCGCTATAGTCACAACAGATAGTCCATCTTGCCCTTTCACCTATCTCTCCAGTGGGTCCCCACTGGAACTGACGTGTACTATAGTTAACTACTGTATTGTTCAGTTGATTAAAGAGTTATTATTTGTGAATTAATTAACTAATCAATTCACTCCACTCTCACTAGTGTATCATTCAGTTAGACTAGATACAACTAGCTCAACTGAGTCTAACTGACTTAAATTGAATACAACTCCATGAACTACTCCTCCAACTCTGTCATAACTTTGCCACTTCAATTCAAACTAATTCCTCCATGCATGAACCAACAATAAACCATAGGAATTGCATAATTTCTTCATCCCACTGATTTTCCAAATCCGTGCACTAAAATTAAGTGCTCCAAGAGAATAAGTTGTTGTTTATTGTCAGATTGTTATTAAGAGCTAATAATAATCGACACTTCTATTTTTAGATCGATGATCTATAAATAGACTTCGCCCAATATTATAAAAATATAATTGCATCTATTTTTCCAACTTGACTAACCATCTACAAATAACATCCTGCAACTTCTGAAATATGATCACCATGCCTAAAAATAGATATAGTCTAAAAATAGACTTGCACCAAAAATAACTTGCGGGCCCACTTAGTGAAGGCGACTCTTTACACTAAGCTCATAATATTGTTGAATCTCAACAAGATCTTCACTCATACTAATCAAGAAGAAAATGGAATTCTTTCAAACCAAGATTAAATTCCTAGGACATACTATTGAAGATGATCAAATCACATTGCGAAAGCATGCACTTGAGTTTGCTGATAAATTTCCTAATGTGATCACAAAGAAAACACAACTACAAACATTCCTAGGGTTTTCTAACTATGTCAACAACTTCTACAAAGGATGTGCCCATGACATAAAATTTTTGAATCAAAGATTGAAGAAAGATCCAACACCTAGGGCCCCAGAGCATATTGCTGCAATCAGAAATTTAAAGTGCAAGGTAAAAACTTTGCCTATTCTATATCTTGCAAATGAATATTTCCCAAAAATCATAGAAAGTGATGCCAACAATCTTGGGTGGGGAGGTATTATTAAGAAAAAGAATAAAGAATAAGAGCAAGTTGTACAATTTTCTCCAGGTACTTGGAACTGATCAGAACAAAACTATACTACAATTGAGAAAGAAGTTAAATTTGCATGGAACTGTATAGAAAAATTTGACATAAATCTTGTGTATAAAAATTTTATTCTTAGGATTTGTGTATATGATTTAAAGAAATTATTAACAAAAGACATAAAAAAACCCGGGGAATCCAGGTTTTCTAGATGGGAAGCCTTGTTTTGCAATTTCAATTTTGATGTGGAGCACATAAAAGGAGAGAAGAATTGTCTACCAGAATTCTTGATGAGAGAGCAAATAAAAACATAAAACAATCTAATGGTGATTTTCATTGAATGGGATCCTAACACACAAAAAGAAAAACTCAGAAACATCCCTCACAACACCCCATGGCAAGTCTATGTTGAAAATGGAAGCCCACTTGGAAATTAAGAAACACCAAAGTAACGGATGAAAATTTACAACCTCATAAGGACCTACAACATCTCATGCCAAAAAGAAATATTTATCCCAAATCTCGCACGTGGATACATGACATGGTATATAAGAATTCAATGATTTACTCCAATCTTACAGATGAAGCATTAAGAGAAAAATTTCAAGATATTAGGTTAATATGGAATGAAGGAAGCAACATGACCAAGAAATTTCATAAATATTATGTCATCAATAGAACAAGATATCATGAACATCCTGCAATAATCATGTGGCCACAAAATATGCAGATCTTGTATTTCCAAACACTGTTTTTAACTTCAAAGATTATAAATATCTTTGGTGGGATCTCTTATGCAGAGAAGAAAAATCGAAAACTCACTATATATTGTTGAAATTTGGACCTGTATACATCACACAACTATTAATGCAACCAGATTGGTTACACGAATTGTGGGGATGGTATGGGATAAACAGAATTTCCATGTGTGCAAAATACTTTGAAAGTGACTTTCAAAATTTCTGCCAAAAATTCTATCATTGTTTCCACCAGCCCTACAAAACTATTGAAGATCTAAAAAATTATTCTTATGAGTGCATATTGGGTTACTTTATGAGAGGAGATCATCATTGGCTAGTCCTAAAAAATATTAAACATCAGGCTATACCTGGAAAACAAATGATTGTCAGAATAATATATACAAAATCTTGGGAGACTAGTGGATTGTATCATCATGAAAATGGTAGATTACCTGGTACAAATCCGTTAGGAACATAATTAAAATATTTTTCAGGTTCCCGCGGTCTCCTATCTAAAAATTATCTAGAGTGTACACTAGTGTCTTGTCACTTGACTTTGATAGTGATTGTTTTCTGTGGGATTTCTGACAAAATCTCCATAGTGTAAATTCTCATTAATTTTTTTCGTAGGATTTCGAACAAAATATCTACTGTGTAAAATTAGTTTTGGACCATTCGAGACTTGAATCACTTCTCTGAATTCTGGTGTGATTTGATCCACATATCAGAATATTAGTACGAAAAATTATTGTGAGTCCGAATTTTCTAGTGTTTGTCCCCTCCTCATTCTATAAATTAGAAGAAAGAGGCTCATTTTAGACATCCATAGTTTGAGAGTTGAGAGTTTGAGTCTTAGATTATTTTTCTTTTTTTGGAGTCTAACATAATTCTTCCGGCTCTGCATCTATGAAAGACTGTTTGATCATCTTCCATTAGGAAGTTGTTCACTCTTATAGTTGAGTTTGAAAAGCCTGCGTATCAAGCCCTAAAAACCCTGGTAAGAGCCTAAAGTGGTTGAACTCTTTAGGTACTCAAGTCAGTGTGTTTCTAAAATTCATAGATAGTGTCTGCAAAAGGCCAGGTAGCATCTAGATCTAATTTTTTCTTAAAAGTGGCATATCTGGAAAATGCCTCAACAGTCTATCTTTGAATGAATTCAGGGATAATATTCTTAAATATACTCTAAAATTTTAATCCATGTTTTGAGATTAATAAAAATAGAATTTTTCTACAAATACCCATTGAATTTTTTCATCTCATTTATGTTTTAGGAAATTTCTATATTCTCTGACAAGAGAGGTACATTCAAGGTTCGAGGGAGGTTCACCGAGGGTTGAGGGACATCTGATCATTGAAGGAAAGAGGTTGTCGAATAGATAATATATGTAAAGGCTCAAAGGTTCATGTACGCATTTGTGTAGAAGTTCGTGTATTTATCACAAAATATAGTAACATATTTTGCAAGATTCATTTCTCTGACGGAGGAAGCCTCCGCTACAAATTTTAAACTGAAAGGCATGACATTCCACTCATAATGGCTAGCAGGAATGCTAAAATCAGTTTTAAATTTATCTTCTTCTTTTATTGCAACTTTCCAAAATCTGGATTTCATATCAAACTTGCAAAAAATCCTGGCTCCTGCTATTCTTCTTATTAAACTATAATTGTGCTCATACCACAATAGTAATTGTAAGTTGCACTAAATTATATGGAAAACAATTATAAGAATTCATAGAAATTGAAATGTTCAGAACTTGTAAAATGTGAAATGTTAGGAATACAAAAGGTATTGTAACCTATGTTTCCATTTAGTTAAATTTTTAGTTTACTTGATGTTATCACTCATAGAATTGTGAAACATTTCTTGACATGGTCATATAGTTCACTCATAAAACGGATAAGGTCTCCTTAGCCATATCAAGTTGGTATAGGAAAATTTTACATTTTATATTTTTAACCTATCCTAAGTTTCATAGTCACCTCCATTTATCCCATTTCATGTCCCATCAGTCCTCATATGGTGTCAATTTTCACTCCATGTGCATTTAAAATAAAAAAGGGTGCATTTGTTAGTTTTTCAAATTTTCGTAGCGTTTTACATAGGAAAACAACAGTTTTTGTTACGAAACTTCCTAATAGTTTCATAGTGAATCTATGAGAGGTTAAACTAACTTCGCTACGAAAATATATTTTCTAACTTGTCTTGTCAAATTTGCTATGAAGTGTCATTCTATGATTGGAGGAGCTAGGGTAGAGGCCATTCAAATATGTTATGGTTAATTCAAAGGTAGATAGTTGTGTCTAAGGTCATCATTACCTTTTTGGACATGTATTTTTCATGATTGAAGCATGAGTTGTCAGTTAAACCATAAAACCTTCCCTCAATTAGCATTTTGTCATCATTGCACTTGTATTCCTCCATTTGTCATTTCCCCTCTCATATTAGAATTTCATCATTTTCACCCAAGCTCCTCTCTGTTATTAAACCTTCAGTATTACCATGTATTGGTCATGTGTCACCCTTTAAAATTTTATCTTTGTGGCAAGTAACTTGCTCTTCAAAAGAAACTTGTTGTCCAGTTTGTCTTTATAGGTGTCACATGTTTAAGAGCACAACTTGGTTATAAAGGGAGATGGTTATGCACAATAAAAAATAAAAATGAGGCTTTGTGGATAATATAGAATCCCATGGAACTTAAGCTAGCCATGGAGGACCTTAGCTTTGCCGAAGCATGCACTAGTTCAAGTTGTTTGAATTTATGTAGGAGCTAACAAGGAAATTACTGTGTTTTTGGACTATTTGAGCAGTAAGTTTAAAGAGAGGATTATGGATGAACATAGATGAATTTTAAAATATTGAGAGAGGTTTTTTCCAATCACAAAACAAGGAAAAATAACCTTTTTCACTTTTTTCACAGGTTCTACCAGTTTAGAGATTCGAAGATTTCTTTGGGACCTATTTTCAGAAAACAAAATTTTCCTGTTTTATAAATTGTTTTCAAATGCAGATTCTGGACAGTTGGAGATGGTATTCATAAAAAAAAAAGAGGTTTTTCTTCAAAAAAATTCTATATACAAAAAAATCCTCCATTTTATCAAAATATATCAATTATTAGGAAGTATGAGTTCATTTATAAACTGCAAATGTTGCCTTTTTTAGGCAGTTTTCGTAGTGTGCTTCTGGCTTGAACCCAGAAAAATGCTACGAAAATTTCTGTAGGTGCATATTTTCTTTGGAATCTAGTTTTATGAAGATTTAAGGAAGGAAATTGATAATAGTTGGTTCTTTTAACCTAAAAAACATGCCCACATCAACAAAGTAAGCTAATAGGTGGCAGAGAATGGTGAATTGAAATATGCTACTAAAATATGCTACAGAAATTGCAGTAGGTGATTTCTTGCTTTAAAACTCAGTTCTGGCATGTTTTATGGAGGGATATCTATAATTTTCAAGGTGTCATGATGTAATGAAGGTGTTGAAACAACAAAAAATTCAAGAAGATTGATGGAAAAACCTTTTTTCCGATGCTACTAAAACTCGCTACGAAACTATCTAAAACTACCCTATTTTCGTAGCGAGTAATTTTTGAAGGATTTTGAGCATCTCAACAGAACATTTTTCTGAAAGGGTACCTCCAACATGTCAATGGACCTTATCAGTAGGGATTTATGACTCAAAGTAAGTTCCATGTAGCCATATCATCAGTCAAAACAACGTTAAATATGAAGGCCATCCATTCCTAAAAAGCAGGGTTATGTTCCACAGATATAGGGCTCCTTTAAACATGCAAAGTGATGGTGAACTTGGTTATTTTTCCTTTGAGCATGTCATATTCATGATGAAACCATTATTTAACTATTTCACAGATAAGATAAAGGAATGTAATAAATAGGAGATAGAGTCATATTAGGAGTTTGTTTTTTTAAAGATATCTGCCATTTTTCATTTTTAAGTTAATAGTTTCAGTTATGATAGGGGTCAGAGTAGAATTTGAAGATCTAGCCAGCCAGGAAATTCATCAACATTGTAAAGAATGTCTATTTATAGAAAAAACAATGAAGAGCAAGGGTTTGGAGAATATTGCACCAAATTGCTGCTTGTATGTTTTTTACCATTATCGATAACACAAAGTGACATTCTGCTTCTAGACCTGAGATTCTCATGAGGTTTTCGATGTGTTATTGATATGTTTCTTTATGTTTAATCACTTGCAGTATATTTCATTTCTAATTACTCACAATTCATAATATTATGCTCTAACTTCCTTTAGTGGTGAAATGATTGTGTTTTCCTATGTTGTGTGTGTGAGTTACCTCTGTTAAAAACCTCTAGCTTCCTTAGCTTCCATGTGAAGAACCACTATCACTAATACTACCGATTGTTGACTCCATAAGCCCAATGGTAGCAAGCCTACATTTTTCAACCTGCAATCATACAAAAACATGTTACAATTCCATAGAGTTAGCCATCTAGTACTATCCTTATTCAAAATCATAAACCCCCTTTGAGAGAGCCCTATCAAAATGAAGAGGCTAATATTTAGTTGGAAGTGCTTTGAAAGAGTTACATTGAGTTGATTGATGAGTAACCAATCAAGATCAATTTGGTGATAAATTTTTATGTGAATATTTTTAATTTAAGTATTAAAAATAATATAATTATATTTAGTTAAAATATTTTATTAGACACCTTTTTGGGTACTTCAATTTCGATGGGTGTATAAATGAAGTATTATCTGTGAGGAGGTCTGGTATTCAAATACCTAATTAACTTGTGCCTCTATACATTTAGAGGATTTTATATCAGTAGCTGCTCAAATCGACCTCATTTCATGTTAGTATTGTTAATGTCAGTCTTTGCAGCCTTCCTCCAGTGATCAAACATGCTCTTACAAAGTGATTTTAAGGTGTCAAGGTCAAATTTTGTCATTTTAGTGAGTCTTCAAGAAAAATTTGGTCACTATGTATTAGGTCTAGGGTTTGCATTTACTCCTTTCAAATTTGTCCAAATGTCGGTCCATGTCACCATTCAACTGAGTGTACCATCATTCAGAAGGGTTTTCATCATCATGTCAAGTTCCGCTGGGTCATTTTACACGTTGTTCATGCTTCAGTTGTGCCCAGGTAAGGTTCATCTCCCTCTCCTAGGGTTTTGAAGGTAATTTCTCTTGGATTGTCAAATCATTAGCAAAACTTGTATCCTGATGTTCTTATACCTTCCCCTATCCTTAATGTACCTTATTAAATACTTCCCATCACTGAGATCCCCCAAATTCCTCATTTTCACACAAACCCTAGTTTCTTGCTACAACTTGGCAATTTTGTAGGCTAGACCTGTGTTTTTCCCTTTTGGACCCCTTCCCCTCACTCAATATTTGAAATTCCACTTTCCCATACTTCCTAACATCGCTCCCTACTTCCAAAAATTTTCTCAAGAATTTATAAGCCCCTTATCCCCTTCATTTCACCTCATTTTGACAAATCCCTTGTTCCACACATCGGGATAGGTTTTACTCCAATGATGTTTCTAAGCATGAAAAAATGAATTTTGGACAACTGAGAGAGTTTTTTCTCCAAAATAGGCCAAGTAATAAAATAATCCTTCACTTTTTACACAGGTGTCATGGTTTTAGAGAAATGTCAAAAATACATTTGCCTCAGCAGAATTGATGCACCTCTAAAGTGACCTTGGGAAAATCAAGCTTTCTCCTATCTTTGTTGGCCAAATGACTTTTTTGATGCATAAAATGATAACCGGACACAAATATCTTTCCAACAAGCTATCATGAGCTCAATTTGGAGTTGAGGAAGACCTTCAAAGGTTTGCTGCAACAACACTCTGCCTTGAGGAAGCCTCATTTTGCACATTTTGTCCAGTCTTGGGAGATTTGATTTTTGACAGTGCAAATGAACTCTAAATTTAAAAGTTCCAGTTGGGCTGGAAAGTAGACTCAATAATATTTCTAGCGAGCTATCCTGTGCTGAATTTGGACATCAGTAAGGTCTCCAAAAGTCTCCTGCAAAAGGGCACAATGCGTTGGGTTTATGGCGCAATGTGTTGGGTTTGTGGCGCGATGCATTGGGTTGTGGCGCGGCGCATAGAGTTGCAAGCTCTTTTCACCACGGTTTTCTTCAAAAATTCAAATGTGCTCAGTTCCTTCTGGTCCAAGTAAGTCAAACAGATCTGCAAATTCCATGAACGTGTTTTTTATGATGTGTATGAGGATTTAATTGAAAAATTTTAAACCCTACTTCCTTGCTCAAGAAATCATAGCCTAGGGTTTATACATTGGTTTTTTGTGGCCATCACTCCCTCACTTTTATTCCCTCACTATTTTTATAGTTTCATCAAACCTTTTCCCTATCCCCCATATCCCTAAATTCATCTACCCCTATCCCATATTCCCATTATCCCAAAAGCCTAGAGACTATCCCTAAAACCCTTTAATTCCCCAAATTTTAATTGGCAATATCCCAAAATTCCCATCATCCTCTCCCTTCATAGTCCCTCACACATTTTCATACATTTGGTAGCCAAAACCAAAGACACCTAAATTACTCATACTCATCTAAGACAATATAGACTTTGGCAAACATGGAGACAGATTCCTCTTATGATAGAGTTGAAGAAGGCCTCAAAGCATCAAAAAAGGCAAGATAGACTTTAGATTTTGGCCAAGGCTTCCTTGGCCCATAATAGTACATGATGGAGGACACTCAACCCAAATTTCAAGAAATTTGGGACACTTTTTGTACTAAAAATGGATTTTTTAGCTCTACGCGCCGCACCACTTGGCGCGCGCTTTTGATGGGAGGCTCCTCTTGGGAAAAACTTTACATTTTTGGATTTTTCATGAAAATTTATGCATGCCTACCTATGGCCAAGAGATTTTGACAGGTTTTGGGCTTCCAAAAGGGTCAAAAACACCCTAAAAATGGCCTTTCTTCCCCTTTTTGGACACACAAGAAGCAATGTTGTGAGAACTCATTTTTGGAGGGGAAAATGGAAGCCAAATTCAGAAATTCCACTTGTGTTGGAAAGTAGATAGGCAGAAATTTCCAATAGGCCCACTTGGAGCCAATTTGGACATTGGGAAGGCCTCCAAAATTAGATCCAAAGTGGTGCGACGCATAGGGAAAAATGGCGCGACGCATTGGGGATTTTTGCTCATTTTTTACTCGGTAACTCTGTTTTTCGCCTAGTTTTGGACAGTTTGACTTTATTAATTCCAAATGTTAAAATCATGATGTAATTTTTTCAAATTTTTACTCATGGTGGAAGATTCATCCATCAAAAGGTGAATTTCAACTAAATGAATCAATTTCCTATCTTATAGAGGCAAGCTGTTCCACTGCCTATTTTCCAGTTCTCAGTTTCGATCTTGTTGAAACAGCTCCTAAAATTGTGAGCTCGACCCCTAGAGGCTGGGAATGAGTTTTTGATTGCTTATATCTTGTAATTTTCCAATCATTGGCATAGGTTGGACATTTGGGATTTCCTTGAGCATCATTGTACATCATCTCTACATTTTGGCAAAGGAATAGACCAAGGTTTGTAGCACTCTATGGGATTCTTGTGGTACTTTGCTTTGATAATGTGTTTCTCTCTGAAAATTTAAGTCCACTGATGTTTTTATGTGTGTCATTCTCCCTCTGATTTCTTCTTAAGTTAAGCAAATAAGGATAAAGGTAGAATCCGTTAAAATTTGTAGTGCTCTACCTAGGGTTTGTCTAATTTTCTATGTTTTCAATAGTTTGAAGAGGATTCCTGAAAGTTTATTTCCCTCTTCAACTCCTCATCGGTCTGAGCTATCAATTTCATTCAAAATTGAAGTGTCAAAACAATTTCCTACCTTGCCCCATTCAGATCTCTACAAAAACTAGGCCTCATTCCCCAGACCCAAAATTTTCCTTTCCCTTTGATCCAACAAACACCCTCAAAATCAAATCAAAATCTTTCACATATATACCTAGCCTAAAATCAGCCTTTATTCAAGTCATCTCAAGCCTCACTGATTATTTTTGCTGAGATTGACCAGGAGAGAGCCCTCTCCCGATCTGGTAAGGCTAGCTACCAGGTTAAGCGTGGTTTGATGTTATCCTAGACTCTGCCTTCCTCAGCCTGAGGTAGATTTAGGCATAACATAGTGGCGACCATACTGGGGAAGAAAAGTTTTTTGTTTTCTTTATAAAATACAGACGGTGCCTGAAGTTAGCTAGGTAGCCTTCGAAACGCTCTTGCTTTGCATTAGCGAAAGTAGATGAATGCTGCTTCAGTCAATCTCCAGTCTATTTTATGAACTGAACATCTAGTTTCCTCAGTAAGATCTAATCAAGTTCAGATCTGATTTTTGATGGGGGAAAACGATCAGACACCGCAAGGCTAGCTACCAGGTTAAGCGTGGTTTGATGTTATCCTAGACTCTGCCTTCCTCAGCCTGAGGTAGATTTAGGCATAACATAGTGGCGACCATACTGGGGAAGAAATTTTTTTTGTTTTCTTTATAAAATACAGACGGTGCCTGAAGTTAGCTAGGTAGCCTTCGAAACGCTCTTGCTTTGCATTAGCGAAAGTAGATGAATGTCGTCAAATAATCCTTCCAGCTTAGTTTATGAACTGAACATCTAGTTTCCTCAGTAAGATCTAATCAAGTTCAGATCTGATTTTTGATGGGGGAAAACGATCAGACACCGCAAGGATAAAATCATTCACCTAGCGACTCTAAATCAGTTTTGAGATCAGATCCAAGGACTCCACTGGAGGATGAACTTGACCAACAGAAACATGAAAGGACAATATGGAAAGATCAGGTATTCAAGTTGGAATTTCATCTAAGACATTTTGTTCTTTGTCATAAATTCTTTCTTCTCTTTTCCTGAGAATGTCAAGAAGGCTTTGCAAAGTATATTGTATTTGAGAAAATACCCTCTCCCAATCTGGTAAGGCTAGCTACCAGGTTAAGCGTGGTTTGATGTTATCCTAGACTCTGCCTTCCTCAGCCTGAGGTAGATTTAGTACAATATACATGTACTACATCAAGGAAAAGCCTGTTTTCTTTATACTATACAGACGGCAGTTCAAGTTAGCTAGGCCTTCAAACGCTCTTGCTTTGCATTAGCGAAAGTAGATGAATGCTGCTTCAGTCAATCTCCAGTCTAGTTTATGAACTGAACATCTAGTTTCCTCAGTAAGATCTAATCAAGTTCAGATCTGATTTTTGATGGGGGAAAACGATCAGACACCGCAAGGCTAAAATCATTCACCTAGCGACTCTAAATCAGTTTTGAGATCAGATCCAAGGACTCCACTGGAGGATGAACCTGACCAACAGAAACATGAAAGGACAATATGGAAAGATCAGGTATTCAAGTTGGAATTTAATCCAAGACATTTTGTTCTTTGTCATAAATTCTTTCTTCTCTTTTCCTGAGAATGTCAAGAAGGCTTTGCAAAGTATATTGTATTTGAGAAAATACCCTCGGTTTGCAGTTGACTCTTTCCATTTGAAGATTGTAAATAGCAAAGATTTTCATGCCTTTGAGCTTGATCAAGACCCTTTTTCTGAATCTTGTGATGACCATCTTCAAACTGATGAACCTCAAGAGACCAAGACTGATTCTGCAGCATTTGTACATACCCTTATGCCTTGTAAAATTCTAGATCGACACAAGCCTCTGATTTTACTTCCTATATCCCATGCTTTCCCTAAAAATCATGACCTATATCTACCAATATTTGATTGTGAACGTGACAACATCACTTCTGAGAGACATGTTCTGAATTTTGAGTATTTTCTTGACCTTTTTGAATTTGATAAAGAGGATTTTAGTATTAGGCCTTTTTCTCTTTCTTTGCAAGGCAAAGTCAAGAGTTGGTTCAAAACCCTGCCTGATGCGAGCATCTCAGATTTCTAGCAGTTCGTCAAATTTTTGCTCGACATGTGGGTGGTAAGACAAAACCCTTTCTTGATTATGGAAGAGTATAATCAGTTGAAAAGACTGCCAGGGGAGACAGTACAACAGTTTTCTTCCAAATTTAACCAAGTTTATTATTCGATGCCAGTTAATATAAGACCTCCTCTTGGATCTGCTCTCTTGCACTACCCGGGTGCCTTTGATCTGGAAATGGAATTTCAACTAAGAGAAAGGAATCTTGCAACACTTGAAGAGATGAAGAACTGTGCAGTAGATGTAAAGGCTCATTTGCTGATCCGAAGGGCAAAGTTGAAATAAGAAGAGATGAAAAACATGGATCCTGAGGAATCGACATCTCTAGAGGTAAAGATTGATATTTTGGTAAGTGCAGTGGAAGAGATGATGCAAAGGATCATCACAAGGAATGAGTATAATTTTCAAGCCCATGACTCGCTGATTGAAGAAGAAAAAGTTGCTGATCCAAAACATTTTGTTTCTTATCCTAGTTGTCATAGATCTCATAATGATTGTTTTATAGATCATCTTGGAGAAGAGAGAGTTGTTGATGTGAGATGTATGCTTGATGATATGTTTTATACTAATGATTTGCCTCAATTTGATCAGTATGATGATAATTGTGTTCTCCAAGCAGAAGCTAATCTTGTAGACAAATCAGCAGCTAGTTTCTAGAAGGAGGAAGTTCACTTTCAGTAGCTCAAGTACAGTGATCAACCAATGCATATCAGCTACAGAAATGACGAGGAAAGTGCAGAAAATTTTGAAGTAAGTGAAGGATCTTTGCCTTTTTGTTTTGATTCATTTCAGTTCTTCAGAGACAACTTCCATGCAATCAGAAATCAACCATCGACAAGTCTTGATTTGGACCATCTTGAGTGCAATCAAAACCTTTTTCAAGACTTCTCATATCCAGATTTGCAGCCCCCGAATGCCATTGATTGTCAAGTTGTAGATGAGGAATTGGAAGCTGGCACATACGATCAAATGATGCAAGATGATTCCGTACCTTTCTGTTTTGAATAATTTCAGTTTTTGAAGGGAAATTGGCATAGTATATCTTCAAATGAGCAGCTTGTAGAAAAGAATGTAATCTCATCAGAAACAATAGAAAATGGGTTGCAACAGTATTTTCAAGTTTTTCATGACCCAATAGCTGATGTTTTGGATGATTTCTGCAGTCAAAGTCTTTCTCCATTCACTACATATGAGCTTGAAACGTGTGCTGATATAAACTTGATCCGACAGCCGATCTTTTTATCACTTTTAGCAGGAGTCTCGTCACAAATCTCAAAGCAAAGTTTGCATTCATGGTATGAAGAGAAGAGAAGTAATCCATTGGATGAGCTAAGTCCCAGTGTGCATGAACTTCAAGATCCTTATGCAGTGTTTTTGGAGGCGGATAGAGAATCCATAGTATTCAACAGATCTATTCACAAGTTTTCATGGGAGTTGCCTTTCAGTAGTTTTCTCTTATTTTTCATAAGCAAGAACTTGCAGAGAATTCAAACAGTAGCTGGAATACTTACTTGGTTGCATTGGTTTTTTCATTTCACTTGATCAGGTGATGAATAAAACTGTTAGAGTAGGTTGTATTGAATAAGTTTCATATTGAGCATTATTTTCCAGTTTGTCAGTTGTGCTTAAGTATCGAGTCAGTTTTTAGTTGAGTGAGAGTCTATTTGTGTCACCAAGTCATCATTTTTTAGTCATGCATTTCAGCTTGAGTTTATGACTCCATTGCCGAATGGATGAAGGCACTGTTTGCTTTCCAAAGATCTGTAGTTCTTGGCACCTCCAAGGAGCTACCATCCCCATTGGAGCCAGTGTTAGTGTCAGCATTTGCAGCCTTCCTCCAGTTATCAAACATGCTCTTACAAAGACATTTTAAGGTGTCAAGGTCAAATTTTGTCATTTCAGTGAGTCTTCAAGCAAAATTTGGTCACTAAGTATTAGGTCTACGGTTTGCTTTCACTTCTTTCAAAGTTGTCCAAATGTCGGTCCATGTAACCATTCAGCTCATTTTACCATCATTCATAAGGTTTTCATCATCATTTCAAGTTCCACTGGGTCATTTTACACCTTGTTCATGCTTCATTTGTGCCCAGGTAAGGTTCATTTCCATCTCCTAGGGTTTTGAAGGTAATTTCTCTTGGATGGTCAAATCATCAGAAAAACTTGTATCCTTATGTTCTTATACCTTCCCCTATACTTAATGCACCTTATTAAACACTTCCCATCACTAAGATCCCCGAAATTCCTCATTTTCACACAAACCCTAGTTTCTTGCTACAACTTGGTAATTTTCTATGCTAGGCCTGTGTTTTTCCCTTTTGGACCCCTTCCCCTCACTCAATCTTTGGGATTCCACTTTCCCCTATTTCCTAACATCCCTCCCTACTTCCCAAAATTTTCTCAAGAATTTAGAAGCCCCTTATCCCCTTCATTTCACTTCATTTCAACAAATCCCTTATTCCACACATCGGGATAGGTTTTACTCCAATGATGTTTCTGAGCAAGAAAAAATGAATTCTGGACCACTGAGAGAGGTTTTTGTCCACAATAGGCCAAGGAAGAAAAAAATCCTTCACTTTTTACACAGGTTCCATGGTTTTATAGAAATGTCAAAAATATAGTTGCCTCAGGAGAATTGATGCACCTCTGAAGCTACCTTGGGAAAATCAAGCTTTCTCCTATATTAGTTGGCCAAATGACTTACTTGATGAGTCAAATGATAACTAGACACAAGGATATTTCCAAAAAGCTATCATGAGCTCAATTTGGAGTTGAGGAAGACCTTCAAAGGTTGACTACAACAACACTCTGCCTTGAGGCAGCCTCATTTTGCATATTTTGACTAGTCTTGGGAGATTTGATTTTTGACAGGGAAAATGAACTCTAAATTGAACAATTCTAGTTGGGTTGGAAAGTAGACTCAATAATATTTCCAACGAGCTATCCTCTACCCAATTTGGACACCAGGAAGGTCTCCAAAGGTCTCCTACAAAAAGGGTGTAACACGTTGGGTTTATGGCGCGACGCGTTGGGTTTGTGGCGTGACGCGTTGGGTTGTGGCGCGGCGCATAGAGTTGCAAGCTCTTTTCACCACGGTTTTCTTCAAAAATTCAAATTTTCTCGGTTCCTTCTGGTCCAAGTAAGTCAAACAGATCTGGAAATGCCATGAACGTGTGTTTTATGATGTGTATGAGGATTTAATTGAAAATTTTAAAACCCTACTTCCTTGCTCAAGAAATCGTAGCCTAGGGTTTATACATTGGTTTTTTTTGGCCATCACTCCCTCAATTTTATTCCCTCACTATTTTTATAGTTTCATCAAACCTTTTCCCTATCCCTCATATCCCTAAATTCATCTACCCCTATCCCATATTCTCATTATCCCAAAAGCCTAGAGACTATCCCTAAAACCCTTTAATTCCCCAAATTTTAATTGGCAATATCCTAAAGTTCCCCTCATCCTCTCCCTTCACAGTGCCTCACACATTTTCATACATTTGGTAGCCAAAACCAAAGACACCTAAATTCTTCATACTCATCTAAGACAATATAGACTTTGGCAAACATGGAGACAAATTCCTCTTATGACAGAGTTGAAGAAGGCCTCAAAGCGTCGGAAAAGGCAAGATAGACTTCAGATTTTGGTCGAGGCTTCCTTGGCCCAGCATAGTACATGATGGAGGACACTCAGCCCAAATTTCATGAAATTTGGGACACTTTTTGTAAATTTTGATTTTTTTGTCCTAAAAATAGATTTTTCAGCTCTACGCGTCGCGCTACTTGGCACGTGCTTTTGATGGGAGGTTCCTCTTGGGAAAAAAATTATATTTTTGGATTTTTCATGAAACTTTGTGCATGCCTACCTATGGAAAAGATATTTTGACAGGTTTTGGGCTTCCAAAAGGGTCAAAAACACCCTAAAAATGACCTTTCTGCCCCTTTTTGGACAAACATGAAGCAGTGTTGGGTGAACTCATTTTTGGAGGTTCAAATGGAAGCCAAATTTAGAAATTCCACTTGTGTTGGAAAGTAGACAGGTGGAACTTTCCAAAAATCCCACTTGGAGCCAATTTGGACGCCAGGAAGGCCTCCAAAATCAGCTCCAAACTGGCGTGACGCATAGGGAAAACTGGTGCGACACATTCGGGATTTTTGCTCATTTTTGACTCGGTAACTTTGTTTTTCACCTAGTTTTGGAAAATTTGATTTTCTTACTTCCAAATGTTAAACTAATGATGTAATTTGATGTAATTTTATGTAATTTTATGGGTCTTGATGTAAGTTTTTCAAATATTTACTCATGGAGGTAGATTCATCCATCAAAAGGTGAATTGAAACTAAATGAATCACTTTCCTATCTTATAGAGGCAAGTTGTTCCACTGCCTATTTTATAGTTCTTAGTTTAGATCTTGTTAAAATAGCTCCTAAACTTGTGAGCTCGACCCCTAGAGGCTGGGAATGATTTTTTGGTTGCTTATATCTTGTAATTTTTTAGTCATTCGGATAGGTTGGACATTTGGGATTGCCTTGAGCATCATTGTACATCATCTCTGCATTTTGGAAAAGGAATAGACCAGGGTTTGCAGCACTCTATGGGATTATTGTGGTTATTTTCTTTGATAATGTGTTTGTCTCTGCAAATTTAAGTCCACTGATTTTTTTATGTGTATCATTCTCCCTCTGATTTCTTCTTAAGTTAAGCAAATAAGGATAAAGGTAGAATCCATTAAAATTTGCAGTGCTCTACCTAGGGTTTGTTTAATTTTCTATGTTTTCAACTGTTTGAAGAGGATTCCTGAAATTTTCTTGCCCTCTTTAACTCCTCATCGGTCTTAGCTATCCTTTTCATTCAAAATTGAAGTGTCAAAACAATTTCCTACCTTGACCCATTCAGATCTCTGCAAAAACTAGGCCTCATTCCCCAGACCCAAAATCTGTCTTTCCCTTTGATCCAACAAACACCCTCAAAATCAAATCAAACTTTTTACATATATACCTAGCCTAAAATCAGCCTTTATTCAAGTCATCTCAAGCCTCACTGATTATTTTTGCTGAGATTGACCAGGAGAGAGCCCTCTCCCGATCTGGTAGGGCTAGCTACTACGTTAAGCATGTGTTGATGTTATCCTAGACTCTGCCTTCCTCATCCTGAGGTAGATTTAGGCCTAACAAGTATGAGACAAATCCAGATGTTGATTCCTATATATATATATATATATATATATATATATATATATATATATATATATATATATATATAATGTTTTAAGTCTTTTAAAATCTTCTCAAAAGTCCACGTGTAGCTAGAATTAGTGAGGGTTGAGAAAGTTAGAACCTTACCACTAGATTACTTTTCTACTATGTTAATTAAATAATGTTTTGTTAAAAATAGAAGGGGATCCATCCTTTTATCGCATTATCTTGTTCTACAACTGAGAAAAAAATGTAAGACAAGTATTTTGAGAGCATAATAGAAGAGGATGATTTCATTTCAATCATTTAGGAAAAAATTTCAAAAGGCAAGTCCATAGCTAATTCTCATTCCTTTGTATATGCATTATACAAATTAAAAAAGGGAACATGACATTGGACTCACTTAGTAGTTAGATTTCAAGATAAATGTTGTGTTAATTTGTATGGATGGTGTATTTATACTCTTGTTTACAATTCCTTTATAAATATAAGAAAAACTAATAACTAACTATGTTGGATTTAAGACAAATTATTTTCCATAACAAAAAATTTCAATAAGATATGAATGAAAATCTATAAAACATTGTCCAAAATTTAGAAATTCGTAATACCAGTGAAATCATATGTAATATAGTATGTGATGTGTGAAAATATGAAACCTATGAAGTTACAACAAGTAATATCCAACATCATTTACGGTTGGTATGAACAATGAGATTATCCAAGTTGCTTATTTATTCATCGTTTACAAATTCATTAATAGATATGTAGTCATTTATCTATTTCATCTAAAAAAGGTGAGGTGAGTCTAATGTTCCCTTAGGAAGCTATCTTTTGGAAGTTTGGATTTTTAGGTTAGTCTAATGTTCCATTAGGAATCTAGATTTTGGTAGTTTAGATTTTCTTTATATTTTTTTTGGTGTAAGGTTTCCAATGACCACTAATGGAGGGGTCTCGGTTTCAATACGGTAGATGAAAAGAGGCAAGTTACAATTTCTTGAAAGATTCCTATGGTTGCGAGGTCACACCATCATCATGGGTTAAGGACAGGAATTATTCATCCTTTTCAACTTAAATTTAGAGTCTTTCCTGATATATCACTTCTACTTGGAAACTTTTATATTTCAATTTCGGCTATGAAAACTTTGAAAATTTGAATGAGATTTTTATTTTTTTGTTTTGAATATCTTCTTGAGGAGAATTTAATTATATTTCCTGATGCATGTGCATAGGTTGAGCACAAAATTTGATGATGACTATATATGAGCACAAAATTTGATGATGACTATATATGAGCTTACCCATTAATGGGATGGTCACATAGTGATGCTAAAAGAAAATTTTAAATATTTTGTTAATAGATTCTTAGTATTTACATCTAGGAAGTGAATTTGATTTTTAGAATAACTTGGAGACAGTATTTTATGATGTAAATTTTAGTTTTTAGTTTCCCTTTATTTTTTGATAAGGGGAAATGATTCACACTTTGTGACTCTTGGTTTTCATAGTCCGTTCCTTTTGGGAAACAATAAAAAAAAAACGTTTTTGAAGAAGAGAAAAAGGAAAGGAAGAGAAGCTCTCAAGTGATAAGAAGAGAGATGCAGAGGAAAGAGTTTCTTGTTGTTTCTCTATACAACTACACTCCTTAGTTTACAAACCTGCCTTTACATTGCAATTTGAGAAGAAGATATAAATAAAAGGAAGAGAATTTCCCATGTGAGGAGAAGAGAGAGGGAGAAAAGAGAGGAAATATATGTTACTCTATGCAACTATAGTCCTAAGTTTGAATACCAGCTTGTACTTTCCAATATGTGTGAACTAAAATGTATTTCTATGTCTGAGTGGTGTAAATGAACATAGATGTTGGATTATAAGTTGTTGGTTTGCTAAATCGTTGAGATTGAATCAATATATTGTGATTAACTAATTCAATTTCTGGTTTTGAACTCATGGTCTCTATTTCTATTCTTTTTCTCATCTGAATATTGGTCATTCTGAAAGGATATATCTCATTGAACCAATTTATATTAAAAATCTGAACATTGTAGCATCAGTCATTTGCGTGATTGTTCATTTATATTTGGTATTATTGTTGTAATGGTTCCAAAACCCATGGTGGGAATTTTCATTGTGTTATGGCATAGTAGTTACGTGGTATTTACAATGATTTTAGTTTTTCTAAAAATATAGGGTACCCTGTTTGGAATTCTGAAAAAAATCCCCTCTTTAGGTTTTATTTAATTAGCAAAACAAACATTTCAAATCCTGACAAAGAAATGAAAGGTAAATCATATATTGTATTGAGGAACAATCAAGGGGCCATGGAGAGTTTGTTTGCACGAGAGACGAGTTGTTTCATCTTTCGTGAAACAATAATACATAATTTTGACAAGTGCTACAAAAATATTTCGTAGTGACATAACATAAAGTTGGGAAATAGGATCTACGAAAACATTTCATAGTGACTCACCAAAATTTTGTCAAGACTGTGTGTTAAGTTTTTAAATGTTTGTTTGGTTCCCGTTGCACCATTTGTTAAGCTGAAATGTATGTAATTCTATTTATGAAATGAGGTGAGGAAAAAAGTGGAAGGTTAGAGAAAAATATTTCATGGAATTTATTAAGACAAATTCATATTCTTATATTGAATGCATATCTTAAATGGTTCATAAAATCTTGTTGAATTGGAAGTAAATTTGGAGTTATGTGTGGAGTAGATTCAAGATATTGGCGCGAGGGTGATTAGGATGCCATCAAGTGGAATCAGAGCCTTAACATTGTTTGGTGATGAGATTAGAACAACTAAATAAGAAAGAAAGGTTTTGGAGATGATATTTATAGCATGGAACATAGACAAATATGATACATCTAATTGAGTGATTGTAGAATGGAAATATGAAAGAAAAGAAGCCAGTAAACTTTAGAGTTCAGAGCAGAAGCATGCAGTGGAATCAAATTTGAAAATATGATTAAGGTAGTTTTTTATTTTAATTATTATTCAATTTGAATATTAATAATTGATGGAACTCTGGTTTAGACATCGTGTAGAATAAAATCTACTTTTGGAGGAAGTAGATCATAATTTATTTAAAGCATATATGAAAGTAAGTGTCCTGAGTGTAGTACATTAGAAGACTCTAACATTGAAGGTAAAGCCAACTGAGAAGACTACAATCACAGTGTTGCATGCTCAACAAAGTTTTGGAGAGTAAGGTAATAGTATTTTCTTAATCAATTACAGTTTATAAGTAGTAGTGATGATGTTTACAATTGATGACCATATCCAAGAACCAAGAGATTCCTTGATGATGATGGTAAGGAACCTTGCAATAAAGAAGGAAGAAAAAAATTATCCAATAAATAAGGTGAGTAAATTGCATGCATAATCTAGAAGACCATATAATGATCAGATGAATATTCCAAAGGATTCAGTAGAAATATCAGTAGAATATTAGGTATGGAAGAACTTAATGTGGTAACTACAAACAAGTTTATGGAGTGAAATTGTTGTAGTGGCTTATTTGAAACTCATAGTGAGTAGGTAGAAGCTCGTAAAAGTAAGAAGTTTGTGACTACTGATGGTCATTATATAGGTTCAAAGGTAAGCCATAAAAAAATGTATAATTTGATAGAGAAGTCATTGAAATTAAATAAAAAATAGACATGATGATATAATTTCTACAAAAATACGAGGAAGACGAAGGTTACAGATGGACTCTCCAGAAGAAACTAAAATAAAATTTGTTTCAAGGGAATCTGAGACAAAGATAAAATTCTTGGTTGATGGAGAGACCCAAGGATTTTGAATAGAAGATAAATTCTTAGTTGGAGGAAAAGTTCAAAGGATTTAAGCTACAAAAAATTATATTTGTTGAAGAATAATTTCTTTGTGAACTTAAATGTGGAGACTATATTGAATAAATCTAGAGAATGAAATTTTTTAAAGGAGATTAGCTAAAAGTATCATGTGTGATTTGGAAACTAAAGAGCAACATAAAAAAATGTTGATGAGAGACTAGTTGAGAGTCTCACAAGCTAGGTGGATGATTAACATATGATGGTTGTCGTGTTAATGGACGATATAGGTCGTGATGATTTGTATTTTAAAAATTGGTGTATGAATACAGGAGTTGTTCCAGATGAAGGAAAGAGCATTGATTTTTCTCTGTGTAGAGAGGAGAAACAATAAAAAACGATAGTCAGGATGAAGATTATGTGCCATGTGAAAATGCAGCCATGGAAGAAAAACCTAAGGGAGATGAACATATATGTGTGCATATTAATGAGGATGTTGTTATATTGGATCAAGCATGTGAAGATTTGATGGGTAACTTGGAAGCTTTAGCACTTCATGAGGGAGATATGTTTAAAGAAGCAAAGAAGAATTCAAAGTCTTGTATTTTTAAAGTAGATAATTGGTTTATTAATGAATATTTTCCAGAAAAAATGAAATGACTTGGAAATACATCAATTAATGAAGTATAAGAACCATTTTGAGAGGACCTAGAGGATTTCAGAGGAGCAAGCGTGGAAAACATTGCAGCTGAATTGATGTTTTCAAAAGATTGGTTGCACAATCCAAGGAGAGAAGGTGTAATGAATTGAAAAAATCCAAGAGATGATAAGGATAATTTTCTCATGGATAAAATGAAACCAAAAGGATACAGAAATAATGATGAGTTCCAATACAAAATGCAGAGAGTGGTGAAAGTTGTTCCAAGAAATTGTTATCTTGATGTGTCAATGAAGGACAACAACAAATTTCAGCCAAGAAATAGTAGTTTGTGCCAGCGAAAGGATAGGTTGGATATGGATGTAGAGAAAATAAGGAAGCCTATGCTAAATAAGTCTAAAAAAAGAAGGTATGCAGGATGGAGGAGAATAAAAGACAACATACTATAGATGGTAGAGAGTTTTCATCAGCAAGGAAGGATGAAGAATATAACATAAAATATGGAAAATTGTAATGATGAAGAATAAAACAATATAGAAGTGACATGACACAGAGAATAACCAACTATAACATTAAAATTGGGATCAAGGAAGATTCTCTTCATCAATAGATGGTCAGGAGACCATGCATCTTCTTTCACCTTCGAAGTATGGTGTAGGTGAATAGGCCAAGCACAAAATTTGATGAAGACAAGAAAAGAGATTACCCATGTGATGGGATGGTCACATGGAGATGTTAGGAGATATTTTTAAATAAGTGAATGTAAATATTTAGATTTAGGAAGCGGGTTTTATTTTTAGAATAACTTGGGGAAGGTATTTTCTTATGTAAATTCTAGTTCTTAGTTTCTCTTATTTTTTGGAGAAGAGGAAATGATTCACACTTTGTGACTCTTGGTTTTCATAGTTAGTTCCTTTTGGGAAACAATAAAATAAAATTATTTCAGAAAAAGGAAAGGAAGAGAAGCTCCTGAGTAGGAGAAGAGAGAGGGAGAGGAGAGAGCGACTTGGTGTTTCTCTGTGCAACTACACTCCCGAGTTATAGACCTTCACTTACATTCAAATCTATGTGAACCACAAGGTATTTCTCTATGTGAATCGAGTAAATGAACATACTTTTTTTATTGTAAGTTTTGTGCTTGTTAAATAGTTGAGGTTGAATAAAATTCTTTTCATTAACCAATTTTATTTTTTCTTGTGAGCTCATTGTTTCTATTCTTGTGAATTTTTTTATATGAATATTGGCCATTTTTAAAGTCTATATTTTGTTGAACGAATTTAAGTTAAAAATATGAACATTGTAGCTTCAATTGCTTCCTGATTGTTCATTTATATTTGGTATTATTGTTGTAACTATTCCAAAACCCATGGCGAGGGGGGGGGTGGTATTCTTTTGTTATGGTGTAGTTTTATTTTTATTTTTTATTTTTAATGATTTGAGTGTTGTTACATAGAAAAAGTACCATGTTTGGAGTTCTTATTTAAAAAAAAAATCAGTTTTGATTGTTTCTTCGATTGAAAAATCTAACATTACAAATACCAAGAAATAAAGGAAAGGTAAATCATATATTGTGTTGAGGATAAATCAAGGGTCCATGGCGAGTTGGAAGAGAGACAAGTCATTTCATATTCCCCAAAACCACAATACAATATTTTAACAGGAACCACGAAATAATTTTGTAGTGACAAAACAACAAATTAGAAAGCAGGCACTACGAAATCATTTCATAACAATTGCACATTTTTTTTTTCAAAACTGCATGTTCAGTTTTTAAATGTCACTTTCACCTTCCTGTTGCACCATTTGTTAACTTGAAACATATGTAATTTGATTTATGAAATAAGGTGAGGAAAAGATTAGGATATGGGAGAAAAATATCTCATGGAAATCATAAAAATAATTTCATATTCTTATATTGATTGCACATGTTAAATGGTTCATGAAATCTTGTTGAATTGGATGTAAATTCGAAGTTTTGTGTGGAGTAGATTAGGGATATTTCCATTAGGGTGACCTACCTTCTATTATTTAACTAGTACAATTTTAAGATTAAAACTAATAAATTACAAATTTCAGGTCAAAATCATAAAAGAAAAACAAATTTTGGTGGTACAAGTTTAGCACAGTCAATCGATCAACAACAAAAACTAGTAATGAAATATTTTATATTTTATATATTGGAATATATACCTAATATTCCGTTAAAATTTTAGATGGTTTATGGATATCTTTTTCCCAATAAGTTCTATTTTTGGGATACATGTGAATAGTATGTGTATGTTAATTTTTTTTTCTTTGCATGTTATTATTTATGTAGGAACAACAATTCTTCAACATATCTTTCAGATTCTTACAATTAAGAGTGACTGTAACATGTTATTAAAGTGGATCAATGCACTTTCATTTTTTCTGTCAAGTAAAATTATATTCCAACTACCTAATCTGCTTATATTTTTGCAAAAATATCAGGTTATTTGTTGTCTTAAAAGGAGAAAATCCTTAGGTAAATATCTCCAGTATAAATTCAAATATAGGTATCTCATATCAATTCCTAATGGATTTATCCAAAATTTTATCTGTGTATTTTTTAAATAATAGTGGACAATATTATTTTCTACAATTCACTCTTAGACGTAACAAACAAATAGAATTTCCATTCACTTGAATGAAAAATAAATATGAGTGGAGAGAAATAATACAATGTCAAGCTCATACATGAGAAAGGAGTCAATTTTAGGAATAAGGAACATAGAATTAAGAATCTGATGGTGACAGAAAATTAAATCTCTCACATATTGTATGTGAAGAAAAATACTGCTTGCCTAGATGCAGAGAATTGAGTTGAAGAAACTCTGAATGAAGCATTAAAATCTCAAGCATCATGTAGAGAAAAATCACAAGGTACCTCTCCTTTGGCATGCAATAGTGATGAAGTTATTTATTGCATACATAATGATGAAACCTAGTAGATAATGATATTAGTATCTGAACATCACTTCCTAATCTCAACTTTATGAGTAGAACAATTTACTGGATCACTTATGGCACACAAAACAAGGCTCAACTTGGCTAAAGATTCCATGGAATAAGATTTCAAAAGGCAAGTCTATTTTGGAATAATTATTCTAAGAAGATATAAAGGCAACGGAAAGCGAGAAAGAGGTCGAAGAAGAGGCATGTCAAAGCATCATCATGAAGCAAAGGAGTGGAGACCTACACAAAACCAAGCTCAGAGAAGTAGACCATTGATCAAATATAATGTCCAATGTTATTACTGCAAGAAATTTGAGGAGTATGAACATGAATGCAAAAAGAAACAACCATATCAAAAAAGAGAAATTTTCCATCTCTCCAAAAATTAAGTAGAATCCTCCTAGACAATGTTTCCTTCCAGAAATATTTTTGAATACAGACACAACGAGGGCATTTGGTTGTTGGAAAATGGTTGTAGAAATCATATTTTAGGTAAAAAATATATTATTTCTTATCTTGATGCTTCCATAACATAAGAAATTACACTTGGAGATTGTTCCTATAGTAAAGCTGTAGGTAAAAGTACTCTCCCTATTCTTACTAAACATAATCAACAGAAAAACATACCTGAAGTTTATTATGTTCCAAATCTGACACATAACTTAATTAGTGTAGCTAAATTGATGGAACGTGTTTATGATGTAGTATTTCAAGGAAACATGTGTTTTTTTTTGTAAGATTAGGTGGTACCTTCTATTTTATATTAATAAAGTCAAGAAAAAGATACAAAACTAGATCTCAACCTGCCCGCAGGAAACCAAGTATTTTGGCCATCGAAGTTCAAAGTATGTCAACCAAAACATAAAAATTCTTAACAGTCTATATCATATATTTCGATACTGAATATCTAAGTCTAGAGACAACATCATATACAAAAAGGATTAACCATTTAGAAATAAAGGAAAACATTGGATCAAGAAAGCCTTAATCTTCCTCAGATTCAACAGGCACTGGATCTTTGGCTGTAGCCCCTAGTAATTCAACTGGAACCTTTTGCATAGCATTAATTCCTTATCCAACCTTCCAAGCCTCGCATATTGATGTAGCTGATGTAAATTAATTTCCTAAATGTTCCTATTAATATCAGCCAAGGTTGATTCCATCTTTGTCTCAGCTATGGACATAACTGCCTTGGCTAAAAAACTTTGATTAACCAATAGGTTCGAACAGATTGTTGAAAGAGAGAGGTTTGACCTCGAATGTACCCAGGGTCAGTAATGACAGTCTACATATCCTCTAGAGCCATATCATCTTCCATACCTATGTTATTAAGAACCTCAGTTTCCCACCCATAAATACGAGAACGAACTGAATTAGGAATATTTGCCATAAAAGTTTGAACTTGTGGTTCGAGATGTTGTTGAGCAGACTTCATTCCTCTTTTTTAGTGCATTTCAAAAGAAGGTTGCTTGTCGTTTCCCCCAACAGGCTTCCTTCCTCTTTTAACCATTTTAAAGAGACCTAACAAATCTGTTAAAACTTTCATCAAAATAAAATCACTAGTCAACTTCATAGATAACATGTAAGGCAGAGCTCGAATAACGATTCCTTCTCCCAAGTTACTCACCATGAATAAGAGAAGAGGTAAAAAAATACAGTAGACAGTACAACATCTGAACGGGTCAAAAAAGGACTAAAGCGCAACCCACTATCTAGAAATACTACCAAAGACCCAAAAATCATAACCATTATAATAATCCTGAATGGTAAAAAGACAATTGAAAGTCTTAATTACAGAATTGTAAAGATAAAAAATATAGAGGCAGCCCATAATATTTTGCATGTAGGTTCCCGACAAGCCCCAAAAGTATGCAAGCAACATAGCAAAAGCCCGATTTTGATACTATATAGGGAAAAAATTAATAGAGAGAGCAATACATCTAAAACCCAAGACCCAAACTAAAGAATTACACCTATTAACGAACCCATCACTGAGATGCGTCAAGCCCAACATAGAGGATAATGCAAAACCCAGAATTCTCTAAATACCAGGGTCAAACGGGAGAAACAGAGACTTTGACAAACTAGCAGACATAGAATGGGAAGACAGACCAGAATCCTATTGATGAAAAAAGATTAGACAACCAACTTCCTGAATCCTCTACATGTGTTCATACTAGAATCGACCATACCTCCATTCACACAAATCCTCTAAGAAAACCATGACGAATATCCGCATAAGAGTGTAGAACAAAGTCTGGAGCTAAAGGGGAAAGAGCGAATATACATACCACTTTTGAACCTGAGCCGTCACCCTAATACTAGCCTCGCAAGAACCTCTGCAAGTATTTTTCGACTTCGAAATACAAATTCAGAACAAAACAACAAACAATGAATCATCGTTCACCCTTACCTTCCTTAACCCCACACTTTCGGCACTTTTTCCAAAACTTTGCTGACATCTTGGCTGGCCGATCCAGCTGGAGCCCCCGAAGTGTACAATGCATTAATGAGGGTGGGTGCTGGAGGTCCCGTCAAATGTTACATCCCAGTGGTTGCATGTTGCCACCACGTGGTGGCTGTCCTCCCCACATGTAATCACAATCTTCTTGGGTAAGCTCTTCCCTGTGCCTTCCACACCTCGATCGGGGATTCAAGGGAACACATGTTCTATCTATGAAAAACCTCCCAATAGAAGACTAATAGCAAAGGTTGAAAAAAATAAGAATATGATGTTTCCTTCGACTCTGGGAAGTCGAAATATCTCACAGTATTTTGCACACAATGTGCCAAGAATAGATGAATCTCATCTATGGCATTCTAGGTATAGCCACATACCATTGAAGAGTCTAAGTCTACCTCAGAAATATTCAATCGTCATTGGTCTTCCTATTATGAATGAAAAAATTTGTAATTGTGAAGTTTGTGTTCTATCCAAGCATAAAAGAGAATAAAATGTGATAATACCTTGCAGATAGTGAGATTAATATCACAACACATAAAATTCAATCATAATTCTCGGAAATACAAGAGCCACCCTCTGAGTCTCTTGCAAATGGCTTCGCACGCAAACTACCGTGGTCTAAATGAGAAGTAGAGAAAGCCATGGAATGATGACTCGTAGTAGTGTTGTATATTTTTAAGAGGAATGGGTGCTTTGTTAAAGAAAAAGTTATTTAGGTGACACGAACCATGTATCACTACTTTTTTTAAGAATAATGCATGCATGATAAATATTATGTGTAAATAATGAGTTCAAAGAGAATTTCATATACGTCAAATAATAATAAACATACTATGCTTCAAAAATAATAAAAACACCCCTTGTGATAATATAAATTAATTGAATAATAAAAGTTTAATAGTCCTCAAAAACACTTTTGTGCTATCTCTCTAATGATGGTAATTGGATATCCTCAACACCAGTGGGGATAAGGTAAATATAAAACTCATTACGTATAAAAAATTATATGAAAAATTGAAACCTATATTTTGATTATGGGATTGTATATTTTTTCATAAATAAAATATTAAAAACTTTTTATTAAATAAAAATATGTTTATATATGCATATGTGCCACTGTAATCTCCATATTACATATCACTCATATCAAGACACAATGCCAGAAATTCCATCAAAGAAATTTTGAAGGGAGCACTAGATATAGCCCAATAATGAGTAACAACTAATCCTTGTAGAAACGACGGAAGATAGTCTCACTGCAAGAATAAAAAACACTGGAAGATACTCTAACTGGCAAGATCAGATTAAGGCCGGAAGATAATTTGACCAAAAAAAAAAATTATAAAAATGTTTCCACAGACATGGAAAAAACCAAATAGGCAAGCCTGTAGAAAAAAACCCAAATAAACATCATTTGAAATACAAACAATCTAAAACCATATATAGGAATTTTAAGAAATCTTAAATAAAAAAACATGGGCACTCACGTCCACCAAATCTAAACTCCAGAAAATTGGCATCGAATCCATAAAAATAAGCATACTTTATCGGGCGGGCTAAAAAAAACCCCAACTAAGAAGCATAAAAATGGGTGGGACTACTTTCCAAATTATTCCAAACACAAAAAATCTAGAAGCGAGAATCCTTGAATTCCTATTGGGTGTTGTTTTTGTCCATTCCCTTTAGGAACTAGTAAAGTTATTTAGCATAGATGGAGCCGCTGTGGTTGAGGTCAAAGTCGAAGGCTTGGAAGGAATTTTTCAGATGATGCAAGAAGGTGTCCCATTAATTTCCTTAGGTATATAGATCGGTGGACTCCTCGAAATTGATGAACTTAACCCATCTGTCTTTTCCTCCTTAATCATGAGTCCCAGATCCCACGAACTGACACAAAAATCCATTGAGCGCAGGATTTCTCCCAACTCCAAGTACAAGATCTTTTCATCATCGTTGGCATCGAATCACTCAAACACATCCTCTAGTCCCCAGGTTGTCTAAGTCGAAGGCTTGGAAGGAACTTTTCAGATGATGCAAGAAGGTGTCCCATCAATTGACTTAGGTATATATATCGATGGACTCCTCGAAATTGATGAACTTAACCCATCTGTGTTTTCGTCCTTAATCATGAGCCCCAAATCCCACGAACCGACACAAAAACCCATTGGGCGCAGAATTTATCCCAACTCCAAGTACAAGATCTTTTCATCATCGTTGGCATCAAATCACTTGAACACATCCTCTAGCCCCTCGGTTTTCTAGAGTCACAGCCAACAATTTTGATGCATAAGAGGAGTCTAACTTGCACGTCCTTAGCGAAGCAGTGCTACAACTGCTACCATTGCAAAATTATATAATTCTGAGATTAGTATATAGGCATGATTGATCTGTTGTTATGATTGTATTGTTGAGATATTTTCTCAACAATAATATCTTAGTTTATAAATTTTTGGATCTCATAAATAACTTTTAATGTGACATGTATCTCAGCTTTATAGTTGAATAATACAAAATTTTTTGAGAAATATGTGCACCATATTTATTTTTGATATTAGAGCTTTTATGAGCCCGACTCCCTAAAGGGAGGGCCCAATAAAAAGGAAGAGATATGAAGTTTTATACTTTGTACATAGATTGTATAGGAGTGTGAGATTTGTGTGTTTTGTTGTCTTACAAATTTGCTTGCGTGTTGTTCTATTTATTTGATCATTGTTAGTGATGACTAAATTGATTTTATTTGCAGTGAAAGGATTGTCGTAACACCATGGACTAGTGTACATAGACAATATGTCTGTGAGATTCTCTTTAGTTGGACTCTATTTCAGGAAAGGAGCACCAAATTATGAGTAGAGGTAACACTACAGTTTTGGGCGTTTGATGATAAGGAAATATAAAAAGGAAATCCCATTGAAAGAGAAGCTCGTGTCCTCAAAATATATATTCATATTATGTACTGTAAATTAAAAATACGTGAGAAATACGTAAGCTTAAATCCCAAGTTGTGTGGGAATAGGATCATGTAGTGTTGCTCGAATTATTTTTCATCTCAAGATACAGTTGTGGATGCTACCAGTGTTTCACAATAAGGCTAAAGAGAGTCGATCTAGTTCCACTATTGATTTTTAGTGTTGTATATAGTTTGCTAGTGTGTTTGGCATAGACTGGAGGAGGCTGCATATCAATTCCATTGCTATAAAACGCATAGGATGGGTGTATATGTTGTTGTTGTTCTTGGTAGAAGTTTCAAGTTCTTGATCAAGAGGAGATGGATATGGCTCATTTATGTATCAATATCATAGAAATGGGAGGTCAACCCACAAAAAGTGAGAAATGCTATCAGATACTACGAATTAACTAAAACATAATTAATCCTTCAATTACTCTCTTGGTAGGGATTTTGATGTCTTTTATATTAGTATCCTCAGTAGAGTTGTAAATGGGTTTTATAGATTGATCTCGTTCTATTTTTGTTTTGATATTTTCATGCATTATGCTTTGATTTGTAAATGTGTTCTATTGTATGGGTTGTAGAGCCAGTTTTTCTCGCTTCAGGGCTAAGCGTAGTTAAGAAATAGATCTCCATTGAGAAATACACGTTTGTGAGGAAATATGCTCCAGAGTTGATGATTTCTACAATCATTATTTGCTACATGATTGGGTTGTCTTATGCATGTAGTTTCAACTGGTTTTAATCAATTTATATTTTATACTTATTTCATGTGAAAAAATTATAGTATATGGAGACCAATTATTCAACAAAGGAATATAATTAAATTAGTAGTTCTCAATGTTCGTTGGTGCAAAGAGAGTGTATCCCTACTTTAATTTTTTGAGTTTTTTATACATTTATGGGTCTTGTGCTTCGAGCTTCAAGGGCATCGGTTAGAGGTTAATTTTGTGATATTCATGTGTATGATATAGGTCAAGTTGTATGGTCAAATTTTTAACACATTTAGCACCTAGACAACTATCCTACATATCTGTCAAACACAATGAGCTATGTCATCTAATATATGGGAGCTTGGCCATAGGATGGTTCATTACTTGCAAACTTTCTATGAAAGTTACAATGGACTATTTAATTTGACAAAATCAACTATGTCAACACTGTTGATCATGCAAGTTCATCAAAGATGGTAAGAGGGGGTTATGTATTAAATGAGTCGAATGGGAAGCTTGAATATTGTGGTGGTGGAAATAGTCTTTTTCAGGAGAATTCAAAGTGGGGATAAGTGATGAGGAAGATGATGCAGATAGATGTGACAAGTGAATTGTAATTTGTCATTTTTGTATTAATGTTTTTATTGATGTAATGTAAGCATTAAAGGGGGACTTAGAATAAATCTTACATTAGTATATAGGCAGGATTGGTTTGTTGAGTGAATTGAGGTATTGAGATATTTTCTCAACAATAATCTCTTAGTTTAGAAATTGTTTGATGTGATAAAGCATTATTTATATGACATATATCTTGGCTGTGTCGTTAATAATACAAATTTTTTTGAGAAATATGTGCACCATCTTTATTGCTCAAAATTTCTTCATCTTTCTTCGCCTATCTTCCTCCCAGGGATTGTGTATTAATTAAGAATGTTATTCATATAAAAATATAAAATTAAAAAGCTTCCATATTTAGAGTTATAAAGAAAGTTTATTTCTGAATTTTAGGTTAAGAGATCTTAGAAATAAAGAAAATGAGTTACGCTATATAGTTTTTTTTCATTTATCTGTTCCAAATAAGTTGAAATTTAGATGCAGGTTCCAATCATGTGCGGAAAATTTTATGTTTCTCTTTGAATAATTTCTATCATTATATTCATATTCGAAGGAAAGCACATAAAGATGTTATAGTTTTAAATCATGATTGTATTAAATGTATACGATGACACGCATAATGAAATTATATTTAAACACTAAATTTATAATTAAAATCATATTTCATAATGTCCTTTTATATGATCTATCACATATTATCGTTGTATTACTCTATATAATATAATCCTAAAAGTTTTTCAAAGTTTCACAAAACCACCTTATATCCATCTTAAATATGGATTTATCAAGCACTGAGAGAGATCAAATCTCACACGCACATAATGGTGGAGAATATTGCTGAAATTAATTCAAAGAATATTATAAAAGGTTTGGCATATATCATGAGAAGACTGTTCCTTGTACCTCAAAAGTTGCGAACCTCTTTTTTGAGTGAAAAACTTGAGGAAAGGTTTGCGCCTCAAGAGATTTGATCCCTCTGGGCACTTGATAGACCTAGAGTTAAGATGAATCTAGGCTGGTTCAGTAGTGTGCATCCAAGGAAAATCTATCGAAGAGACGACCAATTTTATCAATAATATGTAAATATATCTAATATTAATATAATAATTTTAAATATGTTAAGTATCTCTAATGTTAACCTTGTCATTTTAATTTTAAATTTTCTTACTTACCTTAGTTTGGTGAGATGATAAATATTGTTGATAACTTTAATGATGAAAAATGATTAAATCAAAATTTTGAATGCAATGTGATAATAATAGTATTGAATGATGGAAAATATGAATAATAAGAATGTAATCAAATACAAATAAACTTCAATGTGATCAATCTCAAACTATTTTCTTCTATTATTCTTATTATCACCTTTGTTGGTTTTGTTATCTTTTCATATTGATTATATCAAAAGTAAAGTTGAAATCGTAAACCATTTAAATCTTTAGCTTGAGATGTTGTAGTAAACGACATACCTTGTCTCTCTTGTTGTCCAATATTAATAGGTTTAATTACTATAACACAAAAATCAATGTACATTGTCAATATTTTTTTATGCCTACACTGAAATTAATGCACTTTTTTAATACAATCACTTAAAAATTAATGTACCATCATACATCAAATTACATCAAATCAGAAATCAACATCTACATTGAAATCAATGCATATAATACAAGAAATAAAATAATATTAGAAAAATAGATTTTACAATGAAATCAATGCGTCTAATGCACGTAATCAAATATGATTAGAAATCAACATCTACATTCAAATCAATGCATCTAGTGCAAGTAAAAAAATACGAATAGAAACCAACACCTGCATTAAAAGAAATTCATTTAGTGCAGGCAATAAAATAGGATTAGAAATCACTATCTACACTGAAATCAATGCATTTAGTGCAAAAAATCAAATAGGATTAGAAATCATCTACATTTAAATCAATGCATCTAGTTCAAGTAATCAAATAAGATTATAAAATAAATTTTACACTGAAATCAATGCATCTAATGCAATAAATCAAATAGGATTACAAATCAACTTCTACTCTCAAATCAATCCATCTAGTGAAAGTAAGAAAATTAGATTAGAAAACTAGCATCTACATAGAAATCAATGCATCTAGTTAAAGAAATCAAATAGGATTAGAAATCACCACGGACACTAAAATCAATGCATTTAATGTAAGAAATCAAACAGGAAGTGAAAGAAATCAAATATAATTAGAAATCAACATCTACATTTAAATCAATGCATCTAGTGCAAGCAATCATATAAGATTAGTGAAAGAAATCGAATATGATTATAAATCACCATCTATACTTAAACCAATGCATCTAATGCAAACAATATTCTTCCCTCTCTCCCCTCTCCATATATATCTATATCTACCTCCATCTCCCCTTATTTGTCTCTCTATCTCACCTCCCAACCACATACACTATCACTACATATCTATCCCTCTCTCCCTCTCTCCATCTCTCCCTTCTTCCCTCTCTTCACCTTCCATCTATATATCTAGCTGCCTCTTCTCTCCATCTCCCCCACTTCTATCACTCTTTCCATCTGCTATACTCTCTCCCTCTCTAAATCCTACTTATCACTCCCTCTCTCTCTCTCTCTCTCCACCTTTCTATCTCTATGTCCTTCTTTTTACCTCCATTTCTCTCCCCATATAGTTCCATCTATCCTTCCCTCGTCCTCGACACTCTCTCATATCCTCTCTCTCCCTTTCTCTCCCACATCTCTCTCTATTTCTCTTCACTCTCGAAATATGTTACTATATCCCTCCTTCTCTCCTTCTCTCCCCCTTCTCTCCATCTCTCCTTCTTTGTATATTTATCTCACCCACAAACATAGACACTCTATCTCCATATCTCCCTTGTCACTCTCTCTCTCTTGATCTCTTCCTATTTGTATTTTTATCTCACCCCTAAACATACACACTCTCTCTCGATCTTCAGTTCTGACCCTCTATATCTTTCTTCTTCCCTCCCTCTCTCCCCCTCCAACTCCATCTCTCGATCTCTCCCTATCTCATACTGTCTCTCTCATCTTTTCTCTCTCTCCCTTTTTCTCCTACCTACCTCTCCCTTTCCCCATCCCCCCTCTCCCCCCCCCCCTCTCTCTCTCTCTATCTCTACCCACCAATCCTCTCACTATCTACCTCCCTCTCCCCCCTCCCCGCCTTCCATTTTTGTGTTCCTCTCTCCCTATGTCACACCTCTCCTTCTCTCTCTCCTCATTCCTCCTCTCCCCTCTCCTTCAGTTTATCTCCACTTCTCCATTATCACTGTTAGTATGAATCCTTTGTCGAAGTGTACGAAAAAGAACCACTTTAGTTACGCATAACTAATAGCCCTAACAACAAAAGTGGCTGCCAATATCTTCAGATCTGCGGTTAGTTGATCAAGAAAAGAGCTGCAAAAAACCAGATCTATGCATGGAAAGACATTAAGCAGTAAAAATAAGGGTTTTCTCCATATACCAATAGACAAGACAAGAATAATTTTTGAAAGAATTTTTGTATTAATCGGGCACCTGGGAGGAAAACAAGAAGGTGTATCCAATTCTCCTCAGTGGGATGGGTTCTTGGAAGTCCTCAGCACTTCAGATCTAAGATTTCTCTCTCTTGTTGGTGTAGAAAACCCACACAAAGGATGGAACTCAAAGGGAGCTCTCACAGCAAATGGCAGAAAATGGTGACCAAGTGTATAGATCCAGAGAGATCTAATAGGCAACAAAAGGTGAAGAATGGTAGGAAAAACCCTCCTATTTATAACAAAATATTGGGTCATTCTAGATCTTGGTGCATGATTAAAATAACGTTAACCAAATCTAGATCCACCTTTTATGGAATATTTTATTATATTTGTTGGAGGGAAAAAGTATTTGACTTGGGTCAAATCCCTTTATTTGTTAATAATAAATAAATAAATGATTTATTTATCTTTTTAAGGAAGTGGTTGAAGGATAATTAAATAAATAATGATTTATTTAATTATTTGTGTGTGATTTGGTCATATTTAACAAGGAATATTATCTAAATAAGATTTAAATAATTATTCCTAGAAAATAATAAGATAAATAAAGGTTTATCTAATTAATTTCTTTGTTTCTGGGTTAAACATGACTGGGAATAATAATTAAATTATGGTTTAATTAATTATTCCATGAGGAAAATCAAACAAATATAGGTTTGTTTAATATTTCCTTTTGGGTTTTCCAGTTTAGACCATAAACAACCTAATAAATGTGGTTTACTAAGTTATTTAACATAGTGAAGGCAATTTTACTTAGGGTAAAATTGGTCTTACATGGTGTACATGGGTCCATCTAATGATAATAGGTTAGATGACCAAAAAATGGTGTAACAGATTGCCCCCCAGCGTGCGAGTGTCAGGAGCAAATCGTATGACTGAAGTACGTTGTAAGAACTCAATCACCAGACAACAAAAGGGAAGTCAGAGAGAGAAATGCAAGGTAGATAGTGTGCTGATGAAATAGACCCTGAGGAGACGAGACTCGCAGGTGCAACAAGTCTCTTTTTATGAGAGGGTACCTGTGCTGAAGGCGGCGGGGTAGGCGTACCTATGCCCGCCGAGACAAAGTACAAAAGAATAGTGTGTCCAGTAAACAAGGGACCAAACCATAAAGTACAACTGGCATAATCATGAGCCAGATAAAAATACAATGAGGAATCCCACATACATGTGGTGCCTGGGATAACAGCCAAGACTTATACAATAATATCTGAGTACATGAGATACAAATACAACCCAAATGCCCCCTGTAAATGGGGAAGGGCTCACAAAATCTGACTGATACATGAAAATCAAAGAGGCGCTGCAAGTAGCTGATGCCAACATCATCAAATATCTGGAGCTGCATCGAAGGCTGCAAGGAGGAGGTCATCCAGGCTTGTGAGGGGCTACCTGCAGGGCCACCCCCTCATGAGGGTTGAGACATCTCACACACACCCGAGAATCATCAAGAGCTGCTGCTGTATCACTGAACCATCAATTATACGGATCTCGGTCATGCTGAAAGGAGCTAGAGTGGAGAAACAATCAAGTCAAAGGGGAATGAGAGATCCCTTTGCCTGATCCGAGGCACCGAACAAGAGTGGAAGCTGGAACCAAGGTACATCGCCCTCTAGACCTGGCTTCTAGAATGAATGAGCTAATGTCGACAGAAGGAGGTCTGCCATAGGTGAGGCAATGAGAGATCCTCAACTAAGGTACGAGAGAAAATAGTAGAGCGGCTGACAGACTGACAATAATGATGATAGTGAAATGGAAAGGACTGTGTAGCGAATGGATGACTTCCCTTGTTAGAGCATAAAGGGCATGAATGACATGGCAGTGACTGACACAATATCATAAGGGATAGGGGACAGTGGGACTGAAGGTCATAATGTACGACACAAGAGAGAGACCAAGCAATGAAGGATGGAGGGCTATAGCAGGGTACAACGGGACTCAGGATAGACTCCATGAATGCGATGATGACTCAAATTGGATGCTCTAAACAAGGGCGACTCGATGGTGCTGCCACACAGTAAAGGCCCAATGGGGGACCATGAAAACATGAGTACAAGATGGTAACTCATGACGAAAATTGACACGAACAAAGACAAGTAAGAAAGAAAAATGGTGCCCCAAGTATAAGTGTCGTAAGTGAGGAAATTCGATTTTAAGGAGAGGTGAAGTGACCCATCTTGGACAAAATGTGTCCTGGTGAAGTATCAAATCACAAAAAACTAACAGATACCCATTTGAGGGCTCGGTGAGAGCTTTCCAATGGTGTAGACGGTTTGTCAAACGGGACTACGGTATGGTCGCAGCAATCAAAAGAAGAAACATGGGTTCTCTTTTAATAAGGTAGTTTTCCCTCCAAATTCACTCATTTGCTATTGTTGTTGTGGTGAATGTAGAGAAGAGAGAAGGCCCTAAATTTTGCGGCGAGCGTAGCGGACAAACCGACTGTTGTAATCGAGATCCGTCAGTTGCAGGTAAGAGGCCTAGCCTTACTCTTTCATTTTGATGGATTGAAAGTTCAGTTTAGGGCCCAAAATCTCAAAAACAGACCCTCCTTCATCTCTATGGACGACTTGGGAGATGAGGGGGTTTTGGTGCTGTTTTATGGCTGAGAGTTGGGTTTTTGTGTTTGGTTATGGTATTCCCAATCGGTATGCTGACAAAGATGATGTTTTTGTGTAGGTATGGCAGATTTACGGGTTAACTGGAGAGAGAGAGACCTGGGTACATTACGGGCAGAGATCCAGGCGGATCAGGGTGTTCGTCATGTGTTGGCCAGGTTTGGGGTTCTAAATTTTTTGGAGAACCCTTTGATGAGAGTAGGAGAGCCTTTGTTGGCCCAGATTATCAGTTACTGGGATCGAGGGCATGAGGTCTTTGTAGTGCAGGAGCACATGATCGAACTAACAGTCCAGGATGTGTATTTCCTGAGGGGTCTCCCGCCACTGGGGATGGTGGGAAACACGCAGCCAGTATTACCGCGGGGGCAGCATATCATGGAGTTTGTGGAGCGACATTGTCGACCAGGTCTCCAAGTCAAGGGGACTCGGATACTGATCGGGGATCTAGAGAGACTAGAAACCCGTGCAGTGGCCGCAGCTGTGCTGTGTATCCTGGGCAACCAGGCACTCCATCACATCACTGGGGGGCAGATGATGATTGTGAAGAGTGTGTTGAGTGGGACCTATTATGGGTGGGCCCAAATGATGCTGGTGTCGCTAAAACGACAGTTGTCGCTCTGCAAGCGGCAAGTGAACCACGATTGCTCGTATGGGACTTTATTGTGCACCTTCTTAGAAGATCCCAACCTTGCGGCCTCGTATACAGCTTCCAGATGGGGGCTCGAGAGAGCCCAGGATGCACCGGTGGGGGCGGCTACTGTGCAGAGGAGGAGGAGGGGCAGTCGGGCGAGTGTTTCGACCTAAGTTTTTTGCACATTGGGATCAAATGCCGTTATACATAGACGAATATCCCTATAGTGGGATGAGTTATTGTGGAGATCCGGACCTGCCGCTTCCGCCTGGTCGAGTATGAGGGCCCGATGGTAAGTGACAGATTGCTATTCTTTTATGGGCATGTTAAAGATTTTGAATCATAGCTAGGGTACTAATTCATGGACTTGTGGTATGCAGATATAGCTCCAGTAAAACCGACCGGATACATGGGACGACCGGTAGCATCTGGAGCTGCAGGTCCGAATGGGTCAAGAGCAGCGCATAAGGAGGATGTGGTTGCCCTTCTAGAGGACATCCGCCGTAGATGCGAAAGGTTGCTGACCGGAGTATCAGAGCACGGGTGGCAGGATTTAGATGACCAGTACATAGAGCCATGTATTGGTCTACCCTCGGAATGGCGAGGTGTCATGCGATGCATGGCGATGGCCAGTCAGGGGATGCGTGATCTATAGGCTGCAGGGGTAGAGCCATTGGCTCGGGATCCGCCAGATAGTGATTAGGTGTGGGGCACGTGGTGCCCCCAGTTTTGATTTTTTTGTAACATGCTATGGGCATGTCATATGTATCAGAGTAGATGGACTCTAAACACATGTTTTGCGACACACATGATGGATATGCATCATTTTTGAATGATTATAAATGTTATTGTCTTGTATGAAATGTGTGTGATAAATGCCAATCTAGAACATGGTTTGCAATACTATCTACATAGTGATTCTGTTCTCGAGGTACATGGTTGAAAGTTATTGTTTCAAATGCACGTATCAACAGTTTCACTCGTAAATAGTGTATAAACAGCACAGGGTTATGCACACGATAAACACCATTTAGTTGCATGACAAGAAGTAGGGAATCCAAACGAACGTGCAGATGGAGGATGCGATGGAAGAGGGCATCGGATAAGAGACCACGTACTGCATCATATTCGGCCTGATTGTTGGTGGTAGAACCAATGCAGACTACGTTGGAGAGAACGAGGGCATGCAAGGGGGTGAAGATGGCCCAACCTGCCGAGGCTAGATTCCGGGAGTAACGACTTGCACCATCGGCGTAACCGATAAAGTGTGTGGATGGGGGGTCCTGCGGAATGGTGTTACAAGACAACAAATGAGGGGAGGAGAGACAATGACGGCAGCGTGAGTGTACAGAAGACATCGAGTGGCAACTGCAGGAGGGAGTGCAAGGAGTAGGATGACTATGACTCATATACGAACTAGAGGGTGGCATATGAGGGTTATCGGAAGTATGGTGAGGACTCGGGCTGTGGAGGTCAATAGAGATACGGGTGGAGTGATCTCATGTATCGGTAGAAAAGAGAGGGTCAAGCGAAACACCAGGGGAGGATGCAGGGGGACTGGGCTCCAAGTGTCTCGCAGAGGAGGATAGGTAAAGAATGGTTGTAGTAGACTTCGTCATCTAAACATCAAGGGGGGGAATGTCGATGGGAGCGGGGGGTTCCTCAGGCTGGCCCGAAGCATACTGCGCGAGGATGGGAGAGGCGGATTGATTTTGTTCAACCTCATACTCTCAGACTACCTCTAAAGAGGCGTGGTAATGCGTCAGGTGAGGACAATGGTGGGAGTAATGGCCATGAACACCACACAAAGCACAGGGTTTGTTGGTGTGGAGAGTCTTGGGGTTCTTGGTTACGGACGAAGGAGTGGAGGCTTCAGGGACCGTAGATTCAGGGAACACGACTTTAACCATGGGATGAATACGGGGTAAATCAGGACAAGCATGGGTGGCATGACCGGCGACATCACACTAGGCACAAGGCTTTGTGGGTGGAGGAGGGGCCGGGTCAGTCATGGTGGTCTTGTCTTTGGGTGCCCCCTTGCGAGCTTTGCCTTTCTTCCCGGGAGCTGTCACAACAGGAGAAGGGTCCTGTGGGGGTGCTGGGGGCACAGTGGCAATGGAGGAAGCGAGGGGGACCGGTTGAACTAGTGTCAAAGCCATATAGGGTTTGGGGTGACCAGGAGGGGTAGCGGCTGGAGGATCAAGGTACCAGACCGGTATGCCCAAGGTCAGGTTAGGGAGAGAGAGGTTGGCCATGATGGGGACAGAATATACTCCGGGAGGGGGAGCCAGGAAAGGTATCTGCCTAGCAAGGTAATGACCAGGAGGGACGGCTTCGAGATGGTTAAGGCCTGGGGGAACCAATCCAGGAGGATAAAGGGGTTCAGGGATACCAGTTGTGGGGGGAGGGCCAGAAGGAGGAGGTCTGGTTGGCTGAGATGAATGGCTAGGAGCGGGTTGCAGAGGGCGATGGGGAGGTTGCTGACTAGCCAAAGCAGGCCACTTAAGGGCATCTTGAGATGATTGCATCATGCAAACATTCGATAAGTTGGGGTCAGAGATAGGAGGAGGAAGAGCAGGGAAGGTTCCGAGCAAAGAGGAATCTTTGTAGACACCGGGGGAGACACTGGTCAAGGATTCGACAGTTTGCTTGTTGGCTACAGAAGAGATGGTCGTCTTAGGTGAGGTTTGAGATTTTGGCTCATGATATGTCAACTGGTCAATGGTGACTATCTTTCCATTATGGGGGAAAGACATCTTGCGGAAAACCGCGGATGGGACAGCAGACATAGCATAGGTGTAGCTTCGCCCCAATAGAATGTTGTAGTCTAGCGGGGTGTCGATGACTTCGACGTCAATGCAAACAGTCTTACCGGCAAGGGTGATAGGAAAATTACGGAAGAGGCCAATGGGCTAGGAGGCATGGCCGTCCCACGCTCGAAGGGTGATCGTGGAAGGGGCCAGCTCAGGAGATTCGAGTTGCTTCCAAACTGAAGCGGACATCACATAGGTGGATGCCCCCTCATCGATTATACACCGAGAAACGTTGGCGTTCTGGATTTTGACTGGGATTTTGAAGGCAATGGAAGCAGGAAGAGGAGGATGGTCTGATTGATGGGCGCCGAAAACAATCATTTGGTCATCAGCAGGATCTACAGCACCCACGGCAGATAGTAGAGCCTTCTTTTGGGAAGGGCACGATTGGAGGAGTTCCAGTGTGGAAATGGCAGCGAGAGATTGCGCCAAATCATCTACTATGCTATACGAATGAGCAGCTCGACCAGAAGCAACATTTCAACGTAATGGTCCCTTAGGAATCTTTGTATGGACCTAAACTTTGGGTTGAGGGATATGTAAGGGGCCATTGGATGTCGAAAGAGGCTCTGTAGAACCAGAAGAAGAGGACTCGGGGGTAGACTGAGCGGGAGGCTTGGGGTACTGGCGAGACCAAGTTTGAAGGTGAAGGTCGACGGTTGGGGATGGATCAGAGTTCATCATGAGGATCTGGTAATCGGAGGAACTAGAAATAGAAGGTGGAGTGGCAACCTGGCTGTCAGGCGGTTGGGTAGCCATGAATCCTTGCTGAGGGAAAGGATCGGTAAAAATGGCTGGTTGGGTAGTGGCCACATTAGGAGGAGCATGAGGGGAGGCGTTTTGTTCGTGCAATGTGGCTCGAGACTCGCACATCTGCCGCATCTGGGGTAAGAGGGGACAATCGTGGGTGTAATGACCATAAACACCGCAACACGAGCAAGGCTTATTGGTGCGAAGCGGCCTGTCCGGCTTGGGCTGAGTGCCCTGTTGCTGGTTAGCAGTGTTAGGGTCAACACCTTGAGGATTGGGTCCACGAGTACCAGGGGCAGATTGATTTGGATTGCCTCTCCACCTTCCTTGAGAAGAAGGGGGATTAGTCGCACCCTGCTGTGCAAATACTTGCCTTGGAGGGGGCGGTAGGTGCTGTTGCTGGGGTTGAAAAGGCAAGGGAGGTGGAAGCGCAAATCCTGGAGGAGCTGGCGCACTAGGCTGCGGATAAGGGTAATGGTTAGGTTGGGCAACATTGAGGTAAGCAGGATTTTGGGCAACAGGAGGAGGCATGCCATATCCTGGATACATGCTACCGAGAGGGGGAAGAGTGCTAGAGGCGCTGGCCCCTCCGTGAGGGAGACCATAGCCCATAGGAGGTTGAGCATATGGATGGGAAAGGGCTCCAATGATACCGTCGGTGGAATGAGATGCCCCCGAGGCGTTAGCGCCACCTGGATTGGGGAGGTCAGGAAGAATGGTATAAACATAACCAGACTGAGCATAGATCACGTCATATTTCAAGGCTTTTTGGAGGGCGGCTTCTTCGGTTTGAGGAAAATGGGAGGCGACATCTTTTCCAATGGGGGCTAAGAGAGAGTGAAGGAACCAGTCCATATAGATCCGATCTTCGAAGGGGCGAGCTCAACATAAGCTTCGTCTTCGTCACCATTCCTGGACATGAGCAGAAAGGCGGGTTGAAGAGGTTTACTTGAAAGAGGTCAAAAGCTCCGTACCAGTATCATAGCGGAGAGGGAGCTGGAAGTAAGATAAAAAGGCTTGGGCAATGGTTGCAAAGGTGGTATGGGAAGAGGTGGCTTGGTCAACATACCATTTAGAAGCTTCGCCAATAAGCGTGCATTGGAACAATCGAAGACGGATGGAGTCATCGGTGATGGAATTGGAGGAACACCACATGTGGAAAGATCAGACATGATTGGTTGGATCTTCTCCAGCAAGGCCTTCGAACTTAGGGATGTCGGAGGGGAGCTTGGTTGGCATAGCAGGCCAACCAACATCGTGGTGGATAGGGTCATTGATCAACTGATTGAAATCGGGGAGGTTGAGGCCTGCAATGTATGGCAGCAAGGGTATGGCCGAGGTTGTTCCTGTGGTGGTTCCGCTAGTAGTAGTTCTGGCATCAGGTCCTGGAGCACCGCTAGCGTTAGGCCCTGGACCAGACATAGTGAAGTTGACAGGGGGAGAACTAGGAGGAGAAGGAGAACCCAATGAATCAGAAGAGGAGTCGGAGTGCGGACTCAGAGGAGTACTGGCTCGACGACGGCGGGACTGAGCAGGTCGATCAACCGGAAACTGAGGGTGAAGGCCAAGAAGTCTCCGGGAAAGGCACCTTGGGGGCGAAATAATGACGGGAAGAAGGAAACCGAAAAGGGCAGAAAGGGACAGAATCAAATGAGGTCAAGGGCAGAAAATGTGCAATGACAATTAAATTTTAAAGTGTTTTCCAGGTGGTGTTAACCAGGCGCTTCTTCACTTACAGTCAGTGTGTGGCGTGCGTTAATTTTAATTTTTAAACCCTTTCCGTTTTGAGAGCAAGAAAAAATTGTGCTGCGTAACTGAAAATAGATCTGCAGAGAACAATATATAATGCTAAAATAACAGAAAATTAACAGCTACTATTGCATCTATCTAACCCAAAGGAGGCGGGTCCCTCAAAACTAGTCTGAAAAGGGGAAAAAATCTAGTCAAAACACACTGAAAAGAGGTCAATAGATAGAAGGTCGGGAGGGACAGGGATCTAAAGGATAAAGCTACTGAAAAGAGGTGTAGATCGCAGCCAAGAGACAGAGGCAAGGTGGCTGGAAAAAGGGAGGAAATCAGCAAAAAGCGGAAAGGACAGGGAGAAGGTCCTAAAGAGAGGTCCAAAGAAAATGACAAGAGGTGATTTGAAAGGAAGAAAGGCTGATTTAAAGGGATCTGAAAGGGAGGTATCAGATCTAAAAAAGGGGAGGCCGAAACTCTGAAAAAACAGACGCCTGAAGCAGCTAAAACTCTTCCACCAAAAGTGCTGGGTACTGAAGCCCTAGGGGGCTAGGTTCCCACTTAGATGAGAAAAACAGATCAGGAATAGGTCGAAATGGGTTGAGACAGAGGCTAGAAAACCCCGACAGAAGCTTCAGAAAAACCCAGAAAAATTGCAGAAAAACAGCTAAAAAACTGGCAGGACGCAGGTTCTGACCTATTTTCAGTGCAGGTCGCAGAAAATGGGTAGAAAAGTGTGACCTGGAGGTCCAGGTTGTAGTTTTTGGGCTGAAAAGTGTGACCCCCCACTCTGGTTGTCTCGACGGCAGATTTTCGGAAAAGTTGACGTCTCAGTTGCGGCTGATGTCGGTCACCTGCGCAATAGGGCCAGAAACACGCGGAAGTTAAAATTTTTAATGTTTTAGGGTTTTATGTGAGAAAAACAACATAAAAATAGGAAAAATAAACAGTTGAGAAGAAACCCTAGGGTCTGAAGTAGCTGGATAGGCAGGAATATGAAAAACGACAGCAGTCATAATTTAAAACCCGTGTGGGGTCGCCATTTGTTAGTATGAATCCTTTGTCGAAGTGTACGAAAAAGGACCACTTTAGCTACGCATAACTAATAGCCCTAACAACAAAAGTGGCTGCCAATATCTTCAGATCTGTGGTTAGTTGATCAAGAAAAGAGCTACAAAAAACCAGATCTATGCATGGAAAGACATTAAGCAGTAAAAATAAGGGTTTGCTCCATATACCAATAGACAAGACAAGACCAATTTTTGAAAGAATTTTTGTATTAATCGGGCACTTGGGAGGAAAACAAGAAGGCATATCCAATTCTCCTCAGTGGGATGGGTTCTTGGAAGTCCTCAACACTTCAGATCTAAGATTTCTCTCTCTTGTTGGTGTAGAAAACCCAATGTAAAAAATAGAGCTCAATGGGAGCTCACACAGCAAATGATGGAAAAATGTGACCAAGTGTATAGATCCAGAGTGATCTAATAGGCAACAAAAGGTGAAGAAATGGTAGGAAAGACCCTCCTATTTATAACAAAATATTGGGTCATTCTAGATCTTGGTGCATGATTAAAATAATGTTAACCAAATCTAGATCCACCTTTTATGGAATATTTTATTATATTTGTTGGAGGGAAAAAAGTATTTGACTTGGGTCAAATCCTTTTATTTGTGAATAATAAATAAATAAATGATTTATTTATCATTTTAAGGAAGTGGTTGAAAGATAATCAAATAAATAATGATTTATTTAATTATTTATGGGTGATTTAGTCATATTTAACAAGGAATATTATTTAAATAAGATTTAAATAATTATTCCTAGAAAATAATAAGATAAATAAAGATTTATCTAATTAATTTCTTTGTTTTGTGTTAAACATGACCAGGAATAATAATTAAATTATTGTTTAATTAATTATTCCTTGAGGAAAATCAAACAAATATAGGTTTGTTTAATATTTCCTTTTGGGGTTTCCTGTTTAGACCATAAACAACCTAATAAATGTGTTTTATTAAGTTATTTTACATAGTGAAAGCAATTTTGCTTAGGGTAAAATTGGTCTTACATGGTGTACTTGGGTCCATCTAATGATAATAGGTTAGATGACCAAAAAATGGTGTAACAGATTGCCCCCCAACGTGCGAGTGTCAGGAGCAAATCGTATGACCGAAGTACGTTGTAAGAACTCGATCACTAGACAACAAAAGGGAAGTCAGAGAGAGAAAGGTGAGGTAGATAGTGTGCTGAAGGACTAGACCCGGAGGAGACGAGACTCGCAGGTGCAACAAGTCTCTTTTATGAGAGGGTACCTGTGCTGAAGGCGGCGGGGGAGGCATACCTATGCCCGCCGAGACAAAGTACAAAAGAATAGTGTGTCCAGTAAACAAGGGAATGAACCATAAAGTACAACTGGCATAATCATGAGCCAGATAAAAATAAAATGAGGAATCCCACATACATGTTGTACCTGGGATAACAGCCAGGACTTGTACAATAATATCTGAGTACATGAGATACAAATACAACCCAAATGCCCCCTGTAAATGGGGAAGGGCTCACAAAATCTAACTGATACATGCAAATCAAAGAGGTGCTGCAAGTGGCTAAGGCCAACATCATCAAATATATGGAGCTGCATCGAAGGCTGCAAGGAGGAGGTCATCCGGGCATGTGGGGGGCTACCTGCAGGGCCACCCCCTCATGAGGGTTGAGACATCTCACACACACCCGGGAATCATCAAGAGCTACTGCTGTATCACTGAATCATCAAGTATACAGATCTCGGTCATGCTGAAAGGAGTTGGAGTGGAGAAAAAATCAAGTCAAAGGGGAATGAGAGATCCCTTTGCCTGATCCGAGGCACCGAACAAGAGTGGAAGCTGGAACCAAGGTACACCGCCCTCTAGACCTGGCTTCTAGAATGAATGAGCTGATTTCGATAGAAGGAGGTCCACCATAGGTGAGGCAATGAGAGATCCTCAACTAAGGCATGAGAGAAAATAGTAGAGTGACCGACAGACTGACAATAATGATGATAGTGAAATGGAAAGGACTGAGTAGCGAATGGACGACTTCCCTTGTTAGAGCATAAAGGGCATGAATGACATGGCAGCGACTGACACAATATCATAAGGGATAGGGGACAGTGGGACTAAAGGTCATAATGTGCGACACAGGAGAGAGACCAAGCAATGAAGGATGGAGGGCTATAGCGGGGTACAAAGAGACTCGGGATAGACTCCATGAATGCGATGATGACTCAACTTGGATGCTCTAAATAAGGGCGACTCGATGGTGCTGCCACACAGTAAAGGCCCAATTGGGGACCATGAAAACATGAGTACAAGATGGTAACTCATGACGAAAAGTGACACAAACAAAGACAAGTAAGGAAGCAAAATGGTGCCCCAAGTACAAGTGTCGTAAGTGAGGAAATTCGATTTTAAGGAGAGGTGAAGTGACCCTTCTTGGACAAAATGTGTCCTAGTGAAGTATCAAATCACAAAAAACTAATAGATACCCATTTTAGGGCTTGGTGAGAGATTTCCAACGGTGCAGACGGTTTGTCAAACGGGGCTACGGTATGGTCGCAACAGTCAAGAGAAGAAACAAGGGTTCTATTTTAATAAGGTAGTTTTCCCTCCAAATTCACTCATTTGCTATTGTTGTTGTGGTGAATGTAGAGAGGAGAGAAGGCCCTAAATTTTGCGGCAAGCGTAGCGGACAAACCGACCATTGGAATCAAGATCCGTCAGTTGCAGGTAAGAGGCCTAGCCTTACTCTTTCATTTTGATGGATTGAAAGTTCAGTTTAGGGCCCAAAATCTCATAAACAGACCCTCTTTCATCTCTACGGCCAGGTCGCACTTTTTGGGCCAAAAAATGCGACCTCGGAAGCAGGTTTCAGGGAAAAAAGTGCAACTTGTCCCAGAATTGGGCAGAAAACTGTGACCTGGGAGATGAGGGGGTTTTGGTGCTGTTTTATGGCTGAGAGTTGGGTTTTTGTGTTTGGTTATGGTATTCCCGATCGGTATGTTGACGAAGATGATGTTTTTGTGTAGGTATGGCAGATTTATGGGTTAACTGGAGAGAGAGAGACCTGGGTACATTACGGGCAGAGATCCAGGCGGATCAGGGTGTCCGTCGTGTGTTGGCCAGGTTTGGGGTTCTAAATTTTTGGAGAACCCTTTGATGAGAGTAGGAGAGCCTTTGTTGGCCTGGATTATCAATTACTAGGATCCAAAGCATGAGGTCTTTGTAGTGCAGGGGCACAGGATTGAACTAAAAGTCTAGGATGTGTATTTCCTGAGGGGTCTCCTACCACTGGGGATGGTGGGAAACACGTAGCCAGTATTACCGCGGGGGCGGCATATCATGGAGTTTGTGGAGCGACATTGTCGACCGGGTCTCCAAGTCAAGGGGACTCGGATACCGATCAGGGATCCAGAGAGACTAGAAACCTGTGCAGTGGCCACAGCTGTGCTGTGTATCCTGGGCAACCAGGCGCTCCATCACATCACTGGGGGGGAGATGATGATTGTGGAGAGTGTGTTGAGTGGGACCTATTATGGGTGGGCCCAAATGATGCTGGTGTCGCTAAAACGACAGTTGTCGCTCTACAAGTGGCAAGTGAACCACGATTGCTCGTATGGGACTTTATTGTGCACCTTCTTAGAAGATCCCGACCTTGCGGCCTTGTATACATCTTCCAGATGGGGGCCCGAGAGAGCCCAGGATGCGCCGGTGGGGGTGGCTACTGTGCAGAGGAGGAGGAGGGGCAGTTGAGCGAGTGTTTCAACCTAAGTTTTTTGCCCATTGGGATCAAATGCCGTTATATGTAGACGACTATCCCTATAGTGGGATGAGTTATTGTGGAGATCCGGACTTGCCACTTCCGCCTAGTCGAGTATGGGGGCCCGATGGTAAGTGATAGATTGTTATTCTTTTATGGGCATGTTAAAGTTTTTGAATCGTAGCTAGGGTACTGATTCATGGACTTGTGGTATGCAGATATAGCTCTGGTAAAACCGGCCGGATACATGGGACGACCGGCAGCATCTGGAGCTGCAGGTCCGAATGGGTCAAGAGCAGCGCATAAGGAGGATGCGGCCACCCTTTTGGAGGACATCCGCCGTAGATGCGAAAGGTTGCTGACCGGAGTATCATAGCACGGGTGGCAGGATTTAGACGACCAGTACATAGAGCCATGTATTGGTCTACCCTCGGAATGGCGAGGTGTCATGCAGTGCATGGCGATTGCCGGTCAGGGGATGCGTGATCTATAGGCTGCAGGGGCAGAGCCATTGGCTCGGGATCCACCAGAGAGTGATTAGGTGTGGGGCACGTGGTGCCCCCAGTTTTGAGTTTTTTGTAACATGCTATGGGCATGTCATATGTATCAGAGTAGATGGACTCTAAACACATGTTTTGCGACACATATGATGAATATGCATCATTTTTGAATGATTATAAATGTTATTGTCTTCTATGAAATGCGTGTGATAAATGCCAATCTAGAACATAGTTTGCAATACTATCTACATAGTGATTCTGTTCTCGAGGTACATGGTTGAAATTTATGGTTTCAAATGCACGTATCAAGAGTTTCACTCGTAAATAGCGTCTAAACAGCACAGGGTTATGCACACGATAAACACCATTTAGTTGCATGACAAGAAGTAGGGAATCCAAACGAACGTGCAGATGGAGGATGCGATGGAAGAGGGCATCAGCTAAGAGACCACGTACTGCATCATATTCGGCCTGATTGTTGGTGGTAGAACCAATGCAGTCTTCGTTGGAGAGAACGAGGGCATGCAAGGGGGTGAAGATGGCCCAACCTGCCGACGCTAGATTCCGGGAGTAACGACTTGCACCATTGGCGTAACCGATAAAGGGTGTGGATGGGGGGTCCTGCGGAATGGTGTTACAAGACAACAAATGAGGGGAGGAGAGACAATGACGGCAGCGTGAGTGTACAAAAGACATCGAGTGGCAACAACGGGAGGGAGTGCAAGGAGTAGGATGACTATGACTCATATACGAACTAGAGGGTGGTATATGAGGGTTATCGGAATTATGGCGAGGACTCAGGTTGCAAAGGTCAACAGAGATACGGGTGGAGTGATCTCGTGTATGGGTAGAAAAGAGAGGGTCAGGCGAAACACCAGGGGAGGATGCAGGGGGACTAGGCTCCAAGTGTCTCGCAGAGGAGGATAGGTAAAGAATTGTCATAGTAGACTTTGTCATCTGAACATCAGGGGGGGGAATGTCGATGGGAGTAGGGGGATCCTCAGGCTGGCCCGAAGCATACTGCGCGAGAATGGGAGAGGCGGATTGATTTTGTTCAACCTCATACTCTCGGACTACCTCTAAAGAGGTGCGGTAATGCGTGAGGTGAGGACAATGGTGGGAGTAATGGCCATGAACACTGCAGAAAGCAAGGGGTTTGTTGGTGCGGAGAGTCTTGGGGTTCTTGGTTATGGACGAAGAAGGAGTGGAGGCTTCAGGGACCATAGATTCGGGGAATGCGACTTTAACCATGGGATGAATACGGGGTAACTCGGGACAAGCATGGGTGGCATGACCAGCGACATCACACTAGGCATAAGGCTTTGTGGGCAGAGGAGGGGCCGAGTCAATCGTGGTGGTCTTGTCTTTGGGTGCCCCCTTGCGAGCTTTTCCTTTCTTCCCGGGAGCCGTCACAATAGGAGAAGGGTCCTGTGGAGGTGCTGGGGGCACAGTGGCAATGGAGGAAGCGAGGGGGACCGGTTGAACCGGTGTCAAAGCCATATAGGGTTTGGGGTGACCAGGAGGGGTAGCGGCTGGAGGATCAAGGTACCAGACCGGTATGCCCAAGGTCAGGTTAGGGAGAGAGAGGGTGGACATGACGGGGACAGAATATACTACGGGAGGGGGAGCCAGGAAAGGTATCTGCCTAGCAGGGTAATGACCAGGAGGGACGGCTCCGAGATGGTTAAGGCCTGGGGGAACCAATCCAGGAGGATAAAGGGGTTCAGGGATACCAGCTGTAGGGGGAGGGCCAGAAGGAGGATGTCCGGTTGGCTGTGATGAATGGCTAGGAGCGGGTTGCGGAGGGCGAGGGGGAGGTTGCTGACTAGCCAAAGCAGGCCGCTTAAGGGCAGCCTGAGATGATTGCATCATGCAAACATTCGATAAGCTGGGGTCAGAGATAGGAGGAGGAAGACCAGGGAAGGTTCTGAGCAAAGAGGAATCTTTGTAGACACTGGGGTAGACACTTGTCAAGGAGTTGATGGTTTGGTTTTTGGCTACAGAAGAGATGGTTGTCTTAGGTGAGGTCTAAGATTTTGGCTCATGATATCTCAACTGGTCAATGGTGACTATCTTTCCATTATGGGGGAAAGACATCTTGCGGAAAACCGCGGATGGGACAGCAGACATAGCATAGGTGTAGCTTCGCCCCAATAGAATGTTATAGTCTAGCGAGGTGTCGATGACTTCGACGTCAACGCAAATAGTCTTACCAGCAAGGGTGATAGGAAAATTACGGAAGAGGCCAATGGGCTGGGAGGCGTGGCCATCCCACGCTCGAAGGGTGATCGTGGAAGGGGCCAGCTCAGGAGATCCGAGTTGCTTCCAAACTGAAGCAGACATCACATAGGTGGATGCCCCCTCATCGATTATACACCGAGAAACGTTGGCGTTCCAGATTTTGACTGGGATTCGGAAGGCGATGGAAGCAGGAAGAGGAGGATGGTCTGATTGATGGGCGTCGAAAACAATCATTTGGTCATCAACAGGATCTACAGCACCCACGACAGATAGTAGAGCCTTCTTTTGGGAAGGGCACGACTGGAGGAGTTACAGTGTGGAAATGGCAGCGAGAGATTGTGCCAAATCATCTACTATGTTATACGAATGAGAAGCTCGACCAGAAGTAGAATTTCGATGTAATGGTCCCTTATGAATCTTTGTATGGACCTTAAATTTGGGTTGAGGGATATGTAAGGGGCCATTGGATGTCAAAAGAGGCTCTGTAGAACCGGAAGAAGAGGACTCGGGGGCAGACTGAGCGGGAGGCTTGGGGTACTGGCGAGACCGAGTTTGAAGGTGAAGGTAGATGGTTGGGGATGGATCAGAGTTCATCATGAGGATCTAGTAATCAGAGGAACTAGAAATAGAAGGTGGAGTGGCGACCTGGTTGTTAGGCGGTTGGATAGCCATGAATCCTTGCTGAGGGAAAGGATCAGTAAAAACGGCTGGTTGGGTAGTGGCCACATTAGGAGGAGCATGAGGGGAGGCGTGTTGTCCGCGCAATGTGGCTTGAGACTCCCACATCTGCCGCATCTGGGGTAAGAGGGGACAATCATGGGTGTAATTACCATAAACACCGCAACACGAGCAAGGCTTATTGGTGCGAAGCGGCCTGTCCGGCTTGGGCGGAGTGCCCTGTTGTTGGTTAGTAGTGTTAGGGTCAACACCTTGAGGATTGGGTCCACGAGTACCAGGGGCAGATTGATTTGGATTGCCTCTCCACCTTCTTTGAGAAGAAGGGGGATTAGTCGCACCCTGCTATGCAAATACTTTCCCTGGAGGGGGCTGTAGGTGCTGTTGCTGGGGTTGAAAAGGCAAGGGAGGTGGAAGTGCATATGCTGGAGGAGCTGGCGCACCAGGCTGAGGATAAGGGTAATGGTTAGGTTGGGCAACATTGAGGTAAGCAGGAGGTTGGGCAACAGGAGGAGGCATGCCGTATCCTCGATACATGCTACCGGGAGGGGGAAGAGTGCTAGAGGTGCTGGCCCCTCCGTGAGGGTGACCATAGCCCATAGGTGGTTGGGCATATGGATTGGAAAGGGCTCCAACGATACCGTCGGCGGAATGAGATGCCCCCGGGGCATTAGCGCCACCGGGCATGGGGAGGTCAGGAAGAACGGTATAAAAATAACCAGACTGAGCATAGATCAGGTCATATTTGAAGGCTATTTGGAGGGCGGCTTCTTCGGTTTGAGGAAAATGGGAGGCGACATCTTTTCCAATGGGGGCTAAGAGAGAGCGAAGGAACCAGTCCATATAGATCCGATCTTTGAAGGGGGGAGCTCGACATAAGCTTCGTCTTCGTCACCATTCCTGGACATGAGCAGAAAGGCGGGTTGAAGAGGTTTACTTGAAAGAGGTCAAAAGCTCCGTACCAGTATCGTAGTGGAGAGGGAGCTAGATGTAAGATAAAAAGGCTTGGGCAATGGTTGCAAAGGTGGTATGGGAAGAGGTGGCTTGGTCAACATACCATTTAGAAGCTTCGCCAATAAGCGTGCGTTGGAACAATCGAAGACGGATGGAGTCATTGGTGATGGAATTGGAGGAACACCACATGTGGAAAGATCGGACATGATTGGTTGGATCTTCTCCAGCAAGGCCTTCAAACTTAGGGATGTCAGAGGGGAGCCTGGTTGGCATAGCAGGCCAACCAACATCATGGTGGATAGGATCATTGATCAACTGATTGAAATCGGGGAGGCTGAGGCCTGCAATGTACGGCAGCAAGGGTATGGCCAAGGTAGTTCCTGTGGCGGTTCCGCTAGTAGTAGTTTCGGCATTAGGGCCTGTAGCACCGCTAGCGTTAGGCCCTGGACCAGACATAGTGAAGGTGACAGGGGAAGAACCAGGAGGAGAAGGAGAACCCAATGAATCAGAAGAGGAGTCAGAGTGCGGACTCGGAGGAGGACTGGCTCGACGACGGCGGGACGGAGTAGGTCGATCGAACGAAGTCCAAGAAGTCTCTGAGAAAGGCGCCTTGTGGGCGCAATGATGACGGGAAGAACGAAACCGACAAGGGCAGAAAGGGACAGAATCAAATGAGGTCAAGGGCAGAAAATGTGCAGTGACAATTGATTTTAAAGTCTTTGCCAGGTGGTGTTAACCAGGCGCTTCTTCACTTAGGGTCACTGTGTGGCGTGCGTTAATTTTAATTTTTAAACCCTTTTCATTTTGAGAGCAAGAAAAAAGTGTGATGCGTAACTGAAAATAGATCTGCAGAGAACAGTATATAATGCTGAAATAACAGAAAATTAACAGCTACTATTGCATCTATCTAACCCAAAGGAGGTGGGTCCCTCAAAACTAGTCTAAAAAGGGGAAAAAATCTAGTCAAAACACATTGAAAAGAGGTCAATAGAGAGAAGGTCGGGAGGGACAGGGATCTAAAGGACAAAGCTGCTGAAAAGAGGTGCAGATCACAGCCAAGAGACAGAGGCAAGGTGGCTGGAAAAAGGGAGGAAATCAGCAAAAAGTGGAAAGGACAGGGAGAAGGTCCTAAAGAGAGGTCCAAAGAAAATGACAAGAGGTGATTTGAAAGGAAGAAAGGTTGATTTAAAGGGATCTGAAAGGGAGGTATCAGATCCGAAAAAGGGGAGGCCGAAACTCTGAAAAAACAGACGCCTGAAGCAGCTAAAACTCTTCCACCAAAAGTGGTGGATACTGAAGCCCTAGGGGGCTCGGTTCCCACTTAGATGAGCAAAACAGATCATGAACATGTCGAAACAGGCTGAGACAGAGGCTAGAAAACCCTGACAGAAGCTTCAGAAAAACCCAGAAAAATTGCAAAAAAACAGCTGAAAAACTGGCAGGTCGCAGGTTTTGACCTATTTTCAGTGCAGGTCGCAGAAAATGGCCAGAAACGTGGGACCTGGAGGTCCAGGTCACAGTTTTTGGGCTGAAAAGTGTGAGCCCCCGCTCCGGTTGTCTCGGCGGCAGATTTTCGGAAAAGTTGCCGTCTCAGTTGCGGCTGATGTCGGTCACCTGCGCAATAGGGCCAGAAACACGCGGAAGTTAAAAATTTTAATGTTTTAGGGTTCTATATGAGAAAAACAACATAAAAATAGGAAAAATAAACAGCTGAAAAGAAACCCTAGGGTCTGAAGTAGCTAGATATGTAGAAATATGAAAAACGACAGTAGTCGTAATTTAAAACCCGTGTGGAGTCACCATTTGTTAGTATGAATCCTTTGTCGAAGTGTACGAAAAAGGACCACTTTAGCTACCAATAACTAATAGCCCTAACAACAAAAGTGGTTGCCAATATCTTCAGATCTGCAGTTAGTTGATCAGGAAAAGAGTTGCAAAAAACCAGATCTATGCATGGAAAGACATTAAATAGTAAAAATAAGGGTTTTCTCCATATACCAATAGACAAGAGAAGAACAATTTTTGAAAGATTTTTTGTATTAATCGGGCACCTGGGAGGAAAACAAGAAGGCGTATCCAATTCTCCTCAGTGGGATGGGTTCTTGGAAGTCCTCAGCACTTCAGATCTAAGATTTCTCTCTCTTGTTGGTGTAGAAAACCCAATGTAAAGAATAGAGCTCAATGGTAGCTCACACAGCAAATGATGGAAAAATGTGACCAAGTGTATAGATCCAGAGTGATCTAATAGGCAACAAAAGGTGAAAAAATGGTAGGAAAAACCCTCCTATTTATAACAAAATATTGGGTCATTCTAGATCTTGGTGCATGATTAAAATAATGTTAACCAAATCTAGATCCACCTTTTATGAAATATTTTATTATATTTGTTGGAGGGAAAAAGTATTTGACTTGGGTCAAATCCCTTTATTTGTCAAAAATAAATAAATAAATGATTTATTTATATTTTTAAGGAAGTGGTTGAAATATAATCAAATAAATAATGATTTATTTAATTATTTGTGGGTGATTTGGTCATATTTAACAAGGAATATTATCTAAATAAGATTTAAATAATTATTCCTAGAAAATAATAAGATAAATAAAGGTTTATCTAATTAATTTGTTTGTTTTTGGGTTAAACATGACTGGGAATAATAATTAAATTATGGTTTAATTAATTATTCCATGAGGAAAATCAAACAAATATAGGTTTGTTTAATATTTCCTTTTGGGGTTTCCTGTTTAGACCATAAACAACCTAATAGATGTGGTTTATTAAGTTATTTAACATAGTGAAGGCAATTTTACTTAGGGTAAAATTGGTCTTACATGGTGTACTTGGGTCCATCTAATGATAATAGGTTAGATGACCAAAAAATGGTGTAACAATCACTCCCCCTATCTCTCCACCCCTATCACTCTATGTCTTTGTTCTTCTCTCCCATATATATATAAAGTTAATATATGTCATGATATATAAAATATATTATAGTATAAAAAATTTAATATTGTGTTAATCCAAAGTTATTACATTTAGTAATATTAATATGAATATTAGATTTATTAATAACTATAATATTAATATTAGGGTTAATAATGCTTATTTTTGAAAGGTATTAATAATAAAAAAAATTCCCATGGTATTTGTCCCATAGGATTCACTTAAATAAAACCTGTTTTTTGAGTTTGGTTAAATATAAAATGGATTATAGAATAAATATGAAAATAGGTTTTATTTATTTACCATACCTCTAACTTATTTTGTTTTTATTTATTTACCATATATCTAATTTATTTTTATTTATTTACGATACCTCTTTATACATATTTTATATTTACGTTGTAAGACATCACTATTTGAAAACAACTCCCATATCTGCCCATGCGTACTATTGCTAAGCTTCAGATGCATTGTTAGGCGATTGAAGAATTCTCATCCATAGATAAAAAAAACATTTAAAAAAATAAATATAAATAAAACCTTAATATGCAACATTATTATTATTCTACAAGAGCCATCCTCCTTCTTGGGCTAATAGTCGCATTTGCTGCAGAGGAGCTAATAGCCACATTTGACGCAGAGGAGGGGCATCAGGAACAATGGTAAATCCTTTGATGCAGGAGGAGCGACAACTAGAATGACAAGCAAGCTTGGTAGTTATTAGTTAGATGTGGTTATTCATATTTTATTTTAAATATGTTTCTTTCATTCATCATTCATCTATATGTTCTGTTGTTTGTTTGTTCCAATGAAGAAGGCTTCTGTGTCTGACTATTGAGGGCTTCCATTGAAGTTAGAGAAGTGAAGTGAGATAACTGATGTTTAGTTTTGGTGCAATTGCCACATGTAATGGCTACTGTGTCTGTTTTATTGGTTGTTAGTGAAGTCACAGAGAAGGGTCTATTGAGGCTATCCATTTGAAGTAGCTTTAGCTTTCTCAGATTCCTTAATTATTGTTCCCATGCTTTATCAGATCCCTTAATTATTATTTTCACACAATTTTCTGTTTCCATTTGTATTCTTTTTGGTTTTTAATGATGCATACATGTTAAGTCCTCTTCTATTTTCTAGGAAATACATATCTCTCCAGGATATGTAGAGCAGTTTAACTACTTGCATGTTTGACATTTAGTGTAGTATGGAATTGTAAAATTGTGTCTATGAAACGACCCATGTATTGTGTCGTGATTGTTTTAGTGTGGCACCCTTTAGTACATCCATACAACATTGATGATAGTGTGGCTGAGGGCTCTGCAGCATTGAAGTTAAATCCATACAACATCCCTATTATTCCTTCACTCGATTCCTGTGCACAGAAGAGAGAGCTTATCAGAGAGGTGCAAGATATATATGTATATATATATATATATATATATATATATATATATATATATATATATATATATATATATATATATATATATATATATATATATATATATATATATATAGAGGTAGAGGGATTATGCATGTTCCAACCTTAGAGATCTATATTTTGTTTCATTAGAAATTGCCTTCAAGAAATGGTTTTCCTTAATCCATTTGTATGAGGTAAAACAAATCAGTTAATATATTTTAGGGCATTCTATTGGGTGTGAAATAGAAGTTTGCAAGAAGAATAACATCTACTGAAGTAATGCCCTAAAACTTCTTCCTTGTCGTTGTTTCTACCCTTATTTCTAGAGGCTGGTGTATATGTTGACTATTCAATGGATATATAAATATAAAGTGAATGTAACTTATTGTAGTCCACCTAAAGAAGGTTTTAGCTTTATCTATTACTCCAAGGTATTCTCATGTAGCAACATATTCAACTACAACATCTTCACTGTCGCACCTTTCAGCAGATCCATACAGCATTGATGATAGTGTGGCTGAGGGCTCGGCAGCATTGAAGTTAAATCCATAAAGCATCCCTCTTACTCCTTCCCTTGGTTCCTGTGCACAAAAGAGAGAGCCTGTTGGAGAGGTGCAAGAAATATGTACATAGAGGTAGAAGGCTTATGCATGTTCCAGCCCTAGAGAACACTAGATTTAGCTTTTATTTCATTATAAATCGCCTTCAAGAATTATTTTTCTTCTCAAGAATTAAAGAGTGCAGTTTATCTCAGTTTAGATTTAGTCCTAGTTTAGAAAGGGTTTTCCTTGATTATATTTAGAAAGTGTTTTACAAATGTCAGAACATGTTCTAATTTTCAACAATAGCACAGGAGCTAGAGGTGTCCCAGTTTTAGCTAGACAGTGAGTTCTCAGCACCCTTCTTATTATTTACCTGGGAATGATATTCTAGGCAACAATATTGGTTAAGTTGTCTTCCTAGCCTAGTCACACCTTAGGGTTGGCACTCATTCAATTTTTGTATACTCTAGCCATTCTTAGTCTGTAAAAAATGCTAAGATGTGTGTGCAGGACACCCAATTTTTAATACAAGTGAGAGTTAGATGGTATAGTTTTGAACTTATGGTATTGTGAATTCTATTTTACCATGTTAATAGAAATATAAGTGATTAAAAGTTATGATTTGAAATTGTTGTTTGTATTTTCAGTTTCATTTGTTTGTAGAATTTAGCATTCACATTTCAAAGTTTTATATTATTTGAAAGTACTTTATTCATCTCAAACATGTCAACTGAATCTTTTCTAAACACCAAGTGTCATTTGTCATCACACAAGATTTTTACTATAATATGTTGTAGTTGGTGGTCCATTGATGTGTGATTTTAGTTTAATTTAGTGCAACACGTGGTCATTCCCTTTCCCACCTTCTTCCAGGGACAGAGTGATGGCACTGGCCACAGATTGTGAATTTGAAGTTGCCGACAACCCTAATTGGTTTGTAAGCCCCCATAGTCAGTAGATTGTGGTGACATCTTCCATAGACAATTCTCCAAATTTAGAAAATCCCCTGTCAGAAATCAAACATTACTAATGGCTCCTCCATCGAGGAGCTTCCATTCTCAAAAGAGGAATGCAATGCCAACTTGGAAACTTTCAATTGGGAAGAGCTACCCCTAAGAGATGAGCTAGATGAATTCTTGAATTCTGCACTACATATATCAGAAACTCAAACGGGATCATCTTCCATCATTTGCTTTTGTGGTTAGTGACAACCCATTTTACTAATCAAGCTTGGGAATTTTATGGATATTCCTCTGAAAATTCTGCTAATGTTGATCCTAGCATTCAGAAAAGATCAGTAAATGGAAAAATATTTTATATATTTGATGATAAGAGGTCCTCTACTGTTGTTGCATGAACTTGTTGCCCCTGCTTTTTTAATATCTGCAATATAGAATGTTGTCGTAGAATTATGATACAAAGGAAATTGTACATTGGTTGCATAGCAGATAAATTATCTTGTAGTTTTGATTCAAAAATAATTCCAATTGAGATTACTTGGCTACATAGTTGATTTCTTGATTCGTGATTTATCTTTGCATTGCATTGTTGCTGAGAATCATCTTCCAACATTTATTCTAAGACTCTACAATAGGTCTTTCTTTTGTGGTCAGTGACAACCCATTTTATTGATCAAACCTAGGAATTTTATGGATATTCCTCTCAAAACTCTACTAATGGCGATTGTGTCATTCAGAACAAATCAGTCAAGGGAAAAATATTTTATATATTTGATGATAAGAGGTCCTCTACTATTGTTGCATGAACTTGTTGCCCCTGCTTTTGTAATATGTGCAGTATAGAATGTTGTCGTAGAATTATGATAATGGGGAAATTGTACATTATTTTCACAGCAGATAAATTTTCTTGTAGTTTTTATTCAAAAATAATTCCAATTGAGATTACTTGGCTATATAGTTGATTTCTTGATTCATGATTTATCTTTGCATTGCATTGTTGTTGATTGCCTGATTTCTGCCAAAGAAACTTATTGTGGGTGTTATACAAACAGTCATATGTATCATGATATCTCAACATATCATGATATATCAACGGAGATTATCACATTGATAATTCACTTCACACGTAGGCTCATGGTATAGAAGGAAGAACCCGATCTTTCTAGCTAGTCCAGGTAAAAATTAGGGGACTTTATCTTAGGTACCAAAAATAATTAAGAATAGAGCAAGTTTCTCAACTTACCTGGTCACTGCCTAATAGATTATTATGTATTAATTCAATATTTAACTCTAATATTAAGAAAATAGATAGTGAATGGGTAATCCTTAAAGTATTGGGATATTGTTGAAAACAATAATATCTACACCTCTTTCTGCGATTTCGATTTTAGTCTCTCTGACATACGCATCTTAGCTTCTTTGTTGACTGTAGGTTTTGTTGTAGATGGGGGTCCATTGATATGTGATTTTAGTTTACTTTAGTGCAACAAGTGGTCATTAAGTTTCCCATATTGTACATTGTTGGTCCATCTCTGGCATGGAAAGTACACACCATAAGAATGTTCTCATGTAATGTTGGTTTATCTTAACATATGATGATTTTACTCTTTATAAATTTTGTTCTTCCTTGCACAATATCTTAGCCTACAATTTTAGTAGCATTGTCTCTATTGAGGCAGGATTTAAAATATCACTCTTTGTGGCCCACATAGGCTTATAGACTCTGCAATTACTAAAAACAAACCTATTTCAAATTTCTAGCTCGAGTGAGATTTCACAATCTTTATCAATTTTTTTCTACCTTGCACAGTATCTTAGCCTAAAATTTTAGTAGAATTCTCTCCGTTGAGGTTATCCATTTGAAACAGGTTTCTAGAATTAAAGAGGGCAGTTTATCTCAGTTTATATTTAGTTCCAGTTTAGAAAGGGTTTTCCTTAATCCATATGTACAAGGTAAAATAAAGTAGTTAATATATTTTAGGGCATTATATTGGGTGTGAAATAGAATTTTGCAAGAATAATAAACTCTACTGATGTAATACCCTAAAACTTCTTCCATATCGTTGTTGCTACCCTTATCTCCAGAGGTTGGTATATATGTTTACTATTCAATGGATATATAAATATAAAGTTCATGTAACCTATTATAGTGCACCTAAGGAAGGTTTTAGCTTTATCTATTACTCCAAGGTATTCTCATGTAGCACCATATTCAGCTACAACATCTTCTATGTGTCACCCTTCAGCAGATCCATACAGCATTGATGATAGTGTGGTTGAGGGCTCGGCAAAATTGAAGTTAAATCCATACATTATCCCTATTATTCCTTCCCTCGGTTCATGTACACAGAAGAGAGAGCTTGTTGGATAGGTGCAACAAATATATATACAGAGGTAGAGGGCTTATGCATGTTCCATCCTTAGAGAACACTAGATGTAGCTTTTATTTCATTAGAAAATTCCTTCAAGAATTATTTTTCTTTTCTAGAATTAAGGGGTGTAGTTTATATCAGTTTAGATTTAGTCCCAGTTTAGAAAGTGTTTTCCTTGATTATATTTATAAAGTGTTTTCCAAATTTCAGAACAAGTTCTAATTTTCGACAACATCACTGGAGTTAGAGATGTGCCAGTTTTAGCTAGACAGTGAGTTCTCAACATCCCTCTTATTATTTACCTGGGCACGCTATTCTAGGCAGCAAGATTTGTGAGGTTGTCTTCCTAGCCTAAGCACACCTCAGGGTTTGCAGTCATTCAAGTTTTGTATACCCTAGCCATTCTGAGTCTATAAAAATTTCCAAGATGAGTGTGCAGGACACCGAGTTTTGACTACAAATCAGAGTTAGACGGTATAGTTTTCAACTTATGGTATTGTGAATTTTGTTTTACCAAGTTAATAGAAAGATAAGTGATTCAAATTTTAGATTCGAAATTTCTATTTGTATTTTCAGTATCTGGTGTTTGTAGAATTTAGCGTCCACATTTCAAAGTCTTAGATTTAAGTTTTCTAGTTTTCGAGTCTGAATTTTAGGGTGCAAAATTTTCTTCCATTATGAAATTTTAATAGGAAAATTTTGTACCCCAGGGAGAGAGTGTTAACATAATTAATGTAAATGAAATAAAACAACCTTATTAATCATATCTCTCGAGTCTTGAACTTCAGAAAAATAATATACATGTGTTTTAGAGAGAGAGAGAGAGGAGCTACCATAAAACAACCTTATTAACCAAAGCTCTGGAATTTTAAACTTGAGAAAAATCCCATTCATGTGTTTTAGAGAGAGAGAGAGAGAGAGAGAGAGAGAGAGAGAGAGTAGCATGGCATAATATTATTAGAACAAATTTCAATTATTGGAAGTAATCTACAGATATATTTCAAGCATTCACCTATGCAAATTGTGCTTCGAGAAAGGAAATTTGAATTTCAAAAGAGCTCTATCTGTGCATACAAGAAAGTGAGAGGGGAAGTGTTGAGCCTCAAAATTGTGCTTTCCTTCACCTCATTTTACCTCATTTTCCCTTGTCCATTGCTATCTTAGACCCAATTGATCAATGAATATATTTAAAGTTACTTCTAGAATGATTTACATAACTGACTTGCTAAATTTTTTGATTTTTGCCATTGAAAAGCATTTTGACCGGAACTAGCTGCAGAATGCAGACATTCCGTAGCTAACCGACGATTCTGCAGTTGCCTTCACGTTTGAGTATGTTCCAGGTGGCCTCTCAAGGAAAACCGCATATGGGCATAATCCACGTCATGTCTACATGGTTCGTTGCTCATCATGGAGGAAGAAACGAATTCTGGGTACGATTTTTGAACGTGGGAACATATTTAGGAAAGCAGACTTCTATTAGGACTGTCTCAGTCCAAATGTATTTTTTCTCTTCACGTAGCCACTTCAAGAGTCCTAACGTGATTTCGATAAGGAAAGACAGCGTTCCTGAATTGTTGCAAGTATTTTTATGTGCATTTTCTTTATAAAAACTTAAGAGACCGAGAGCTATGTTGGAGATTCTATGTTAGATTTGATGCTAGATTTTGTTTAGACTCTGTGCTACATTTCTGAAGACGCAGAGTGTTATGTTCAAGTTCTTTCATCTTTAATGAAGCAGACAGTGTTATTGTGAAGGTGTGATTTGATTTGGAGTTGAATTCCGTCAGGTGGTAGAGGGCCCCTGCCTCTTGCACGGATTTATTTTTGTGTGAATTAGATAAGTCTTCTACCTGCCTTTACGTTTTGCATTTGAATTAATAGTTGTTTTAATTAGCTACTGTAGTCGTACTCATTCTAACTCTTCCACAAGAAGACACTCTTCCAAAAGACTATAATGATGAATGAGAAAATGACTATAGTATTGTAGGATTAGAAATTGAATTCATAGTTGTTTTTAACTAGCTACTGTAGTTATATTCATTCTAACTCTTCCACAAGAAGACACTCTTCCAAAAGATTATAATGATGAATGATGAATGACTATAGTACTGTAGGATTTAGTTGTAGTTTTTTTTGTTCACTATCACAGTTACACTTGTTCTAATCACTCTTCCACAAGAAGAAACTCTTCCAAGAAATTATTAAGAAGTTCAAGACATGACCGTGATAATGAATGATTTAGTTGTGTGTTTGTACTAAGTATCATCTCTGTTCTTGCTCTTAAACGCTTGCCCAAGACATCATAATGACGAGTAGGATATGGATATGATATCTTAGTTTTTCATTTTCTTTCAGTCTTTATATTTGCATTTGCATCCAATCACACAGTCAGAATTGTTCTAACTCTTCCAAAATATCAATAATGATGGACAAAAAGATTGTGTAATTTCATATAATAATGCATGGTAGCTTAGTTAGAATGCTCCAGAGTTTAATTGCACTTAACTCATGTTCAGTTACTTTGTTTCAAGTTTGATGATGACTTATAGTTCAGCATTGTTCTAGATTAGTGGCATCTTAAGTTCATCCTTAGATTAACTCATTGCACTTGCATTTCATATTCAAATTGTCATCCATTGTACAATAGATTACTTTAGTTGTTAGGATTAACAAGACAGCCTTCATTATTCACAAACCTCTTCTTGTTCTGAAATCTATAATTGATCTATAACCATATGAACAGAAGACAACATCATCTTAAGGCCTGAAGTATCTCTGCAATTTCCTCATCATTTTATAAACAGAGCTCTTCCTCAAAAGACTACTTTGGAAAGAAATCAATAACTCTTGAGTAAAGGTTTTGTGACATTCAATTAAATTGTAGAATAAAGATAGGAACTAGTTCTAGAATAGAAGATCTTATGATGATAACAATGTTTTTCCTCTAAATATGTTTCAAATCTCTAATCAAGGACAAAATATTGCACCATTGTAAGTTAGTTATTTCACTGTTTATTTAAAGGATTTGCATACTTAGTGATCATTTCTCAAGTTTAGTTTGTGTTTTGAATCATTTGTTTGAAATTCATTATCAAGCTTTGCTTTTATTTAGTCATAGTTTAGATTCAGCTTCAGTGTTTCCAATTGCATTTGCCATTTGTTATCCATCAATTAGGTTTAACTCTGTTTTTAATCACCAGCTTCTTTCCACTAGCTTTCTAGGCATTTTTCCTGCAAACATAAAACCACCAAAAGACCAAAAACATCACAAATCATCACAAAAGACCAAAAAAATCACAAAACACTACACACAACGCATTAGGAAACAAGCACCTAGGTACATACAGTACACTTCACTTCAACAGTTTACAAATCCTGGTTGACAATTAAATGAGCTCAGTTTAGAAGACTAGATTGAGACCAAACATTTTGGCGTCGTTGCCGGGGACGTGAAAACTAGGTAACCTTTGTTTCTTAGCATCCAAAAACAATTTTATGCGTAGGGAGAGAGATTCAAGGGGAAAATTTATAAGCAACAGAGGAAAAAGTTTGATTTCTAGAACACCACTTGTTTCATCTAGATCCAGAGCCAGTACACCTTCAACTCAAACCAATCTTGCATCCTTTATTGATCCTGGACTTCTAGAAGATCTAAGGTCACCTATTTCATTAGAGAAACCTTCCACTTCATCCACTGAACCTGCCATAGAAGAAGATTTAAAAACTCCTGTTAGGAACACAAATCTTTCTACTTCCACGGGAGAGTCAACCATGGCAGAAGAAGGAGGGGGAGGAGTTTTTAATGGAGAACACACATTATTTGGAGGTAGAGGTAGAGGTAGAGGAGAAGGAGGAAGAGGAGAAGGAGGTAGAGGTGCAGATGGAGGAAGAGGTAGAATAGGAAACTCTTTTTGGTTCCCTATACTTGATGAAGAAACCAATACAACCATGAAAAACATTTCACCCTCTGTCCTTCCAAACTTATATGGACTTAAAACTGAAGATCCTGAAACTTTCTTATTCGAATTTGAAGTGCTGTGTAGGACTTATGACTATCTACAAGATGCTCAAAAAATGAAATTATTTCCTTCAACTTTGAAGGGAGCAGCATTGAAGTGGTTTATGAGCCTAATCAGTAGCTCTATTAGAACATGGGAAGACATGAAACAAGAATTTCTAGAGAGATACTTGGATTATTGTATGCCGGTTAATCATAAGGAAGAAGTGTTCAAGATGTTACAAAAAGAAGGTGAAAATTTGGAAGATTTGTTGGAAAGATTTCATTACAACATAAAAAGGGCAAAAATGGAAAATCTAGATCAAGACACCTTAAAAGCTCTTTTGTTGAAAACAATTAGGGATGAATGGTTGCATATATTAAACATGATGGGAAAAGGGGATATATCACAACTCACATTACCTGAAATATCTGAATTATGTATCAACCTTTCAAGAGGGAAATCTAAAACTGCCAAAGGTCCAAGAGATCCTGCTCTTGCAAGGGCAAGTAAATCTGCTTCTGGGACAGTAAGTAGATCAGAAATAGGACACATGCTTGATGATTTTAAGTCTGACATCTTAGGGAGTCTTAGTGAACAAATAGACACCCTCAAGATACAAAACAAGTAAAAGGCTGAATCTGATGCCTTGGCAATCTTTTGTCCCAAATGTAGAAAGAAACATGCCTTAAGAGAGTGTCCTTTAGATGTAAAAGTTGTAGAGACCTGTGTCATTTGTTTTGAAAAACATGAGACCAAGAACTGTCCTTCTCTTCCTGGTCTCAAAGCTGTCTTTCTGGAGGAAACTCCTACAGACCTCACAGAATCTCTTAACTTTGTATCTAGAAGACCTTGGCAGGGACCTCAGACACAAGGATTCCATGATCAAATGTATAATCAACCTCCACCTTGGAATTCTTGGCAACAACCTTGGCCCCAATCTCAAAATCAATCTCAATTTTGGGCACAAGGAACACAAAGTCCCTATGGAAGATACTCTCCATATTATCAGTATCCACCATCTTATCCACCATATCCACATTTTTATCCTCAAAATCCTCAACAAAATTTTCCACAAAATTCTCAACAAAATCCTCAACAACATCATCAGAACCAACCACATCAAAATCAACCACTTCCATTACCATTTCCTGAAAAATCCAATCAATTGCCAGCTCAGCCCATACCAAACCCCAATAATAAGAACCCTCAGAATACATACATGATAGAAGGTCAACAATTTCCAACTTATTTAATTACTCCTCTAGACCCTAGTGATGTTCAACTTAGGTCTGGAAGGATACTTGAGAAGAGGAAACCTTCTGTGATCATACAAGAACAAGATAATTCTGAGGAAGACTCCCTACGGGTTAATAAAATTCTTGAGGAAGACACATCCTTTCAAGATCAAAACATTGAAAAACTAAAACAAAAAGATCCAATAAATCCAACTCCTGTATTAGAGCAACCATCCACATCTACTTCTATACCTCCCTTCCCGGAAAGATTACAAATTGATAAAGGTGTAGAAAAACAAATCATTGTGCCTAATTATGATTTCTTAGATGAATTGAGAAATGTTTGCATTAAAATTCCATTATTGCAAGCCATCAAGGAAATCCCAATTTTAGCCAAAACAATAAAGGAGTTGAGTATGAAGACAACAAGAAAAAGAATAAGAGAAACCAAGAAAATCCAGCTGGTAGGACAAATAGCAGACATTATGATGGGCAAGATTACTATTCCAAAGTACCTTTACCCAGGAAATCCAGTTGTCAAAATTCACATCAACGGAATTGAAATTCAAAACACACTCATTGACTTAGGAGCAGCAATAAATATCATGAGTAGACAAATCATGGACAAACTGAAACTTCCTAATCTTCTCTTTACCCCCACACTATTACAATTAGCAGATAGATCTATGATCAGACCAGATGGGGTAATAGAAGACATTCCAGTGTCCCTAGATTCTTGGGAATACCCTGTGGATTTCATGATCCTAACTCCCAAGAATAATCTAGGAGGCCATCTTGTTATACTAGGAAGACCTTGGTTGGCTACAGCTGATGCTTTTATTAGTTGTAGGTCCGGTGATATGTATATTTCTGATGGTAGTTCAACAAAGAAATTCACTTTATATCCTCCAGCTAGGACAATTACGGATCTAGATGACACTCAATGGATAGAGGATGAAGAAGATTTACAACCACTCTTCACAATTTCAGAAATTAGTGAAGATAATCAAATTCCGAATACTCTAGAAAACTTTGAATCCTCTCCAGAACACAAACATGAATCATTTCAAGAGGGATCCAATATTGAGTTTTTGTCATCAAGGCAGATGTCTCTTCATTCTATGGATAAATTTGGTAGCTCTACAAGTGAGATATTTCCAGGAAAAACTTTGAACATAAATAAGAACCTAGAAAAATCTCAACAAGAAGAGTTAGTCAAAGTATTACAGAGACATTCTTCTGCATATGCATGGGAATACACTGACATGAAAGGGATAAGTCCCAAGACTTGTACTCATCATATCTATATAGAGGCAAATTGCAAACCAATCAGACAGCCTCAAAGACAGATGAATCCAAATCTTAGGGAAATTTTCAAGGAAGAATTGCAAAAATTGTTAAATGTTAATTTCATCTATCCTATTTCAGATAGTCAGTGGGTTTCTCCTTTGGTAATTGTGCCAAAGAAAAATGGAAAATGGAGGGTGAGTGTTGACTACCGAGAACTGAATAAAGCTACTCTTAAAGACCATTTTCCCTTACCTTTCATAGATCAAGTATTAGATACATTAGCAGGTAAAAAGTACTTTTCATTCCTGGATGGATTTAGTGGTTACAATCAAATCCAAGTAGCACTTGAAGACCAAGATAAAACCACATTTACTTGTCCTTGAGGTACCTATGCCTACCGAGTATTGCCATTTGGATTGTGCAATGCACCTGCAACATTCCAAAGGGCAGTATTAGGAATTTTTTCTGATCTGATACATGACTGTGTAGAGGTGTACATGGATGATTTTACAGTTTATGGGGATACATTTGAAGAGGCTTTAGAAAACTTGGAAAAAGTCTTAAAAAGATGTCAAGAAGCAAAACTTTCACTTAGTCATGAAAAATGTTTTATGATGTTCAGTGAAGGTATTGTTTTAGGGCACCACATTTCGGGGGATGGGATTAGAGTTGATGAGGCAAAAGTTGAAGTCATTTCTAACCTATCCATTCCAAGTTGTCAAAGAGATGTTAAATTTTCTTGGATTTACAGGATATTATCAAAGATTTATAGAAAACTTCACTAAGATAGCATCTCCACTCTTCAAATTACTTACCAAAGACTGTGAATTCAAATGGAATTATGATTGCCAGTTAGCCTTTGAGACCCTGAAAACAAAAATTTCTGAAGCACCTATTTTAAGGGGACCTAACTGGAAGTTACCTTTTCATATTTCAACAGATGCCTCAGATACAGCTCTAGGAGCAGTATTGGGACAAAAAGATTTGATTCCCTATGCCATCTATTATATCAGTAAAAATTTGACTCCTGCAGAGTTAAACTATACTGTAACTGAAAAAGAGTTTTTAGCTGTTGTTCATGCCATAAACAAGTTTACACACTATATAACAGGCTATGAAACTTTTGTTCACACTGATCATTCTGCCATTAGATACTTAATGAATAAATCAATCACTAATGGCAGAGTTATAAGATGGTTATTCTTATTATAAATTCAACATTACCATTCTAGATAGGCACGGAAAACAAAACAAAGTTTGTGGCTGATTTCATAACCAAAGTCAAAATATCAAAGATGACACTTTCTAGGTTGAAGATCAATTTCTTTGATAAATATCTTTTTGCAATCTCTACTCAAACTCCATGGTTTGCGTATTGCTAATTATTTAGTTTCGGAAAATTTCCTTCAATTATGAATGCAAGAAATAAAAGAAAAATCATTAATGATAGTGCAAGATATTCATGGGTCGCTAATGAGTTGTACAGACGGAGTCCGAGATTTGATCATTAGAAGATGTGTCAGGGAAGATGAAATGCCTGATATTCTTAAGGCATGTCATGATGAACCATGTGGCGGACACTTTGCGGACAAAAGGACGGCCTATAAAATCCTTTCCTTGGGATATTATTGGCCTTCTCTCTTCAAAGATGCAAAACAATATGTCAAAAGGTGTGATAGTTGCCAAAGAGTAGGGAAACCTACCCTTTCAAATGAAATGCCATTGCAAACACAGGTACTCATTGAACCCTTTGAAAAATGGGCTTTAGATTTCATTGGACCTATTAATCCACCATCTAAGCAAAAGAAATATATATTGGTTTGTACTGATTATGTTACTAAATGGGTGGAAGCCAAAGCATTAGTGTCTGCTACTGAAAATTCAGTTGTTAATTTTCTTTATGAGGATATTTTTACTTGTTTTGGTGTTCCAAGAGAAATTTTTACGAAGGAGGCTGTTACATCAAGGCTAGTGGAACAAATGATGGAGAGGTACAAAATCAGGCATAGAAAATCTACTCCTTATCATCCACAAGCAAATGGTCAAGTGGAATCACTAATAAGGTCATTGAAGGAATCCTAACAAAGACTGTTCACTTACATAGAAGAGATTGGGTAGATAGGCTTCTTGAAGCCTTGTGGGCCTATAGAACTACATGGAGAAACACAATAGGCCATACTTCTTAGGAACTTGTTTATGGAAATCAAGTTTTGTTTCCCATAGAGTTCCAGATTCAAACTTTCAAAATGGCAGTTCAGCTAGGACTTGATTTAACGGAGGCACAAAAGCATAGGTAGGAGAAAATTAATGAATTGGATGGTCCGGACGAAAGTGCGGTTCGAGAAAACAAGTCTAGTCAACGAGAAAAGGGCTAGATGGCATGACAAGTACATCGGAGAAGAAATTCAAGAGAAATTGTTGGAGCTCATTGTTTGATTCAAAATTCAAGGATTTTTCAAGGAAAATTTCGGACACATTAGCTTGGGCCATATGAAATTGTTGAAATTTTGATAATCGGCCGATCAAAATCAGGACAATAGATGAAGGAAAGGTCACTTTTCTTGTGAATGGTCATAGATTGAAGCTGTATCACAAACCACTCTCAAGAGAAGAATTTTTCAAGAAGTTCCAGGAAAACAGTGATGTGAAGTTAATGAAGAAGAATCTTTCTTCTTCATCAACTTGATTGAATTTTTTGAAGCATTTCTTTAAAAAAAAATAAAAAATAAAAATAAAGGTATAAACATGAAAATCAATCATTGATTGGCATGTTTATACAGAAAAGATAGGGTGAAAATCAGAGTCTCTCTGACACTCTAACTTTTCCATTTTTGTTTTTACAAGCAGCTGTTACAAAATCATAAGTTCAGATCCATAGTGCTTATGATTCATCTCATTTCATTTCACTCCATTCACTTATCCATCCATACTCCATTTCATTCATTCATTCATGTCCTACTCCATTCCACATATCAGTCATCTCATTCCATCCTCCATCCATCTCATTTTCATGTCAAAATTTAAAGTTTGATATCTTGCTGTAAATGAATAAAATATGTCATGGATTGCAAGGAAGTTCTTATGTTCTTTCACTCCATTTCATAAACTGAATCCATTTCATTTCATCATCCACTTCATACATATCACATCATCCATTTTCATTCATACCATATAAAATTTCACCCATATTCCAAAAACACTCCATTTCATGATTAAAATGCTCTATAGGAACATTCTGCAGCTCAACAGACATTCTGCAGCTGATCAGCCTTTCTGCAGCCAGACTGTCTTTCCGCAGCTACAAATCCTGAAGGCATCAATCAGCAGACATTAGAATTGCAACAAAATGACCCAGTGTATCCATGAATCAAAAGCATCAAGAAGATTATGAAGACTCTTCCAAAGGTGAACAAAGAAGACAAAGACTATAAAAATCAAATGAAAAGCAGAGGTAACAAGTTTAAATTATAATGGCATTTCATAAAGTTTAGCATATTTTTAGTTATGGATTGTTCGAAAAGGTTGTTTTAATTATTTTTATTGATCAAGACCAATAAACCCTCCACAGACTTTGGATTAAAATCTCTCATTTCAAATTCCCTATCCGACATCATTTAAGCGGTTAAAATGGTCGAGGTATTTGAATTCTTCACGTCTCTTAACCAAATCATTCAATGATGATTCTCTTTGTCGTTGTAAAAGTCTCCGCCGTCTCTTCAATCATTAATTCGTTCCCTCCACCTCACTCCACTACTCCATTCTGTGACCACTGCCATCACTCCATTCTGTAGCCAGCATTTCATTCCATATACAGAGATATTCTTATCACTGAGAGCAGAGCAAAAGGATATCAGTTTAGATAGCATTAGGCATTGTAAACTCGGAAGCGAGAGCAAAAGGGTAAATTCGAGTATAGCGAGCGTGAGAATTTGAAGCCATTTGATTTCGTGGGCGGACAAAATAATCACTTTGGGAAGAATCGAGAGCATTTTCACTTTATAAACACGAAGTGTAGGTGTGGGTTGAAGTCCTTTGTCACTAGAAGATAGAGGTGTTGCAGTGTTGATTCGAAACTATTTGCTACCAAGAGCCAGAGGTATTGCAGTGAAGAAGTTGAAGCCAGTTGTCACTGTCAAACAAAGACATATCAGTCCAAAGTTCAATTGTCAACAGAGGCATATCATTTCGAGGTTTTGAAGCTGTTGCCACTATTAATCAGAGGTATGTCATTCCAAAGTTGAAGCCATTTCCATTTAGAACTTAAAGCCATTTCAATCCAAAAGTGAAAGTCATTGTTTTTGTGGGTAAAAGAGTGTTAATTTGAAAATTGAAGAAGCAATCATGGTTTTCATTGTAAGGACTGAACCAGTGGGTTCAAAATATTTAGAAGGCTACCCTCAATGCAAAGAAATGTTACAACAAATAGGATGGCTTCAATTTTTGGAAAAATTTAATGGCTTCCACAAGGAAGTCACTAAAACATTTGCAAGATCATTTCAAGGAACCGAAGTTGAAGTGGGAGACGTCAAATTTACTGTCACTGAAGTTTTCATTGCAGAGGCTACAGGATTGCTCAGAACTGGAGAGAGATGGTTTAAAAATAGAGAATTCCACAATGACTCTTGGAAACAAATTTTAAAATCACCAATTATGGATGTCAGTGTATTTAAGAAAGGAATTCCCAGTTCTGCATTGAAAAACAAATGGAGAAACATACTACTTCTTTTGCAAAAATTTGTTACATGTGAGGGTAGATATGGAACATTTTATGTCTACCACATTAGACTAATGATGCATTTTCTGGGGGAAGACTTAAACCTACCATATTTCTTGCTTCAAAGTCTGAAGAAGATGGCTTCCTGTGTCCAAAGAAGAGTTCAATTTTTAGAGACAACCCTATATCATCATGGTTTGGTCAAAATTTTGATTGAACATCATCTAGCTAAAAAAAATGATACATGGGATGATTTCTTAATAAGAAATCATTTTGAAGAAGCAAAATAACCATCACCTGAACCACAGCCTACAAAGAGAAGTAGGAAATGGAGGGCCTCAAAAGTTGAAATTGACAAACCAGTCCAAGAGAGCAGTGAGGAAATCATTTTAGAGAAGTTGACCCAAATCAAGAGGCAACTTAAGGAAGGAAAGGTAATCAATAAATCTACCATGGAGAAAGGAGAAGGATCTTCTCAGCCTAGGAGAAGCCACAGATTAAAGGGAAAACTAAAGAAAACTCAAATCAAACAAACAGGGGTGATTGATATAGAAGATGAGGAAATATCCATGGAAGAAGATGTTGAAGAGGAATTTTATGAAGGAACCCCTGAAATTGACCCTGCTCAACAGGAAATTTATGACTATGTGGAAACTTTGGAGAGGAGAGCTTCAGAAAGCATAGAGAGAACCCCCAGTCCTCCACTGTATGAAATAGATATATTAATAAGGGATAGGTATGAGTTGGAATTACTGAATAGACACATCAAAAATGAGAATGAAATTCTCAAGGATCAAGTCAAGCTCAAAACTGAAATGAACTCAACCTTATCCCTGCATATAGACAAAGTGGAGAGGACCAATGAGAAGTTGAAGATAAGGAACAAAAAGCTAATCAGGGCACTCACCAACCTAAGGTTCAAACTTGTTATCAGAAAACCCAGAAGACCTCTAGCTTCCAGACAAAGGACAAGGAGAGGACTAGATGTCCTTGCAGAAGCCTCTGAATTCATAGGATAATTTGCATGAGGACATGCAAAGAGACAGCAGTGGGGGTATGTTGAGCCTCAAAATTGTGCTTTCCTTCACCTGATTTTACCTCATTTTCCCTTTTCCATTGCTATCTTAGACCCAATTGATCAATGAATATAGTTAAAATTTCTTCTAGAATGATTTACATAACTGACTAGCTAAATTTTGTGATTTTTTCCATTGAAAAGCATTTTGACCGGAACTAGCTGCAGAATGCAGACATTCCGTAGCTAACCGGCGATTCTGCAGCTGCCTTCACATTTGAGTATGTTCCAGGTGGCCTCTCAAGGAAAACCGCATATGGGCATAATCCACACCATGTCTACATGGTTCGTTGCTCATCATGGAGGAAGAAACGAATTCTGGGTACGGTTTTTGAACGTGGGAACATATTTAGGAAAGCAGACTTCTATTAGGACTGTCTCAGTCCAGATGTCTTTTTCCTCTTCACGTAGCCACTTCAAGAGTCCTAACGTGATTCCGATAAGGAAAGACAGTGTTCCTAAATTGTTGCAAGTATTGTTATGTGCATTTGCTGTATAAACACTTGGGAGACCGAGAGCTATGTTGGAGATTCTATGTTAGATTTGATGCTAGATTTTGTTTAGACTCTGTGCTACATTTCTGAAGACGCAGAGTGTTATGTTCAAGTTCTTTCATCTTTAATGAAGCAGACAGTGTTATTGTGAAGGCGTGATTTGATTTGGAGTTGAATTCCGTCAGGTGGTAGAGGGCCCCTGCCTCTTGCACGGATTTATTTTTGCGTAAATTAGATAAGTCTTCTAGCTGCCTTTACGTTTTGCATTTGAATTAATAGTTGTTTTAATTAGCTACTGTAGTCGTACTCGTTCTAACTCTTCCACAAGAAGACACTCTTCCAAAAGACTATAATGATGAATGAGAAAATGACTATAGTATTGTAGGATTAGAAATTGAATTCATAGTTGTTTTTAACTAGCTACTATAGTTATATTCATTCTAACTCTTCCACAAGAAGACACTCTTCCAAAAGATTATAATGATGAATGATGAATGACTATAGTACTGTAGGATTTAGTTGTAGTTTTTGTTGTTCACTATCACAGTTACACTTGTTCTAATCACTCTTCCACAAGAAGAAACTCTTCCAAGAAATTCTTAAGAAGTTGAAGACATGACCGTGATAATGAATGATTTAGTTGTGTGTTTGTACTAAGTATCATCTCTGTTCTTGCTCTTAAACACTTGCCCAAGACATCATAATGACGAGTAGGATATGGATATGATATCTTAGTTTTTCATTTGCTTTCAGTCCTTTATATTTGCATTTGCATCCAATTACACAGTCAGAATTGTTCTAACTCTTCCAAAAGAAGGAACTCTTCCAAAATATCAATAATGATGGACAAAAAGATTGTGTAATTTCATAGAATAATGCATGTTAGCTTAGTTAGAATGCTCCGGAGTTTAATTGCACTTAACTCATGTTCAGTTACCTTGTTCCGAGTTTGATAATGACTTATAGTTCAACATTGTTCTAGATTAGTTGCATCTTAAGTTCATCCTTAGATTAACTCATTGCACTTGCATTTCATATTCAAATTGTCATCCATTGTACAATAGATTACTTCAGTTGTTAGGATTAACAAGACAACCTTCATTATTCACAAACCTCTTCTTGTTCTGAAATCTATAATTGATCTATAACCATATGAACAGAAGACAACATCATCCTGAGGCCTGAAGTACCTCTGCAATTTCCTCATCATTTTATAAACAGAGCTCTTCCTCAAAAGACTACTTTGGAAAGAAATCAATAACTCTTGAGTAAAGGTTTTGTGACATTCAATTAAATTGTAGAATAAAGATAGGAACTAGTTCTAGAATAGAAGATCTTATGATGATAACAATGTTTTTCCTCTAAATATGTTTCAAATCTCTAATCAAGGACAAAATATTGCACCATTGTAAGTTAGTTATTTCACTGTTTATTTAAAGGATTTGCATACTTAGTGATCATTTCTCAAGTTTAGTTTGTGTTTTGAATCATTGTTTGAAAGTCATTATCAAGGTTTGGTTTTATTTAGTCATAGTTTAGATTCAGCTTCAGTGTTTCCAATTGCATTTGCCATTTGTTATCCATCAATTAGGTTTAACTCTGTTTTTAATCACCAGCTTCTTTCCACTAGCTTTCTAGGCATTTTTCCTGCAAACATAAAACCACCAAAAGACCAAAAACATCATAAATCATCACAAAATACCAAAAACATCACAAAACACTACACACAACGCATTAGGAAACAAGCACCTAGGTACATACAGTACACTTCACTTCAGCAGTTTACAAATCCTGGTTGACAATTAAATGAGCTCAGTTTAGAAGACTAGATTGAGACCAAACAGGAAGACAGATCAAAAACAAAATAGAAGAGAAGATGATTAATCTAATTAGGTATGGAGAAAATTAACAAAATGCAGTTATGAAATATAAAAAATATCTGTGTTTGTCTTCTGCATAAATGCACCATTATCCTACATTTATGTCCATGAAATAAAGATATTTAAATAACACAAGTATCTAACAACATTATCTGAACTGCATATCAAATAGTCATATAATCATGAACCACAAATTCAATGAAGGAGATTCATACCATTTCCATTATCTAGTCGCAAAATATGATT
>CM076570.1:926235059-926237559 GCA_034641835.2 Pinus albicaulis
GAATTTAGATTCCTCACTCTATATTTTCTATCAATGGCGCAGGTAACTTACACAAATCAATGTTGAGGGTTTTCCTAAGATAGAAATAAGCATGTAGCATTCCAGACCCATAAAAACAAAACATACTCATCATAAGGTTCAACTATTTTATCCAACAACATTAAACAACATACTGAAAAGATTCTAATTCAGATACAACCACATTTCGAAATGGATTCTGACAAATATGTTCGTCCCATATTAAGATATAATTGATTGAAGGAAATCCCTTCAAGATGAGAACCTTCACAAAAACAGCCTAGCTTGAATCAAGTCAGTGCAATATTCTGCCTCCCTTGAAGTCGTGTATAATGAGAGAAATACAGGCTCGCTTGAAAAACATGTAAATCAACAACGCTTGATTTTGTTCTATGCAATGAGTGAAAAAACAGGCTCGCTTCTCAGTAGAATCTGTGATATAGAAAGCGGGTCTTCCTTGCAATGAAAAGAGCAAGAAAAAGGTACAGAAAAATGTTAATAGTCTCGCTTGATGTAAATAATCCATTAATTATGGAATTGGGATCTCAGTGTGCCAGATTTGTTGCCCATTTCTATATTGAATAACTTGCAAAACGCCAAAATTAATGTTCATGCCTTTTTCTGACAGTCCATCAGCTCTTGGGTTGTTTTCTCTAAAGATGTGATGTAAAGGTGGATTATCAAGACAATTCCAAAGGTTTTTTGTCCTCATGGGCTAGCCTTGTAAACTTGGAGTAGCTAACACTGCTTTTCCAGATATGACATAGATGATCAGTTAAGAGTCTACATAGATGCTTACATCGTTTAGATTCATATTGAGCGCAACCAATATTCCACCCCATAAGGCCATAAATTCTGCCATATTATTGGTGCCCCTACCTCCATTCGAATATATGTGAATTCTTTCCACCTGGGAGATCTTAATCCACGCACGACATCCCATCCTGCCATCTAGGAAAGCTCCATAAAAAATTGGTAGGGAGCGATATGGGGTGAGGTCTCAACCACCGGGAGTGATCCTTAATACAAACCATAGCAAGTTCCCTTTCATCAATCCATCTCATAATAGAAACATGAATGAGATGAACCGAGAAAGGCCTATCATCTAAAATGAGCTTATTCCAAGCAAGCCATACTTCCCATATAAAAAAGAAAGGAAGAGATTTAAAATTTCCAAATATCTTGTCCCAAGCTTGAGCATTACCCATGAAATCCTTCAGAGTCCACATTGGGTCCATAAAATATTGACAGAAAATATTCCATAATGTGATAACTATAAGACATTGAAAGAAAAAATGATTCATCGTTTCCTCATGCAAATGATAGACAACACAAATGCCCATCCCATAGTGACCCCTCCTGGTGATAGAGTCCCATGTGAGAATCTTTTTTTTCCATACGAGCCATCCAAATAAAACAATTTTAGTAGGAATTTTTCTATGCCAGAAGGGCCACAACTCCTCGGATAGGAGCTCCTCATATGCTTGAAAATTGAAATAGTCATATATATCTTTAACGATCAAAGAATCACCATTTTTTTTCCCAACCCATATAATGTAGTCACCCCTAGGTATATAACAGATACCAGTTACCCGGATTGCATCAGTGAAAGAGCACCAATCCTCCGCATCAGGACCATAAATGCCCAATCGCTCAGCAAATTTTAGTATAGGGGCACCATGGGCCCAATAACGGATCGTCTAAGAGAAATACGGGATGACCTAATGAGCCAGACAGTGGAGAAGCTCAGGATTAAGTTGTGACTCCACAGACAAACCAAAAATGTTGTCATATCCCAAAGAAATTCTTTGTCTATCTCCAAAATGCCAAGTCAATCGCCCCACCATACAAAGTACCTCTTTATTAAAATTCTGCCAAATGGCAGAAATGACCCTTGGGAACGATAAATTGTGATAGTATATATTGAGAAGGGGATAACGTGTTAGATATTTTCATTTTATTGTATCACTCCAGATACCCTCCCTCGTAATGGCTCTCCACAGGGATTTAATTAGTAGAGAATTATTGAAGACCCTAGTGTCAAGAATGCCCCATGCACCATGCTGTTTTGGAGGATTTAATAGATCAAGCCTACACAAATTATGCTTCCTTTGCAGTGTAGCGCCACCCCATAAAAATTCTGAAAGGATTTGATTGAGATTGGTTACAATATATTCAAGAATATAGAATAAATGCCCCGAGTATACTAGTAGCTGAGATAGTACAGCCTGAGTCATAATAAGACATCCACCCATTGATAACCATCAATAAGTCGGTTTATTAATTTTACTTTTGAATTTATCCACCAGCCACATCTAGTCCCTATTCTTGTAGACACACGTTTTGATTCTAAAACCTAGGTATAAAAATCCCTCACATTCCTTCTTAGTATCGATCCCAAGAAAATCGGCAATGAAATTAATCTCGTCCTCATCACCAAATCTGCAAAGGAGGAAAGACTTTCCTTTGTGGATGAGATATT
>CM076570.1:926240059-926582008 GCA_034641835.2 Pinus albicaulis
GTTTGGTTGTTGGGAATCAGGAAAGAAGGGTCCAGTATAAGACAAGGTTGTGCAAAGAGGATTCCAGGCAAAGCAGCGGTGAATTAGGAGGATATCAAGACCATTGGGCAATGGAGTCAGGAAAGGGTTTACTTGCTGCTCAACATGCAAGCCTTCAGTTGGGCTAGTCATCTAAAGCCTTGGATCCTAAAGATATTGGTGGAATGGAACAATAAGGAAAGAAGGTGAAAGAAGGGAGAGACAACCAACTTTTTTCTATAGATCGGGTCAGAGGTCATTTAACTCCAGACCTGCTTGGACATACTCAGAGGAAACTCTCAAAGTAACAACTTGAGGGAACTTAGAAAGGTTAACTGAAGTGAAAAATATCCTAGTGAGGCAGAGACTAAGTTCTAAACCTTCCAGTGTTCTCAACTCATCCAATTAATCCTAACAAGAAAATCTAAAAATAGATTTCGTTAATTCATACATCAGCTAGTAGGCAATAACATCCACTACACTGGTTAAATCAATTGAAACCAATTCTTAGATAAAAAATTAAGCAGAAAACATTGAACGCAAGGAGAGAAGAAACATAGGGTACCTAACAAGGGTAAATCCTATGCCAGATTTCTGATGCAAGCCAGAAGAAATGAAATGAAATGAAATAAAACACAGAGATAGAAAAACATCATTGCAGCTTTAGATCAGGATCCAAAGAAATGTGCTTGTCATATTGTTGAGGAGGTAAATCCCCTCTGCGGACAGAGGCGATCCCTACTAGCCCAGCAGGGGTCTAGCAACAAACAAACAATGCTATGACGCAAGCTCCTAGTTACGAATGGAAAGACTAGGAATTGAAGCCTACCTAGATTCCAACGCTATAATCTGAAGAAGAAGCGTCCCCGTTCTTCAGCCCCGGCAGATCACAATCCTTCCACGATCTCCGCGGATGAACACCTGCACATGGAAGAAACGAACAGATACAAGCATAGAAACCAGCATACGTAACTAAACATCGGTCAGAAAAGATGTTACTCGCATTAACATGATGGAAAATGGAGTGGAACCATAATCATAATCATCTATTAAGTAATAAACGAAGAAAGATTACAACCAAGTTCTGACGTCGCAGCCTCCTTCGAACGGGTCTCTGGTCGTCCACGTCTCGCAAAGCTCGCCAAGGAAAGGGGAAACCTCTCCAGAGTCTCGTGACAATGGTCTCCTTACTTGAGTCGGCCTTAAGGGAAAGAGAGGATTCTTTACAACACAAAGGCTCTTGGGAATATGGAGATACAAAGCTTAGGCACTTCAAGACTAGCTTGCCATGGGATTGAGCAGGCTTTTATAGATGGGGAAGGAGGGAGTTGGGATCCCTATTATTATGGGATTGGCCCTATCAACAAGGAAGGTTCCATGGAAGGTGGCAAAACCACTTCCCTTCCATAGAACTCCCGCAGCCAAACCTCCCAACTCAAGATAGGTAATGGTTTGTGAGTTTGTTGGAACTCAACTTCCGCCATCTTTATTTAAAAAACAGTCCCTAAAATGGGTGGCGCGACTGCTGCTCTATGACAGAGCACCAGGTGGCGCGACCTCTTTGCAGGATTTTCCTCATTGGCGCGAGTACTGAACTGTCTTCCCGCGCCAATGCAAAAAGGGATTTTTTTCATGATTTTTGCAAGGAGATGTCTCAAGGGCAAATGAAGCTCATGCTTAGAGGAATGCATTGATGATGTTTTCAAGGCATGACAATGTTCACAAGTCACAAAATGGGTCCTCCATTGTGCGGGACGGGGAATGGTAGGGACGGTGACAAATTACTGTGTAACAGATGCCCCCTAAAGTATGAGGCCCGAGAGAGAGAGGGGTGAAATGCTTTACGAGAACATGTTCAACTGAAGGCCCGCCGTCGGAAAACCTGCGCAGAAAGATACAACAGATATCTCAAGTACATGATGTATATGTGGTATGGACGCAGCCATCCAAAACAGAGTATGCTATAATCCGGATCTAGGGCATGGGCGTAGCCATCCAAATAAGATCAAACAAATAGACTCAGGTATGGTCGCAGCCATCCAATCAGTGAGTCATGTACATAATGATAATAATCCAAAATCGCAGCCTGGATTACAACAGACACAATCCAGGGTCTTGCGCTCCATCTCGACCCAAACAAAGTACAAGTTCGAGCATGTGAATATGTGAGCTGAAGTCGAACATGCAAGAACATCGTCTGATTACCAGCCAATGATGAAAGCTGTTAACAGACGCGAGAGAAACCACTAATAATGACAATGGCCCTCAAGGTACTACAGGTACAATCTACGGCGTGTGAATAAATGAGTTGATGTCGAACACCCGCAGAATCACTCGATCGGAGGTCAATGATGTAAACCTCACGTCGAATGTGACGAACCTGCCATTGAGGCATGCAGGCTCCAAGGTACCATCAGGAGTCCCTAGACCAACTTCCTGGGTAATGAGCTGAAGTCGACAGGAAGTGACCTTGATCGAAGGTGGGCCATAATGATTCCCACATCATCGACACGAGACAGAGGAACATGATGTTTTGTTGTGAATCAAGATCGTATGAGAAACAGAGGAAGGTTGATATTTGCAGAGGCCTACTTCTCTTGAACACATGAACGGCACGAGAATGGACTTGGCAGTATTTGACATCAACGGATCAGCGGTCATGGCGACGAGGCAGCGAACAGATGAGAGGTCAAAAGAGACTACCCAAACCCATGGAGGCAAAGTGAAGCAACGAGATGAGATGTCCCCAACCCGACACGAATGCAGACAAGTGCCATGTTCAAGAGCGACATACTGCCGACGACAACGACGATGGTTCCATTTTTCCCCCACCATTTCTGGCGAGTACCCCAATTATTTTTTAATAACAAGCTTGAAGGGGATAGCATATGCTTGCGATATAAGTCCGCCCTTCGGGCGAATCCATCCTAGTGCATTTAACGAGTCCTAGGAAGGAGGAACTCGGAGAACGTCATTTCGACTAAATCCGATGTCATCAGGTTTTAACGAGTCTGACAAAGGAAGAACTCGGCGTCTTTTCATGTTTAGAGAGTTTGAAAAGACAGCGGAAAAGAAAACTCCACAGGTCCCTTTTCGTAAATAGTTCCCCAGATCCGAAAAGGTAGAAACAATATCCGGGAAAACCTCCTAGTCGCGATAGGCTAGGGTATTCCTTTTTCGTAATCGATCCAGCCCAGCCCGAAAAAGGGTTAAACTTATACTGGGTGAATGTCGATTCGCGTCCATTTTAACGAGATCGAAACGACAAGGGTCTCGGCGATCTTTTCATATTTAGAGAGTCAGAAAAGAGCTGAAAGATGACTCCAGAGTGACTTTTTCGTGTATTTACCGAGTCCGAAAAAGTATAAAATACAACTCGTTTCCATCCTTTAAGTCGCAAAAACCTGCTGCTGCACATACCAAGCAAGCGTAAAACCCATTTTCGACATAGCATATGCAAATATTTGATAAAAATAACTTTTAAAACTCATTTAACGTCGAAAAATTTATAAATATGTCTGATTGGTAAAAATAAAATTACTTTTACTATTTACCTTGGTAGAAAACAACAGTGGTCCATTTGGAGCAGAAACTTCCGTCGACGATTGCGACCAATCCAGGAAACCATTCAGCTTCTCGTCTGTCACAGGTAAAAGGCGCTCCCTTGCTCTACATTTTCATTCATTTTTTAATGATTTTCCCTTAAGATTCAGTCTTGTATGGCCATTTTTAAAATTTTAAGGGCCGGGCCCATTGGCACGGGTACCGGGCACGGACTCGCGCCAATGAGCTCTTTTTGTAAAGGGCTCGCGCCACATGGCGCGACTGTTCGCAAAACAGCCGCGCCAGCGGCCGAACCTTAAATTTCGCCCAAAATTTCGGTATTTAAACCAAATTTCTTGGAATTTGAAGCTCATCAAAGATCTAACCAGGGGTTTTTGACCATGTGAATGCAGATAATCACTCAAAATGGCAATCGAATGGAAGAAACGAGAGCACGGAGACGAGGATGAACAGGCCATGCAAAGCCAAGCTTGCATGAATGCACTTAGAGACTGTGGATTGAAAAAGTTCTTCCTCACACCATGTTTACGAGCTCAGCCCGAGCTCCTCCAATATCTAATCAGCATCTGGGATGAAAATGAACAAGTGTTCAGGCTACGAGACCAGGTGTTAGAATTGGAGGTCACTGACATTTATTTCATTACCGGATTGTCCCGCAGAGGTCCAATCCCTGTACTGACTGGGAGCAGACCATCCGGGGAAAAGATGGAACAGGTAATGGCACGGGTGTGCCGAGGGGCACAAACAGGATCAGGAAGCAAGAAGGTAGACATACATACTATCCCTGATCTAGCACTGAGAGTAGTTCTCCATACCATTACGCGGGCTGCTGGGTCGCAGGCTCCGCACGAGGCCTCGAAGACTCAACTCCTGCTGGCCTCAGAATGCATGGGTCCCCTACTGTTCAACTGGGCAGAAGCAGTAACTATCAACATGAAAAGGCAGCTCACAAAGTGCAAACAGGGGAAACTGAAGCAGTTCGGTTATGGTTCCATCTTGGTATCGTTCATTCTGGAACGCATACCAATCTTCCAGGGCCAAGGGGCCGTAGTGGCGAGTCCGATACCACGAGAGCCACGAATGGCTCGCTGGGCAGCACTGATGCCCAGATCTGGAGGTGGCCAACAGATGTCCTGGAGGCCAGAGTTCTTTAGGTGGCTACGGCGCCAGTTGATCGTCGTGGAAGATTGGCCCTATTCGGGAACTGACTTTACCGGGGACCCAGATCTCCCACTACCAGAAGGAGATGACTGGGACGAGGAGCTGGGTAAGACCTCATATTTTTGATTTTAAGTTTATATGTTTTTTTTTTTTTGTAAATACACATTCGTCTTAACACAAATATATATGCATGCAGATGTAGGACCTGAGAGACCAGCCGGGATGTCTCCCATCTCCCGGAGGACACAACTCGCCCCTGAGATCCAGGGGGAAGGCACCGGAGGAGAAGAGCTGATCCAGAACCTCAAGGGGATTGCCCATGGGATCCCAGACTATGCCCGGCTATCAGATGTACCGATGGCATACCAGCGCCACACGGTGGGAGTTCCGAATCGGATCCACCGAATCCTGAGGCGCCTAGTGCGTGCAGTGACGTGCTATCATGAGCACCATGCGGATTAGTCCTTAGGATTTGTACCACACCTATTTTTTGAGAGACATAGCGTCTCCGGATGTACTAAGACGACTATGTATATTTTTTGAGTTTTATGTGACACACTCTATGTAAACATTTCGATATCTATATATATACATACCTATTTCTGGATGAGTCTTTCTTTACATGTGATGATGTTTTCTATATGTCATGAAAATATCTAATACAGATGTAATCTAATGTATCAGTTACATAACAAACGACCCAATGCGAAATGTATTCACACAATGTATTTCATTTTTACGCAAGCTTAAAAGCACACATGAGCACACACATATGCAAACTATGCTTGAAATGAGGAAGACGGGCATGCCCCCCAGCATGATGTCTCAATTCGAGGTGCATGCCCCCCAAGCTTCAATCCATTGAAAATGGAGTGAAGGTTCAAAACAAAAAGTTGAATTGAACATGCTCGTGTTTCATTATTTTAATGAGGTTGACACACTTAAAAGAACTATCCTCAAACAACTTGTTTCATGTTTTAAGGAGCTTGACACAAATGAAGGAACTATGCTCCGAGATCCTGGTTTCATTTTTTAAAGAGCTTGACCCAGGGAGGAAACCGTGCTCTAACCAACTTACATCAAAATGAACAAGAAGGCGGTGCTTCCAAGAGTTCCACTCCTGATGGAAGGGAAACATCCTGGAAGTCAGGACCCAATGCCCCCAGCACATTATGCACAACGACATCATCACTGAGCACAGGCATGGGGTAAGTAGCCACATAGTTGACCTGTGGTGGAGCAGATACAACGGGTGGATAGAAACCAGGAGGGGGTGATGGCGGACCAGATGCCATATTAGGACCAAAGAACGAAAGCTGATCAATGGTCACGATCCGTCCTTCATGTGGAAAGCACATCACGCGAAAGAGGGAGGAGACGAGTGCTCCCATAGCATAGGTGTAATCGCGCCCCAGGAGCAGGTTGAAATCCAAAGGGCCTGGAACGACCATCACGTCCATATGGACGATTTTACCTCCCAAAGTAACAGGTAACCTTGGAAGGATCCCCAACGGTTGACTCGTCCTTCTATTGAATGTCAACAGATTCTGCGTAACGGGCGCAAGCGGTGGCGAACCGAAAGCTTTCCAGGTAGTTGAAGACAGAATACTAACAGAGGCACCTTCGTCTATAATGGTGCTGGGTACAACCAGACCAAGAGCCTGCACTGTGATCTCGAAAGGCACATAAGACGGAAGGTGAAATCCTGCAAATCGGTTCCAATCAAAGGAAGCGACCAAACTACTCGGAGGGGCTACCATCGAAATGCGAAGGTCTTCCCCTGATGTTACGGTAGAAGAAGAATCCTCCATAACCTCCATCTCGAAGGCGGGAGGGATATCCTCCGGAGCCTCCATCATGGGAGGCGGAGGAGGAGCTTCTTGAAGTACAGGAACAAGAGAATCTTTCTCCAAGTCTGATGAATCCGAAGATATTAGAAGGACATGGGGGGTATGAGATCCACTCTCGACAGAAAAGACCTGGTGCACCGTGGACGGGGCCAGTTCAACCGATCCTACGACCAATGGTTGGTCAGGGACGGATTCGTGAATTTGAATTTCTGGGGGAGTGGGATCGACCAAGGATGACTCTTGACCAATCATAGGATCAGTTGGCGGAGGACTCAAAGAAAGTCGATTATAACCAGGTGGAAGGCGTGGTGTAGAACTGGCTGGGTTGCCCAAGACTTGCTTGGCTTCATCCATATAAGGACAAAGGTGAATGGCATGGTGCCCTTCACACAACTTACAGGGATTGGTGATCTTACCCTGCTTCTTAGAGTTCTTATCAACAGCAGCTGAAGACGTGCCCCCAACTTGACTCCCAGAAGCCAAAGGCAACGGTGGGCGACCGTTGGACCATACTTCGAGCACCTTGGGAATGCCAGGGCAGTCTCGAAGAAGATGGTCTCCCGTGCACAACAGGCAAGGGAACTTGAAATTCCGTGGAGGGTTGGAAGGTGTATCAAGAGGAGATTCCTCATGGACAGTAGCCGTACATTTAGCCTCTCGCTTATTAGACTTCTTCTTCTTTGTCTTCTTCTTCTTCTTTTTAGCCACCTGGTTACTCGAATCCAGGCTTTCACCAGGCAAAGTAGAAGATGAGGACGCAGAAACATGCGAAGAAGGGGAGAGGTCCACCTTGGAGTCAACATGAGGTTGTTCAGGTGGAGGAACTGATTGAACAGTAGTGGAGACATTCGGGACAACAGAGGTTGAGAACAACCAAACGGGCAACCCAACAGTTAACCCAGGAAGGGACAACGTCGCCATGTAAGGAGCACCAACATTTCCAAAAGGAGAAAAATGACCAGGATTCCCTTCTGAGGGGATTCCTTGGTTGGCGAACTCTGAAAAAGTTGCCATCAAAACTCAAAAGCACACACGGGCTGAAAACGAGTTAAGACACACGATCAAACGGTCAACAAGCAATGTCTAAACAGGTGTGTAATCGTGGGCGATTAATTTTACCACATTGGAAAGTAATAAATTCTACCGTTTCATATTTTAAGAGTCGAGAAACGATAAAAAGATGACTCTATCTCTTTCAGAGTTGATACAAGCGTGAAAGGACAAGCGCTTGACGGTCTTTTCAAGTTTAGGGAGTGAGAAAAGACCAAATGACTGCTCAGGAAAAACTAGGCACAAAGGGTGTACCAAATATCCGTGAACTGCAATATACACCTTGGTTTCAATAATGAAACAGAAATCGACCAAGGACTTTCCGTACGTGCAGGTAGTCTCCCCGAATGCTGTGTTCGGTGTATCACGGGTATGGGGCGGCAGACTCGGCTTCCTATGGATAAAGGATTGAAAACCTATAGGGGTCTCCCTTTATATACGCGACGGTACGGGGAGCGCAAGTCCGTACTAGCGCTGTCTAAAGCCAACAGGCGAACGACAGCTGCTAGGTTTAATGACGCCGGAACACGTCTCTAGCCTAGACCTTCTAAATATGTTTCGTTAAGTTCCAATGCTGCCTTAGGTTAATTGAATAAATTTTACAGTTGATCTTCAATTAAGTTTCAATTTCCAGGCCTTATCGCGTGTAGTGTCTCGAAAGACTCCTAAATGCAGAGCTATATGCCACAGTGCAACATTTCGTTCGATGAAAACTAGTTAGATAAGAGTTGAGAGCTTTTATGGAAACGAAATGAACGGAATACAAACAACAATGTCTCTAATGCAACTAATGCAATTGAAAACTTTTCATTCAAAACACTAATCACTAGCGATATGGAAAAGATCACAATTGGCACTAATTAACAAAAGCAAAAGAGATTTTTTATTTTATTTTATTTTCAATGTTTAATAGCTAATGTGCACTGAAAACAAAAGGAACGATTTGAGAAATGACATCCAAGAGAGCGAAACAAACAAAATTCACTCAACAATGCAAGCAATAAGATCCCCAAATCGACCAAAGTCTCTCAAAGCAAAGAAAAGACTCAAAAGCTTCCAATGGACCATGTGATCTAGGTCCAAAGCAAGGCCAAACGAATTTCGAGTGAAGGAATGAACAATCACCCAAAAAACGCAATAAAACAATCAACGACTACTAAGAGGGCGTGGAGAATCAATCAGCAAGTTGACAGGACAATCAAGACACCAAAACTCCCAAGGAGGGCTCGATACACTAAGCCACTAGATGCCCTAGGGCTCAAAACGTGAAATCGGTAGATAGAAGCAAACAACCAAAGGACAGAGGTGAATTCCAGCCAAATAAGACTCCAACACACTCAGGCAGTCGGAAAATCAAGAAGAAAAGCACTGATCAAATCCAGAGAGCCAAAAAATGAAGAAACTCAAAAAACTCACAGGGGTGGCGCGACTGTAAGTGTGAAACTGGCGCCAGAAGTCAATTGGCGCGGGCTAGACAAAGGCAACGTGCGCCAATTGGCGCGACTGTCGGGTAAAAAACCGCGCCAGTCGAGTTTCTCAGCAAAAATTAAAAACAAGCTACTCCAGAAGCAGACCAATGCAAGCTAAGCAAACCAAGAAGCTAAAACAATGAAAGAATCCAACCTAGAAGGTTCATCAAGCAAGGAAAAACAATCAAAGCGAAACAACATAAACGAGACAATGAAAACCGGACGATCCCCAATGGAGTCGCCAATTTGTTGAGGAGGTAAATCCCCTCTGCGGACAGAGGCGATCCCTACTAGCCCAGCAGGGGTCTAGCAACAAACAAACAATGCTATGACGCAAGCTCCTAGTTACGAATGGAAAGACTAGGAATAGAAGCCTACCTGGATTCCAACGCTATAATCTGAATAAGAAGCGTCCCCGTTCTTCAGCCCCGGCAGATCACAATTCTTCCACGATCTCCGCGGATGAACACCTGCACATGGAAGAAACGAACAGACACAAGCATAGAAACCAGCATACGTAACTAAACATCGGTCAGAAAAGATGTTACTCGCATTAACATGATGGAAAACGGAGTGGAACCATAATCATAATCATCTATTAAGTAATAAACGAAGAAAGATTACAACCAAGTTCTGACGTCGCAGCCTCCTTCGAACGGGTCTCCGGTTTTCCACGTCTCGCAAAGCTCGCCAAGGAAAGGGAAAACCTCTCTAGAGTCTCGTGACAATGGTCTCCTTACTTGAGTCGGCCTTAAGGGAAAGAGAGGATTCTTTACAGCACAAAGGCTCTTGGGAATATGGAGATACAAAGCTTAGGCACTTCAAGACTAGCTTGCCATGGGTTTGAGCAGGCTTTTATAGATGGGGAAGGAGGGAGTTGGGATCCCTATTATTATGGGATTGGCCCTATCAACAAGGAAGGTTCCATGGAAGGTGGCAAAACCACTTCCCTTCCATAGAACTCCCGCAGCCAAACCTCCCAACTCAAGATATGCAATGGTTGTGAGTTTGTTTGAACTCAACTTCCGCCATCCATATTTAAAAAACAGTCCCTAAAATGGGTGGCGCGATTGCTGCTCTATGACAGAGCGCGGGTGTGCTGATGTCTTCAGAGATTTTCCCTCATTGGCAAATCTTTAGGCACCCTGCCCCAGCCTTAGTACCAAAAGGGATGTTTTTCATGATTTTTGCAAGGAGATGTCTCAAAGGCGATAAAACTTTTCATGCAGAGAATGCATTGATAAATGTTTTCAGGCACGACAGTATTACGGAGTCACGAAATGGGTCCTCCGGTATGCCGGGATGGGGAATGGTAGGGCAGTGACAAGTACTATGTAACACATGTCATGACAAAAAGCACAGGTCCAAATTTCAACATAACACAACTCGATAGCAAGCAATGAACTACAATCCATTCCATCTTACAATTTTACACAGAGAGCTTGTCCCAAGGAGGAAACGACTTCCGTTTTCAACGATATAACATATCTTTAACCTTCTAAAAAATTTTTCTCATCATTTTTATGTGAGAAAAGATAGGCTTAGGAGAACAGGTGAGATAAATGCAACATTAAGCACTAAAAGCACACAGGAAAGAAAGAGGGCCAAAGCCAATGCTATTTAAACTCTACACATTCATCTTCTGGCATATCTTGGATGAAAGAATGATCTTCTTTGGCTTCCATTTACTCTGGTATGGTCCCGATGTACTTTGGCTGCAGAACTCTGTAGTACTTTGGTGAATAAACAAAATGGTGAATAAATGACTGAATGGTCTGCCATACTTGTGAAAAAAATGCTCTGGTAGCTTCGGACCGTGGTTAAGGCAGAGATCTTCTCTGGAACATAGCATGGAATAGAAACAGTATGGGCATTTTGTACTTTCCCTAGGTAGGAACGTTTCTACTGATGTAGCTGCCCTGATGACTTAGTTTTCTATGCATTGAACTCTCAGTTGTTTCATTTATATCTCTGTCTGTGAAATCTTACCGCTGTAATAAGGACTGTGTGATCATGGCGGCCTTTCCCACCTGATAACCCTGTAAAACACGGGACTGAGTTATGAAATCCATGCATAGGGGGAATGGCTATGGAGGACGGGAGAACACTAGTGCAGCGGTGGTGAAACAGTGTTTTTGGATGGAATAAATGTGAAAAATGCATTGATATGGTGAATAATAGGGTTTGGTGGAGAAATGCATCGTGGGCCATTAGATCATGACCTATAGGCGTAGATCAACGGCGGAGATCAATCCGTGGGATGATATATGTAATTGGGTGGAATGTATGGTTTATAACATAAAACATGCATTTTAATGCAAAATGCGAAAACTTTGGGCTACGAATGAAATAAAAAGGAAATGCAACGAAATGCTATGAAATGCGATGGAATGACTGTATGAGGTGGGACCCATATGGAAATCGCAATCGGAAATTGGAGTCGTGAGCGGAGATATATATATATATATATATATATATATGAAACAATATTTCCGATGCGATTGGGACAAACCCTTTGTATATGAAATAAAACCAAACTTTCAGGTTTAATAAAGGGAAAGGCCCTTTATTATATGAATGGGCAGGGGTATCGTATGGTTGGCCCGGGGTCAATCGCAATCGAAGATCAGGAGCGGGGGTTATCGCAACGCGTAGAAAAAACTTGCGATGCGATCAGAGGAGTGGGCGCGATCGGACGATCGGAATAGGGACTGCGATCGGGAGATCGGGGAAAGGGATTGCGGTCGGGAGAAATAAAAGGGGAGTTGCGATTGCGATGATCGGAGGGGAAAAGCGATTGGGGGATCATAACGGTCAGAGGAGAACTGCGACGCGATCAATTGCATCGTAAATATTTGCAATGAGTGATTGGAGGACTTAACGTAATCCTTGCGATTAAATAGATTTGCGATTACCGCGGGCCATCCGATCTACGTGTAGATCAATGGTGCAGAACACAGCGGAGGAATTAACAACAAAATGCAATCGCATCGGAGTTTTTCAGTTGTAACAAAGGAAATGTGCCTGCCCGACACTCCGATTTCGATTGGCGCTTAAGACTTAAGTGCTTGGTCTTAGCACTGGGGCGTATGGGGGAAGTGGTTAATGGGCTTGCGGCAAAGGGGCTAGGCTCTTAATATAAAGTGAAAAAGTGGGTTTTGGCCCATTTTTAATGAATTTTAAGGCCCATAAAGGGTAACAATAAGGGAGAAAAGGGGAAATTTAGCCAAACAAAGGGCAAGGGCAGGATTCAAAGGGGATTTTGGGTATGATTTTGAGGGTAAAGGGGGACTTTGTCAAAGGGGGGAAAAAGGGGTAAAATGGGACATTTTGCAGAGGTACAGGGGGAAAATGAAGGTATTTTGGGGCATAATTTTTTAGCAATCAGTGAGGCTCATAGACTCTATAACAGTAGAGGGCAATAGTGAAAGGCAGGGAACATAAAAGGCTTAAAGGGTGATGTGTTTTCAAGGGAAATGCATTCCTTGAAGGCTCACAAAACAATCTAGCCCCTTACTTGCTTGTCAAGGAATTCATAGGGGTCTAACAGTGGCTCCACATGGGGATGGCTTCTTCTTAAAGGAGTCAAGAATTCAGAAAATGATCTTTAGTATAGGCTAGATGCCTGTTGTTTGTGCCACCCTTCTTCTTTGATTTTCAGCTGCCACAAATATGATAGATCAGCAGCAACATTCCCAAACAATCTACCTACCCATCCTACAATCCTAGCATTTTTTCTTCTAGGGTGCATTTGAACTAGCAGGCCCTTTACATCATTTATTTTTATAACATAAAATAAACCTATTCTAAATCTACCCTTATTGCTCCATGAGACCAGATTAGATTGTTGGTCTCACATTTTTCTCTACCTAATCTAATATCTGTTGGGATTAAACTGTCCAGCAGATTTCTTCTCTACATTCTACAATAGAAATTTAAAAACAACCAAACTAGGATTAGACAGTCTAGTTTGTTGTAGATCCAAGGCATAAAGACAGTTGCACATGGACATAAATTTACAGAAAACTGAAATTTTTTTTGAAGGCTTGAACTCTGAAATCTTTGAAGCATCCTTCTCTCTTTTTGTGACTCGGGTTTTGAGCTTGTTTGAGCCACTCTATTCTTCATTTTCAGCTCTGGGTTTGGGCATGTTAGAGCTGATTCTTCTTTGTTCTTTGCTGGTCGAGATTTTGAGCATGTTAGGACCAGCTAATTTGCTTCTTTTGGCTCAGGTTTTGATCATATTAGAGCCAATTTTTGCACTTCAGAGGTTCATGTTTTGAGCATGTCTGAACCCCTTCTTTTTTCCCTGTTTTTTGAAACATTTTTCTCTTTTTCTTGAAAACAAAAAATGCAATGGTATGTACAATGGAAATGGAAACTGGAAATTGAAAATCAGCAGAAGTAGTGTTTGAGCATCCTTCCATTGACAGGACCCCCAAACAGCTCTGTACCATCTAATTCTTGTAGGAAGAAGGCATTTGGACCCACAATGGCCTGGATGATGTATGGACCTTCCCACAAACTGTCGAACTTGTCGTGTTTTCCTTTGGCCTCTCTTCTTGCGTCCCACTTCAGAACTTTATCCCCAATTTTGAAATCAGCAGCTTTGGTTCTCTTGTCAAACAACTTCTTCATGTTTTCCTGAACTTTGACAGCTCAGTTATAAACCTCTTCTCTTGTTTGCTGGAGATGGATGGTTTGATTTATCCTCCTCACCATACTGTCCTCTTCTGTCTCGATCTCTTGAACAAGTTTAATTACTGGTACCCCAAGGCTGGTAGGGAAAACTGCTTTTGTCCCATATACAAGCTGATATGGTGACATGCCAATGGATTTTTTCATTGTAAGCCTGTCAGCCCACAAGGCATGCACTAACTTGTTATTCCATGACTTTTTGTTCTCTTCCAGCAGCTTTTTGATGATGGCCACTAGGTTCTTATTGGATGACTCAGCCAAGCCATTACCTTGTGGGTAATAGGAAGTTGAATTACTAAGCGCTATTTGATATCTGTGAGAAAAATCAACCATTTTCTTGGATCCAAAAGCATCAGCATTATTGGTGATTATTTTCCTTGGGCAGCCAAACCGAGAGAGGATATGACCTTTTAAGAACCTAATGATGACTGAATCTGTGGCATTCCTAGTAGGTATGGCCTCTATCTACTTAGTGAAATAATCTGTGGCTGTTAAGATCCATTTATGTTATGCAAAAGAAGTTGGGTGAATTTCTCCTATGAAATCTAGGCCCCATTGCATAAAAGGACCTTCAACAGTGATGGGTTGTAAAGGGAGGGGGAGGAGTTTTCTCGTCAGAGGACTCTTCACTTAGGCAGCTGTCATCATATTTAGAGTCTGAATCAGAAAAATCAAGCTTGTTTCTGCCTATCAAGAAGTCCTCAATCCATTTATCGCTTTCCAAAACCTGCCAATATTTTTTGTTATCAGGCACTGCAAGTCTGAATTTGGTCTGAATGATGATTTTTTGGTTACTGGGAGTCTTAGGATATGAACTAGCAAGGCAAGCTAATCCATTTGCAATTACATTCTGGCCCCTAGGGACAAACACCAAATCGTATTCTACAAAGGTTTTCAATAGATCCAGCGCGTCATTCATGTATGCTCTCAACCCAGGGTGTTTTGCCGCGTATCCACCATTTACTTGTTTTATGACCAACTCTGAGTCCCCATGTACAGTTATCCTATGGGCCCCTAATTTTTTAATCAGATTTAGGTCAAGGATAAGAGCCTCGTATTCTGTAATATTATTCGTACATTTGAAATGTAGATTGACAACATGGCTTTTTGCATAGTCACTCTCTGTGTTAAGTAACCATAGTCCTGCTTTGGCATTTCTCTTAGTACAGGACACATCGAAGTTCATTTCCCACAGGGGTTCATTTTTCGTTTCGTCATTATTTCCTTTCCTACAGTTGGGTTCACCATTATGTTGCATTATAGGGTCTACACTAGGTTGTGGGTTGTTTTGTTCATCATGATATGCGTGGAGTTCAGAGAGTTGTCTAGCTGGCTGATTGCATTCTGTTTCTATTTTTGGTTCACTCAGAGTTTCATTTTTTGTGCTCTGCCCATGGTTTTCTACATCATTTTCTTCTGGGTCTAAAGTAGCCAATATGTTGAAGTCCATGGGCTCTATGTTATTGTTTGTATCTCTGTTTTCTGATTCTGTCTCTCCTAAGGATTGATCATTGTAAATGATGAAAGAATCCAGGTCTGTGTGTACAGAGTATAAAGGTGAATTTTCAGGTTTCTCAGGGCTACTAACCAAGAATTTCATTTGGGCCTCTCTATATAGTCTTATAAGTTGGCCAAATGTAGGGATAGTGGCATATGAGCCATCAATCTGCATTGTACCTTGCAGCTTGGCTCCCCATGATCTAGATAGTAACATGCCATACTTGGGTGGCACATCTTCCACCACCACATCCATGACCATACATTTAGCAAGAATTTGGTTAAGTTTCACACATAAGTCTTTGATTAGGCCAAGACATTTTACTCTACTAGAGTCAAATGAATACAATTCTTTATAGGGGTGGGTTATCTCTAGGCCTAACTTTTCCATCACTACCTTAGGCATTAAATTGTGTGATGCTCCAGAGTCATGCATGGCATTGTGAAGGATCTTTTCATGAATGTTGAGACTGATATAAAAAGGTGGGACTACCCCTTCCTGAAACTTTCCCTTGATCTTTGGACCAAACAGAAGGACTGGTTGATCATCATTCAGATTTACCGTATCATTGTTTTCCCCTAGATTCAAGGATTTCAAAATTTTACCTTTATATACATCTTGAGTGGCCAGCTCAGAAAGTGGGACAGAGATTTTAATTTTTGCAATCTCACTCTCCAAATTAAAAGTGGAGTGACTCTTTGGAACGTTCAACTCTGTTTTTTTAGCCACTATCTTAGTGGCCGAATTAGTTTGTTGATTTTCATTATGTACAGGCGTGGAAGTTGTTTTATCAGAAGAACTAACTATATTTCTAGTGTTGTTGGTCGGTTGACCTTGTTTTCAGTGTTTTGGTTGTCTTTTTCTTGGTTTTTCTCAGAACTTTCAACTACTGATTTGTTACTTTCAGCAGTTTCTTTAGAAGATTTCTCAGGCCTTTTCTTGATGGTAATCTCAGGAGCTTTGGGTTTGGAATTATCTAAGATCTTTTTGCTGCTAATTTCATATTGTTCTCTGACCTGCATGATAGAATTTTCAAATCCAAGTCTGTAATCTTCATATTCTAATCTTTCTTCATCCGAGTATGAGGGTGAAGGCTAATCTTCCTCTGAATAACAATCATGGATTGAGTTTTCATTTTCAAACATGTTTATTGTGTTCCCCTCAGACTCTTCTATGATTCCCTCATCTTCATCAAGGAAGTTTTCTTGGAATGGGGGAATAACTTGTTGATCTGATTCTCTTTGTCTGTTGGGAGTGTTGTTGTTTCTTTTAAAGTTTTGGTTTTGGTTATGATTTTGGTTTCGATTTTGGTTACTAACTGTGACAACCATATTTTCCATCATTTGGTATAGCTTCCCCATTTCTTTGGACATGCGTTCATAATTGGGGTCAGATGTGGAAGCTATATTGTCATCTCTATATGTTACCCTCTTCTAAGCTCTCAATCTTTCTCTTTTCTCAATCAGATTAGCCTCTACACTCACTACTCCCTTTTGCATGTCTTCCAATGTGGTGTAATCCTTTTCCCTAAGCTGGTAGGCCATATCTGCATCAAAGCCTTCAGGATTTTTCTCTAGGGCCATACCTTGGGGAGGTTTCATATGTGGAGGAAGTGCATTGTAAATGTTGTTAAATCTTGTAGAGTAGTCATGGACCCTTTCCCCTACGTTTCTCTTAAGGTTCATGTATTCTTCTAGGAGTTGGCGAGGATTTTCCTTGACTTCCCATTTGTTTTTGAAGGTCTGATATAGAGTTGGGAGGTCTTGGATACTACCAGGAGGCAAGATCTTAAACCATTTCTTCACATCACCTCCTAAGCTCTGGGAAAAGACTCTCATTTTGATTATATCATCATCAATTTCCATGTAGTCAAAAGAATCTTCCATCTTATCTACATGTTGCTGAGCTGTGGTAGACTCTTTTGCAGTGAAGTGTGGGATCTTTGATTGATAATCATTTGGTAGGGGTACTAGAGGCTAGGGTAAAACCAAAGGCGCATACCAGGCTACCATAATGATGTTCTGATGAGGTAAAGGGTTGACTTGAGCAGTTGGTATTTGGATGATAGGGATATTAGGATCAGTGGGGGCTTGTTGAGTAGATCTAGGGTGGCAGAGCCCCAAGTTCTGAATGAAGTGAATATCAAGAGGTGTAGATGGAGGGGTCTCTCTATCTCTAAAGTGTTGCCCACTATGAGATGGTGAACCGAGAAAATCAAGGCTATGCTGGTCTAGATCACTGGATGACCTAGCTCTTGGTAATCTATTAGGTAAGTCTAGGTCAAGTGGAAAGTGTGATAGAGCTGTAAGGTCTTTTGGTGTAGAGTTAGCTCTATAGATGTGATTGGAAATATTTGATCTTCCAGGTGTAGGTGATTCCTTGAGGAGGTTCTCCGGGTTGTCGACTACTTTAGGTGGGTTTGGGCTGGGGTAAGCTCTTGTATCAATGTTTCTTGAAGCCAGAATGCTATTTTCCAACCAAAGAGCTAAACCCTACTAGTTACTTCTATTTTGGTTGATGTTGCTGTGGAGGCTGGTATCCCAGTGGAGTCTTATGTGAAACCAAGATAATCAGCAGGTCTACTGATCACTAGTGGAGTCTTTGATCTTTTAGGAAATATGGAGTTTCTAGGTGGAAGGTTTAGGATGCTTCAAGAGGGTATACTATCCACCATAGTATTTATGCAATGTCTGTTTTCAGGGAATTCCTTTGAACACAACAAACTCCAACCAGAGATTGACTGGGAGGGCATTTACCGAATATGTCACCTCTGAGAGAGGATGAGATCTGGAGGCTACCTGGCCCTTTCCAGACTCTGTCTAAGAGTGTGGGAGAAACACAACAAAGGGATAGGAGGATAATTTCAAATGGAAGTGTTTTACTGCCAACCTGACCAGGGTTTCTAGGTTTTCTGAGGCTCTTGTGATGTATTAAGCTGGAAAACACTCAAAAATTCCCCACCGGAGTCGCCATTATGTTGGGGTTCCCATGTTTTTGCCAGATTGGCAAGACCAAAAGATGAGACAACATCAGAACCACTTTCAAACCTTAGGATCTAGCCCTCCTAGGTCCAGAGAGGGATCTCTCTAGGATTATCAAAGGTATGTTTCTTTGAGGCTCAAATTTAAGATGTTAGGCTAGTTATATGCACGGAGTTTTTTTGTTTGATCTGAGGTTTGGTTGTTGGGAATCAGGAAAGAAGGGTCCAGTATAAGACAAGGTTGCGCAAAGAGAATTTCAGGCAAAGAAGCGGTGAATCAAGAGGATATCAAGACCATTGGGCAATGGAGTCAGGAAAGGGTTTACTTGTTGCTCAACATGTAAGCCTTCGGTTGGGCTAGTCATCTAAAGCCTTGGATCCTAAAGATATTGGTGGAATGGAACAATAAGGAAAGAAGGTGAAATAAGGGAGAGACAACCAGTTTCTGTCTATAGATTGGATCAGAGGTCATTTAACTCCAGACCTGCTTGGACATACTCAGAGGCAACTCTCAAAGTAACAACTTGAGGGAACTTAGAAAGGTTAACTGAAGTGAAAAAGATCCTAGTGAGGCAGAGACTAAGTTCTAAATCTCCTAGTGTTCTCAATTCATCCAATTAATCCTAACAAGAAAATCTAAAAACAGATTTCATTAATTCATACATCAACTAGGAGGCAGTAACATCCACTACATTGGTTAATTCAATTGAAACCAATTCTTAGATAAAACATTAAGCAGAAAACATTGAAGGCAAGGAGAGCAGAAACATAGGGTACCTAATAAGGGTAAATCCTATGCCAGATTTCTAATGCAAGCCAGAAGAAATGAAATGAAATGAAATAAAACAAAGAGATAGAAAAAAATCACCGCAGCTTTAGATCAGGATCCAAAGAAATGTGCTTGGCATATTAAACAGAAACACCATTCAAGTACAACATAGCTTACAGCTTGATATTCAGCCTGATGAACCTTCCTCAGTCTATCTTACAATTTTACACAGAGAACTTGTCTCAAGAGGAATAGCTTGCGTTTCACTGATATCTCATCAACAACCTTTACAAAAAATTTCTCATGAGTTTTATAGCAGAAAGATGAGCCGAGGAGGTAGGTGGAAACTAAATGCAGCATTAAAACCTGGAAAAGAAAGAGGGCCGAAGCCCATGCTGTTTAAACTCTGCGCATTCATCTTCTGGCATATCTTGGAGGAAAGAATGATCTTCTTTGGCTTCCATTTACTCTGGTATGGTCCTGACGTACTTTGGTTGTAAAACTCTGTAGTACTTTGGTGAATAAACAAAATTTTGAATAAATGACTGAATGGTCTGCCATACTTATGAAACAAATGCTCTGGTAGCTCTGGCCTGTGGTTAAGGTGGAGATCTTCTCTGGAACACGACATGGAATAGAAACAGTATGGGCATTTTGTCCTTTCCCCAGGTAGGAATGTTTCTGCTGATGTAGCTGCCATGATGACTTAGTTTTCTGTGCATTGAACTCTCTGTCGTTTCATTTATATCTCTGTCTGCAAAATCTTTCCGCTGTAATAAGGACTGTGTGATCATGGCGGAATTTCCCACCTGATAACCCTGCAAAGCACGAGACTGAGTTATGAAATCCATGCATAGGGGGAATGGCGATGGAGGATGGGAGAACACTAGCGCGACAGTGGTGAAACAGTGCTTTTGGATGGAATAAATGTGAAAAAGGCATTGATATGGCGAATAATAGGGTTTGGTGGAGAAATGCATCATGGGTCATTCGATCATGGCCTATAGGCGTAGATCAACGGTGGAGATCAATCCGTGGGATGATATATGTAATTGGGTGGAATGTATGGTTTATAACATAAACCATGCATTTTAATGAAAAATGCGAAAACTTTGGGCTACGGATGAAATACAAAGGAAATGCAACAAAATGCTATGGAATGCAATGGAATGACCGTATGAGGTGGGACCCATATGGAAATTGCAATTGGAAATCAGAGTCGGGAGTGGAGATATATATATATATATATCAAACAATATTTTTGATGCGATTGGGACAAACCCTTTGTATATGAAATAAAACCAAACTTTCGGGTTTAATAAAGGGAAAGGCCCTTTATTATATGAATGGGCGGGGGTATGGTACGGTGGGCCTAGGGTCAATCGCAATCAGAGATCGGGAGTGGGGGTTATCGCAACGCGTAGAACAGAACTTGCGATGCGATCGGAGGAGCCGGCGCGATCAGAGGATCAGAATAGGGACTGCGATTGGGAGATCGGAGAAAGGGATTGCGATCGGGAGAAGCAAAAGGGGAGTTGTGATTGCGATGATCGGAGGGGAAAAGCGATTAGGGGATCGGAACGGTCGGAGGAGAACTGTGACGCAATCAATCGCATCGCAAATATTTGAGATGAGTGATCGGCAGACTTAACGTACGCCTTGTGATTAAATAGATTTGTGATTAGCGCGGGCCGTCCGATCTACGTGTAGATCAACGGTGCAGAACACAATAGAGGACTTAACAACAAAATGCAATCGCATCGGAGTTTTTCAGTTGTAACCAAGGAAATGCGCCCGCCCGACACTCTGATTGCGATTGGTGCTTAAGACTTAAGCGCTTGGTCTTATCGCTAGGGCATATGGGGGAAGTGGTTAAGGGGCTTGCGGCAAAGGGGCTAGGCTCTTAATATAAAGTTAAAAAGTGGGTTTTGGCCCATTTTTAATGAATTTTAAGGCCCATAAAGGGTAATGATAAGGGAGAAAAGGGGAAATTTAGCCAAAAAAAGGGCAAGGGAAGGATTCAAAAGGGATTTTAGGTATGATTTTGAGGGTAAAGGGGGAATTTTTGAAAGGGGGAAAAAAGGGGTAAAATGGGACATTTTGCAGAGGTACAAGGGGAAAATGAATGTCTTTTGGGCCATAATGTTTTAGCAATCAGTGAGGCTCATAGACTCTATAACAGTAGAGGGCAACAGTGAAAGGCAGGGAACATAAAGGCTTCAAGGATGATGTGTTTTCAAGGGAAATGCATTCCTTGAAGGCTCACAAAACAATCTAGCCCCTTACCTTCTTATCAAGGAATTCATAGGGGGCTAACAATCAGCACCTTATAAATAAACCTCTTCTAGGGGGAAACCTCCCTTACATTACATAAATGAATAATTTGTGGATGATACAAATGAAAAAACCTCCTTTCTATATATAGGATTCTATGGGGTCACAATATAATCCTAGCCGACCTAACAATAATAATGTAAGGGCATAAAAATAACAATAGTGTGCTTTTATGGGCACAATAATAAAAATAAGGGGGCTACACTAATAGCAATAAGGGTATATGCTAGTAATATAGGGACCTGACATGCCCCTCTCCTTCAAAAAAATTTTGTCCTCAACGTTCAAGTAATATTGGATGCTTCTGTATAAAATTCTCATCATACCATGTGGAATCTTCAGTGGGTACGTTCTTGCACTTGATGAGATACTCTAAAATTGATCGACTTTGTAGCTATCGAGCTCTTGTTTCAGTGACTCCTTCAGTTTCCAATATTATTTTTCCTTCCTCATCAAGTTCTGGGAATATTGATTTAATTGGAAGCTTGTCACCTATAACCTTCTTTAAGCATGAAACATGGAAAACTAGGAGCACTCGGGAAGAAGCAGTAGGCTCAATTTGTATGCCATAGTACCAATATTTTGCAACACCGTGTAAGGAATATAGTACTTTGGTGATATTTATTATCCTTCTTACCTTCCTTGAGGGAAATTTGTTTGTATGAATTTATCCGTAAAAATACACAGTCGCCTACATCAAAACTTCTCTCACTGCAATTTTTATATGCCTCTTGTTGCATTTGATTTTGTGCCATATTTAGGTTATCCTTTAAGAGTTGGATAACTTCTTGTTTTTGCTCGATGTGATCTTCAACCGCTTGAACCATAGAATTTTCTCTTAAATATTGTGGGATGGATGGTCGATGATATCCGTAAATTTCCATAAATGGGGTCATTTTTGGAACCACTTGACCCATTGTGTTTGTTTATCAGATAAAAAACAACTAAGATATCCTTCCGAACATTTGTTCACTATCTCGGTTTTCCAATCGGATTGAGGATGATAATTTGGGCTATGAGCTAGTTGAATACCCAAACAAAAAAAAATCCCTTCCAAAAATTTCTAGTGAAAATAGGATCTCTGCCGCTTACACTAACCTTTGGGTTTCCATGTAGTTTTGAATTGTTTCCATAAATGCAGTAGTAACTGTAGTCACTTTAAATGGATGATATAATGCACAAAAGTGTGCATATATGGTTAGTATATCAACTATCACCATGATGACACTTTTTCCTTTGGACATAGGTAAACCTGTGATAAAATCCTTTGAAATTAACCTCCTCCCAATGTTGACTTGGAATGAATAAAGGTTGTGGCAGACCCGGGGTCTTAATTATCTCAAATTTATTTTGTTGGGAAACTAAACATTCCACCACAAAATTTTGAATATTAGATTTAAGGTTGTCCTAGATAAATTATTTCTTCACCCCTTCATAAGTTTTTAAAAATATGGAGTGTCCTCCTAAAGGAGAGGTGTGCAATTCAAAAATAATCTTTTTTTTTAGCTGGGAATTATTACAAAGATATAAGTGATCTTTGTACCATAAGGAATCATTTTTCCAACTAAATGTATCAAATGTACTAGGATCTTGCTGGAACATTTGAATGAGTGTCTACACTTCTTCGTCATTCTTCCATTCCTCCCTTGCTTCGATTATCCAATTTGGATGGATAATAGAAATGAAAAAAATAAATTCTTCCACGTCCTCATCCTTTCTTGAGAGTGCATCTACAACAACATTTAGCTTCCCTTTTTGTAGATGATTTCAAATTCATAACCCAACATCTTCGTGACACATTTTTGTTGCTCTTTTGAAGATAGTCTTTGTTCCAAAAATTATTTAATATTATCATGATCAATTTTTACCTTGAAGTGTCTTCCAGTTAGGTAACGTCACCATTTATTTAGCGCATGTAGTATTGAAAATATTCCTTCTAATAAATAGCTTTCCGTAAATACTTTCCTTCGATTAGATGACTTTCAAAAGCAATGGGTCTTCTTTCTTTCATTAAAACAACATCAATTCCATTTCCCGAGGCATCACCTTCCACAATAAATGTTTTTGTGAAGTCAAAGGCCTTATTTTCTTCAAGAGTCAATGAAAATGTATCTTTATTCAATAATGTTGTTAGAGGTGCTGCTATTTTCCCATAATTATCAACAAACTTGTGATAATAATATATTAACCCAATAAATCCTCACAGCTGCTTTATGGTTGTGGGGAATTTCCATTCCTTAATATATTTAAATTTTTTAGGGTCTACCTTAACACCTTCCTGAGATACAATATGACCCATATATTCCACCTCTTGTACTCTAAAGAAACATTTAGAGGGTTTTGCATATAATTGTTTATCCTCCAATAGTTGAAGCAACCCGTCAACATGTTTAACATGACCCTTCCAAGACCTGTTGTAGATTAGTATATCATCAGAAAATACTAACATAATTTTTTTAAGGAAGGGTTTGAAAATGGAGTTCATCAACCCTTGAAATGTATGAGGTGCATTGGTAAGGCCAAAAGGCATGAAAAAAAATTCATAATGACCCTAATGATTTCAAAATTTTTCTTTTGGAATGTCTTCAGTCATCATTCTAATTTGATGACTGAACAAAGATCCAACTTCGTGAAAGAAATTGCTCCATGGAATTCATTAAATAATTCATAAATCATGGGAATGAGAAATTTATCTTTAATAGTGATCTTATTGATCTCCCTATAATCCAGACATATGCACCATGATCCATCCTTCTTGTGCACCAATACTACTAGGGCAAAGAAATAACTTTGACTAGGTGGAATTATACCAACCTCTAGAATTTCTACAATCATATGTTAAATTCGGTCTTCTCGACATAAGGATATTTGTAAGGCCTGATGTTTTGAGGAACACTTCTGAGAATTAAATTAATAGCATGATCATGATCATGAATAGGTGGGGGTCCTTTGGAAGTTTCAAACACCTTTGAATGATTTTCCAAGGCTTTTTGGAGATCTGCAGAAATAAATGATTTTGTCGTTGGAACTTCTAGTGAGAATAATTGTGAAATTACGCCTCCTTGTTATTTCTTAAGAATATTTTTCATGAAATTAGAGCTTATTATCTCTCCTGGCTTCCCTATGATACCCATAATTAATCTTCTTTTCCTTCTGATAAAAAATTCAAGAAAATTTCTTGAAAATTAAAATCTATCGTCCCCAAATGTTGTAACCATTGTACTCCTAATATCACATTAGCACCAGCCATTGGAATGGAAAGCCTTGGACTATTAAATACCTATTCCCCCATGGATATCTTGATATTATAGCACTTTACAGAGAAATTTATAGTTCCTCCTTTTTCAAACATCAGTTGACATTCTAGCACTTGTTATATGAAGTAATTCATTTCCTTGGTTACCTTACAATGATAAAATTATGGGTATTACCCAAATCAATAAACACTATTAAATTTTTCCTCTTGATATGTCCTTATATCTTGAGGGTTTGAGGAGTGGTAATTCCTGCCAATGCATTACAGGATATGGTCAGATTCATTTCTTCTTTCTCTAGGGCTGGTTCCTAGTTTATATCCTCTTCTTTTGAAGTTTCTTGTTCATTTTCTTCCTCATCTTGACAATCTATGTAAAATAATTTCTTCTCAACACACTTATGACCATTAGTGTATTTGATATCACAACTGTAGCAAAGCCATTTTTCTCTTTTTTTACAATTTTTGTGGTGTCAACCTTGTAGGTTGTGGAAGTCTAGGAGTAGCAACACTTCCATATTTATAGATGTGAGTAGTAGGCTTCCATGGCACCATAATTTTACTTTTAATTTTTCTTTCCAACCTAAATGCCTTCTCCAATGTATCAAGTTCCCAAAGATGAATCTCATATTGGATGTTATCCTTTAATTTCCCTATGAATACATCAATATTGTGTTCCTTTGGAATATTAGTAACCCTTATATTCAATTTTTGGAAGTCCTCAATGTGCTCCACCATTGAACCTTTTTGTTTGAGATTTATCAATTGGCTAAGGAAGGTGTTTCTCTTTGTATCCTCATAACGTGCTATCATTTCCTCTATAAAAATTGACCAAGTGACAATTTTTTTACGAGATAAAAGCCATCGATACCATACAAATGGATTTTGTTTTAAATACGAAGTTATAATATGTACCTTTTGCGTGTTTTCCACATTATGGAGATAAAAATATTGCTCCATATGTAGTATCCATGTTATGGGATCCTTGCCATAAAAATTTCTCATATCGATATTTGGAATATGTGGGTCTTCAATCCAACATTATATTCTATGAAATCATGATTAACATTTATTTTGGTCTCATCGTGAGTTTCCTCCACTAGCTTCTGAGCACTTTGAATTTTTGGAAATCTTTTGCTCCTAATATAGATTCCAATCACTTGTTCCCACTGACTGGCCTTTGGAACAACAAAATTTGGGTTTTATGATAAGAGCTAAATACTCTTCTCTTTCCCAAGTTCTCTCAGCTTGATTCTACTTTGAAAAATCTGCATGACAACCACTTGGGTTCACTGAAATTCCTAGCCTTGAAAATGGGTTGGCGCTTCAACCAATGTCCTCCTTTCGTTGTTGACCCAATCAAACACTTGTTGGCTTCTTGCTGATTGATAATACTTTTTTTTACGAAATCAATCCCTCAATGCTTGGAAAGCTAACTGATGACCTTCCCATTGAGAACCATGTTCCTCCTTTGCACAAACATGCATTTGATGCAAACTTCTCCTTGGAAACAACTTGTCCAAGTTAAGCCCATCTAAGTGAATTACACCAATGAGTTCCAATATCAGTAATCAAGAAAATAAATGACCATTATTTTACCCCGATGATTCCAAATTCCGCATTCGAAAGAATGCATTCGCCATATCTTTCTCTTCTTGGCGTCAACACATTGGATGGTCTACAATGGCTGCTATTTTGGCTACAATGTTCTTAGCATCTTGTCCCTCTTTCCATCACCCTCTAGTATTGACATCTTTCTCATGCCATGATTTGAGAATCAAGGCTAATCATGAGCCTCTTGCTCAAGAGTGTACCTTCCCAAAATCCCATGGTATCTTGTCACAAACACAACCATCAATATGAAAAACACATCATGCAAGAAACCTAACTTGACGAAATATTATTTTTCTCCTTCAAAGCAACAAATTTCACATCATGTGAACATCTCCATGTACTCTTACATCTCGGTGTACAAACCATCAACCAACACAAGTCAACAAAACACACCTCTTATAACATCTAAATCTCAAGTCAAACGAAAGTATTCCACATGCCTTTTACAATAACTCGATGATTCTTCTTCCTTTCAAACATATTCCTCACGTAAACTTGAAACATTCATTCAATTGGAAAAGAAATGCATGAATCATAACAAGACATGCAAGGCCTTAATTAGATAAGAAATCTAACCATCTCTTACCAAGCCATTTCAACGGCACTTCTTTCAGCTACACGTCATCATTTGAATCATCCTGACCCACATTGATTATGGAATCTTCTTTTCCATTTTTGTCAAGATCTCTTTCCACCTTCTTCAAATTTCATGAATGACTTGTTGGATACAAATTACAACACTTGTCTACAATATGACCTTTCTTATGGCAACGAGTGAAAAAGAATTGCATCTCCTTTTCAGCATGGTTTTCTATTATCCAATTGACCTTTCGATTTTTTCCTCCCTTGTTTAGAAAGTTTCCTTTGCATGGCTATCTTCTTAAAACACCTCAAAACATTACGGTTATTAAAAACACAAAGGAACATATTTCTCCAAATATTCTGTGAATATTTACCATGTTTATCATAATCAAAAGCAACTTGATTAAAGGAATATTTATACCTTCAACATTCAGCTTTGTTGCCTTCTTGAGGAGTTGAATTTGATGAGGTAGTGGCTCTCTTCGGAATACCAACAATGGCTTAAATAATTTTAGAGTTTTCAACATCCTCTTGTTTTCAATTCTCATTAGTTGCATGCCTATGACCATATTCTTGTAAAGTGGGAGTAAAAATTTTGCATTCCTCATGGACACAAGCTTCACAAGCTTGACGTAATGAAAATGTAATGAAATTCCTTCTTGGAACACCTTCATGTGCCTCCTTGGCTTTAGAGTATTCTCCATCATGTTGTACATAACCAAGACCCAAATACTTAGGCCTTTCCTCAACAACAATTGGTTCAACTATGCCTTATGCATGTTTTCCCAATTCTTTACCTTCATAGCCCATATTCATCAATAATTTGGACCTTATTCCTCTAGTGTGTCTTTCAAAAGCACCTACACATTCATCTACAAAAGAAATAGAAGATAAACTTGAATTTCATACCTCCTTTTCATGTACATACTTGGCTAAGGTTTGTTTTGCAATATGGAGCTAAGTCTCCATATCATGAATCTTTTCAAGAAGCTCTTTCTTTTCCTCCTTCATGGTAATCAACTGCTCTTGAAGTATAATGCTCTCCCTCTTATGTTCATACATCTCTTTCACCATATCATTCATGATGTAGAGCTTCTGCAACATCTCTTTATAAAATAGTTTTACTAAGGAATATTGACTAGAAACAATTCTTGATGAAGTTCCCATCATACTTGCAATGCATAAAAACTTTTTTGCTGTGATTTGAGAATTGAGCTCTCAATTGTGAGCTTCTCTTCATAGACATAAACTTGCACTCAATTAAATTCTCTTTGCACAAATGAAAAACAAATAGCTAATTATTCTAGCTAATCTTGACTAGAATGAATTAAATTGCACTCTAATACCAACTTGATCTAAATATTAGTAAACTAATTTTGTTGTGCTAGCTCCCTCATCAATATTAAATAAATGTTTTCAAGATTGTCTCAAATTAGCGAGTTGTGATAAGGTTTATGTGTCAAGTTTTGGTTTCTTTTATGAGAAATTTCTTAAGTAAATTAGCTGTTAAAAACACATAAATTGTAGAGAAATAACACATAGCAAAGACATTACACATTAGCTCATTACGTAGTTCACCCATCCTGAGCTACATCTCCAAGGACCTGCTTGAATTGGCTAGGCCCTTTTTGGATTAACGTTCAATTTTATTATTAAATTCACCTACATTGCTCGAATGGATTTTCAACCTACTTCATTGGATTTAGAAGACCCAAAAACCTCAAAATAGACTCTTCAATCTCTGAAAATGGTCTTTAGCTGATCTAGTCATGACCTCCTCTCTTGGTGGCCCTCGACTTCTTTAACATTCAAATTGGAAAAAACACATTTACAAAAGTGCTCCAATGCCTTTGAAAATTGAAGAATCATGCTCAGAGAATCAAAACCATCTAGGAATGACATTTCTTGAGCCAAAATTGGTCGAAATATGCCAAAGTTATGGCTTCCTCAATATTTCCTAGGAAAACTGCACCAAAACTGGAACATCTTTAGTTAAGTCCGCTAAATCTGGAAGTAGCGTCGAAAATAGTGAAACCCGCCAAAATAAATTAGAGTTTAATTAAAATATAGGTGTGCATTAAGTTGTAAATTAGCGCTAAACATGCAATTAACAAAATCCATCGAAAAATTAATATTAGCGCTAAACCATGGTTATGGGATAATTAATCATGTATTAGACCTTAATCTCCTGGTTTAAATGGAGCCCTCTGCTCTTGGTTCTGGGCCACGGTCCCATGGACCATCATGGGCTGGCCCCTTTTAACTCTGCTCAAACCATTTACAAACTTCAAATATGTATTGCAGCCATTGTATGTTAAGTCATAACGTGGGGGTGTAATAGTAAAGGGTTGCACTTGCTTGGGGGAGGTCATGGGGTCGAGCCCCAACCTCCGCCCTTCCGTTGATAATATATTTTTGCACAATGATATATATATACATCCAACCTTTGAAACTTAATTTCAATTCGAACTTTGGCATATACGAAAATCCGAACTTTACCCCAAAGTTAGAAGTTGGACCTTGAAAAGGGGCACGTGGCGACCTTCGGGCTAGCCACATGTCTTCATGCCATTGGTTCCTTCCCAAAAGCAATTAAAACACCAAAAATAACCCACTTATACCACCAACCACAAATTGACACTTCACATAGTGTCGTTGGGTTAAATTAAAGAAAAACCCATTTTTTTTCCTTTGAACCTTTCTTTTCAAGTTCTCCTATTTGGCACGACGATCAGTGAGTTATAACTTCCTCATACGGACTCTGTTTTGAGTGGAACGAAGTGAGACAGATTCCTAGCGATAGGACCAACCTGGTCATCTCAGTTTGTTGCTATTTTGAGCACTTTGAACTTCTAGAAAAAAAAATTCCCCTAATTCAGATTCTGATCATTTTAGCACTTGTAGTAATACTTGAACCAATCGATTTATGAATATATTCATATCTCTTCCATTTCACTTTTATGTTGGAAAATGATTGATCATTTATATCAATAGTATATTTTTTTTGAAATAAAGTTAAATTTCCACAATGATCACATTTTTTACCACCAACACATTTCTTTTGGTAAAATAATTCATGGCTTTCTCTTGCACATAGAATTTGGGATATGAAATCATGGATTGTGGAAGGAGGAGGTGAATTTTTCCAAAATGTTTTACCAAAATTAATAAAAATGTCATAATATAACTAAAATTACACATAATAATGACAACAACAAGTTCCACGTAAAGTGATAGGTTTAACATACCATGCTTTTTGTTGCACAAAAGCACTGATTGAGACATTAACTCCATGATTTCTTCTATGAACTTGTTGAACAACTCTATCTGAGTGGTGTCGAAGATATGTTTTGCATGTTCTTTTTATTGATTTCATGATATTCTTCATCACATCACATCCCTTTCTTTCGCTAAAACACATGAATTTTTCATCCAATATACATATATTATTTTTTTAACATCTTCTCCAAGTATATCTTTGTATGCTTGCCTACAAATAATTGTCCAACAAGCGAATTCATCATTTACATATATTTGCGATCAGAATTTCTAATCTTTATGCAATTTTTTTCTTGAGGTCCCAAATACTTGTGCCATAGGTTTTACCGAACGATTATCTTTAGTACTTCATGAAACCATCTCCATTTGTATTGTTCTACGTGCATCTAAATCACTTTTCTTTCTAGATCTTCCAATTTACTTTAGAGCACTATTTATATTTTGAATCAGATTTTCCTTAATTTTTTATCTTTTGTTGATTTTCGAATACCCAATAGAGTTGTACATTCTTTTAATTTCTTTGATGTTAAGAGACTTCTCAAAGTTTGGGCTTGAACTGCCAATTTTTCATCTTTGAAGAACATATCAATAATGCGCTTAGCATGATATCGTATAACATGGTCAGATTTTTTATCTCCATATGTGTCAATGTCAACATTTTCTAACATCTCATCATCGATATTGATTTCATCTGTACATATGAGAATTAAATGTACAAAATGAGTTTAAATATTCAATAAATAATTAAATTAAAAAATAGTGTTTGAATGAAATTGAAAAATTAATAAATATGTATAACTTAAATAATGCACATTCAACATATATATACATACCTAGTGATTCAATTTCATCACTTTAATTTATTTCAACATTTTCAACATGTTCGATCAATGGTTCAATATATTTTTCACTTTCTCCTTCAAAATTTTCTATCTCATCATCAATTTTATGAGGAATATCTCTCTTTGTTTAGATTGCAAAATATTTTTCAAATTAGTTCGTCAAATAAAAATTAAGTTTCACAACACACTAGTTAAATTTAAAATATCATTTATAATATTTACATTTTAATACATGCTTCAACTTCTAGTTGAGGTTGATTTTCCCTTTCAATATTTGAGCATTCTTCTCTCCTTTTTTTGAGATATTCTCTCCCGTATTCTCTATGAGCCCTAGGGTTTCTTGTTTGATCATATTTTCTCTTGCAAGTTCTTTGATTTCCCATGATAATATATTATGAAGCTAAAAAAATTTCCTTCAAAATCCTGAAAAAAAAAACTCACTATCAAAATTTAGATTTGAAATTCTACAACTATACCAGAGCCAAATTCTGCAAGAATGCATAAAGAACTTAAAAGAGGAAAGGATTGGAACGAATTCCCAGCATACCAATGCAAGTATGAAAATTGCAAAACCTATTTGATTTTATCATGTTTAACAATGATAGTTAAAAAATGTCTGCAAGTGTGGAGAATACCTAAAATGTAAACCATTAAGTCATGCAAGGAGTTAAAACTCTGAATAGAAACACATAACTAGACCAGTCCAAGTACTAAGTGAGCACTCCGCTCTGGAGGGACTCCCTTAATTAAAAAAATTAAATATAGGTATACAAAATATTGGATTATAATATCATAGGGTTTACCCCTTCACTTAAAAACAAGGAACATTTTATGAAACCCGTGAAACAAAAACCCTTACAACCATAGAATTATCGAGGTGTAGCCTAAAGTAGGAGGACTAAAAACCCTGTTCCATAGAGCAGTAAGAATAATAAAATGCACGATGGGTACCTGGTGATTAAAATATTGTTCTAACTGACAATAATCCATATTTTCATGAGTAAGGTGATGGTTTTACTTGTACAATCCAAGCGAACAATGATTAGTATGGTTAAACCAACCCTTAAAAAATATTACTCAGGAAAAAATAGATAGAAATACCATATTACCTGAAGCATTTGGAAAATTTGGAAAGCCTCCCTTTTGCAAAGACAAAATAAGAATGACTCAAAGCTATTTTAAGCAGCACATGGAGGAGAGCTGCCTAAATCAAAGGCTTAGAAAAGCTAGAGTTTACACATTCAATACCTGGAGATGCTGATGAAACGCCGTAAGTTGTTGCAGACCCAGAGATTGAAAGAAAAGGGCCCTCTGTGGAACCAAGAAGGATTCCAACTCAACCATGGATAACCTGCGAATCGAACTTCGGTGGCTCTCGTTGGAGAGATGACGAAACTCAAGAGATTATAATGATAAGAGTGCTAAGGGTTCAAGTAAGGTTAATACCCTAACTTCCATGTGGCCAACCCAAGCCATCGGATCAGCTACCCATCTATGGTCATAGATCATGCCATATGGTTGCAAGTTCGCATCACTCTCGTTGGGCTGAGGTAAGCCTCGATATCAGAACTCTTGGCACTGTAATAACACACAATTGTTCACACACTTTGATTTACTTAAATACATAACAGAGGTAACCTTACATGGGACAAAACCATGGTCTAACCAACTACCTCCATGGATATACATGCATAAAATATTGGACATTATAGTTCAATCTTGTACCAGATGAGTGTGTTATGTAAATGTAATTAACATAGATGGAATGTAAAAAATGATTATATCATGAATGCTTTCTCAAAGGTAACCTTAGTAGAAATAAACCCATTGTACAATAGAGGAAATAATATGCATAAGGTGTAACTAGTATACTAGGTAAAGTAAAAAAAGATAGGTGTTGAATTGACATGTGAGAGTTTCTTTCCTAGTTTCTTCTCCTTAATTACTCTATCATCTAATTGAATTATATAGATGAGTATAAGGAGAGGAGATTTAAATCCATGTGCTTACTTTCCTAAATATAGGTCCACCTATCCATTACTATTGAGTTATACTATTTTCCTATAATTTAATAAAATGTGTGTGAAAATTGATTCCTTTTATAATTATCAAAACTTTCTCTCTCCATTCACCTATAATAGTTAAACAATGCTCTGCTTCTTTGAATATCATGATACATTAATAGTCATTTTCGTAACGTACACACTAGTACAACATAAAAAAAAAAAACTTTTACATCTTTATTCATAGCTTATGAGCACACATATATTATTTGTTAGCTATGGTGATTACGTATGTTACCCCTTGACTATTTAAAACTCCATCACTCATTTTACACATGTGGAACCATACATATAACATACTATGGACCTAACTATTATTCCATTCGGCATAATACATATAATGTTATTTTTTTTTATCGTGAAATAGTTAAGTTGGCAATTATATAGTGGAATCTGTGTTGACAAATCTTACAATGGCAATCATACCATAGGTTATTAAACTATGATGGAATCATGATTAATGGATTTTATTATTTTTCTCAGTTTGTATTTATTTACCATATTTTATTCATTGAATTGGAGATTTATGAGTTGTACCCCTTGCATGGGATTTTAGGATTAATGGAAAACACTTGTGCCACTGTCCACTGTCGGATCTTAGGGTTCAGGATCTATGGTCACGATCCACAAGAACCAATGTAGGGTAATGACCCTGCCAACCCTAATCGGATTTTTAATTCACACTACGGCAACATTGCGCCTCTGCAGCCACGTCACTTCCCTGCCTATTCGACCAGTGTTCGATTCTGCTGGCTTTGGCTGACATGGCACCTCTCTAGGTAAGTATAGCCACTACAAAAGTCTCGAAAGTTTACGTTTTATGGCTCAAGAGGTTATTCAGATTTTACGTTTATGCACATATCCTCTTTTCTAATGATTTGGCAGGTGGTTGTAGTTCACAGGCTCGACTCCATGGTTGAGGTAGCCTTTGTTAGTTTTGGTCTAATCTCGCGCTCCGGCCGCCATCTTCAGAACATCTACACATTCCCATAGTTGGTAAGCCATCAAGCTCAGCCCTTAAACTTGGTACTTGTGAGCTTCTGGATAATAGCTTGGTAAATTCTGGATCTCACTCCTGCTATTTCCTTTGGCAGTGGTACAGACATACCCTGCGAATTCATATTCTTGACCAGGCAAGAGAATTTAGATTCCTCACTCTATATTTTCTATCAATGGCGCAGGTAACTTACACAAATCAATGTTGAGGGTTTTCCTAAGATAGAAATAAGCATGTAGCATTCCAGACCCATAAAAACAAAACATACTCATCATAAGGTTCAACTATTTTATCCAACAACATTAAACAACATACTGAAAAGATTCTAATTCAGATACAACCACATTTCGAAATGGATTCTGACAAATATGTTCGTCCCATATTAAGATATAATTGATTGAAGGAAATCCCTTCAAGATGAGAACCTTCACAAAAACAGCCTAGCTTGAATCAAGTCAGTGCAATATTCTGCCTCCCTTGAAGTCGTGTATAATGAGAGAAATACAGGCTCGCTTGAAAAACATGTAAATCAACAACGCTTGATTTTGTTCTATGCAATGAGTGAAAAAACAGGCTCGCTTCTCAGTAGAATCTGTGATATAGAAAGCGGGTCTTCCTTGCAATGAAAAGAGCAAGAAAAAGGTACAGAAAAATGTTAATAGTCTCGCTTGATGTAAATAATCCATTAATTATGGAATTGGGATCTCAGTGTGCCAGATTTGTTGCCCATTTCTATATTGAATAACTTGCAAAACGCCAAAATTAATGTTCATGCCTTTTTCTGACAGTCCATCAGCTCTTGGGTTGTTTTCTCTAAAGATGTGATGTAAAGGTGGATTATCAAGACAATTCCAAAGGTTTTTTGTCCTCATGGGCTAGCCTTGTAAACTTGGAGTAGCTAACACTGCTTTTCCAGATATGACATAGATGATCAGTTAAGAGTCTACATAGATGCTTACATCGTTTAGATTCATATTGAGCGCAACCAATATTCCACCCCATAAGGCCATAAATTCTGCCATATTATTGGTGCCCCTACCTCCATTCGAATATATGTGAATTCTTTCCACCTGGGAGATCTTAATCCACGCACGACATCCCATCCTGCCATCTAGGAAAGCTCCATAAAAAATTGGTAGGGAGCGATATGGGGTGAGGTCTCAACCACCGGGAGTGATCCTTAATACAAACCATAGCAAGTTCCCTTTCATCAATCCATCTCATAATAGAAACATGAATGAGATGAACCGAGAAAGGCCTATCATCTAAAATGAGCTTATTCCAAGCAAGCCATACTTCCCATATAAAAAAGAAAGGAAGAGATTTAAAATTTCCAAATATCTTGTCCCAAGCTTGAGCATTACCCATGAAATCCTTCAGAGTCCACATTGGGTCCATAAAATATTGACAGAAAATATTCCATAATGTGATAACTATAAGACATTGAAAGAAAAAATGATTCATCGTTTCCTCATGCAAATGATAGACAACACAAATGCCCATCCCATAGTGACCCCTCCTGGTGATAGAGTCCCATGTGAGAATCTTTTTTTTCCATACGAGCCATCCAAATAAAACAATTTTAGTAGGAATTTTTCTATGCCAGAAGGGCCACAACTCCTCGGATAGGAGCTCCTCATATGCTTGAAAATTGAAATAGTCATATATATCTTTAACGATCAAAGAATCACCATTTTTTTTCCCAACCCATATAATGTAGTCACCCCTAGGTATATAACAGATACCAGTTACCCGGATTGCATCAGTGAAAGAGCACCAATCCTCCGCATCAGGACCATAAATGCCCAATCGCTCAGCAAATTTTAGTATAGGGGCACCATGGGCCCAATAACGGATCGTCTAAGAGAAATACGGGATGACCTAATGAGCCAGACAGTGGAGAAGCTCAGGATTAAGTTGTGACTCCACAGACAAACCAAAAATGTTGTCATATCCCAAAGAAATTCTTTGTCTATCTCCAAAATGCCAAGTCAATCGCCCCACCATACAAAGTACCTCTTTATTAAAATTCTGCCAAATGGCAGAAATGACCCTTGGGAACGATAAATTGTGATAGTATATATTGAGAAGGGGATAACGTGTTAGATATTTTCATTTTATTGTATCACTCCAGATACCCTCCCTCGTAATGGCTCTCCACAGGGATTTAATTAGTAGAGAATTATTGAAGACCCTAGTGTCAAGAATGCCCCATGCACCATGCTGTTTTGGAGGATTTAATAGATCAAGCCTACACAAATTATGCTTCCTTTGCAGTGTAGCGCCACCCCATAAAAATTCTGAAAGGATTTGATTGAGATTGGTTACAATATATTCAAGAATATAGAATAAATGCCCCGAGTATACTAGTAGCTGAGATAGTACAGCCTGAGTCATAATAAGACATCCACCCATTGATAACCATCAATAAGTCGGTTTATTAATTTTACTTTTGAATTTATCCACCAGCCACATCTAGTCCCTATTCTTGTAGACACACGTTTTGATTCTAAAACCTAGGTATAAAAATCCCTCACATTCCTTCTTAGTATCGATCCCAAGAAAATCGGCAATGAAATTAATCTCGTCCTCATCACCAAATCTGCAAAGGAGGAAAGACTTTCCTTTGTGGATGAGATATTTCAACTATCATCGTAGAATTTCTAGACTATAGCCATCGTCATCATGGAATTTCAATCGACCTACGGACACGAAACTGATTAGTGAAAATCACAGCATGCTTAGTTCACATGGATTTCAAAAATAGAAAAAACCCCTTTAGAATTAACAAGTCAGAATGTTTTTCACAAGGCGAAGGTCAATAAGAAAGTTCCATAACACATTAGAGTTATGGTTCACATAATACCTCTAATGATCAGGTTAAGGTGATTAGCATTCAATAACAAGAACAAATACAGGGTCAATAACAAGAACAAGCACTGGACATATTTCATGTATTCATTTGTAGAGAATATTTTATGTTAGAAGTCCATAGTCATTGGTTTCCACAATTCATATGGACAAAGGTTTAGTCAGCATTGGAACTATGTGGTTGGAAATGATTTATTTTATTTAAATTTGAGTTTGTTTTACTCGATTTTTCTTAGTTTGTTTTATTTTATTCTTTCACATACTTATTCGTCCATTATATGTTTTATATAAAAGATGTTGATATTGATTATGTAAATTTGGTATAAAAACATATTTTATTTGCAAAAATAGGATGTATTGAGGTTTTTTATATTTTATTTTTTAATGAGGAATATTTATATATAATAGGTGAAAATAATAAATTGTATTGTATAATAGGTTAATGTTATTTTAAATGGTTATTATTATTTTAAAGTGTTGTATTTTTTAGAGAGTGGGTGGGAAAGAAAGTTACTCATTCATAGAAAGGGACAGTAAGGATATAAATAGAGAAAGGGAGAGGAAGGGTAGAAATAGGAAGACGAAGTACCAAATGGAAGAGGGGAGAGGGAAAAAGAGAATGAAAGAGAGAGAGGGAAGGAGAGAAGAAGGGAAAGAGACAGGGATGAAGTTGGAGAGGTAAGGGGGTGAGAGAGTGGGACAAGAGAATGATAGAAGTAGAGAGTATGGGGGAGATAAAGAGGGAAAGAAGGAGAGAAAGAGAGTGAAAAAGAGGGGGAAGAGGAAAAGAGAGTGGGAGAGAATTGAATATAGTAAGTGAGAGAGTTGATAAGGAGAAATGTTGATACTAGGTAAGAGGCTACATCTGGGGATTTTTTCAGAGAGAGAGAGAGAGAGAGAGAGAGAGAGAGGGAGAGAGAAGGGTAGTGAAGAAAGGGGAGAGAGAGAGAAGAGTAGTGAAGAAAGGATAGAGAGAGAGAGAAATTTGATATAGAGAGAGTGTGACAATCAAACTTGTACTAAGAGGAAGGGATAGAAAAGGAGCGTGGAGAAAGAAAAAGGGATCAAGAGAAACTGAGAGAGAGAGAGAGAGAGAGAGAGAGAGAGAGAGAGAGAGAGAGAGGAGTTAGAAATTTGAGGGGCTGAGCATGTTTGGGAGGGAGATTAGGGGAAAATAGCATGGAAATTAAATAGACAGGGGTTGAGGTGAGGATATTAGGGAAAAACACAAGGGTAGAGAGAGAACAAGAGGGATAGAGGGATGATATAGTGAGAGATGAATGGAGAGAGAGAGAGAGAGAGAGAGAGGGAGGAAGAGTCAGGGAGTTAGGGAGGCAGAGAGAGAGGGAGAGAGAGGGGGGGGAGAGGGAGAGAGAGAGAGTGAGAGGGGGAGGGAGGGAGGAATGTAGAGAGGTAGGGAGAGATAGAGAGAGGGAGGGAGTGAGAGAGATAGATCAGGGTGGGAGAGGGGGGGGGAGAGAGAGAGAGAGAGAGAGAGAGAGAGAGCGTGAGTGGGGGTAGAGAGAGAGATGGAGGGAGGGGGAGAGAGGAAGAGAAAGAGGGAGACATAGGGAGGAATAGAGATGGAGAGGGAAGGAGGAATGGAGGGGGAGAGAAAGAGCGAGAGGGAGGGAGGGAGGGAGGGAGAGAGGGAAGGAGGGAGAAGTAGAGAGAGTTTGAGGGAGATATTCGGAGGGATGCTAGAGAGAGAGAGGGTGATAGAGTGAGAGGTGTAGAGTAAGAGAGGGAGAGGGAAGTAGAGAGAGGGAGGGATATATATATATATATATATGGAGAGAGAGAGAGAGAGAGAGAGAGAGAGCGAGGGTGGGAGGGAGAGAAATCAACGCCTTAGAGAGAGAGAGAAATAAAGAGTGAAGGTGAGGGAGCGAGGGAGAGAGGGAGGGAGAGAGTGAGAGAATGGGAGTGAGGGGAGAGAGAGAGAGATGGAGGGCAGGAGGGAGAGAGATCAGCACCTTATAAATCAACCTCTTCTAGGGGGAAACCTCCCTTACATTACATAAATGAATAATTTGTGGATGATACAAATGAAAAAACCTCCTTTCTATATATAGGAGTCTATGGGGTCACAATATAATCCTAGTCGACCTAACAATAATAATGTAAGGGCATAAAAATAACAATAGTGCGCTTTTGTCGGCACAATAATAAAAATAAGGGGGCTACACTAATAACAATAAGGGTCTATGATAGTAATATAGGGACCTGACATGCCCCTCTCCTTCAAAAAAAATTTTTCCTCAACGTTGGAGTAATATTGGATGCTTCTGTATAAAATTATCATCATACCATGTGGAATCTTCAGTGGGTACGCTTTTGCACTTGATGAGATACTCTAAAATTGATCGACTTTGTAGCTATCGAGTTCTTGTTTCAGTGACTCCTTCAGTTTCCAATATGATTTTTCCTTCCTCATCAAGTTCTGGGAATATTGTTTTAATTGGAAGCTTGTCACCTATAACCTTCTTTAAGCATGAAACATGGAAAACTAGGAGCACTCGGGAAGAAGCAGTAAGCTCAATTTGTATGCCATAGTACCAATGTTTTGCAACACCATGTAAGGAATATAGTACTTTTGCGATATTTATTATCCTTCTTACCTTGCTTGAGGGAAATTTGTTTGTATGAATTTATCCGTAAAAATACATAGTCGCCTACATCAAAACTTCTCTCACTACAATTTTTTTATGCCTCTTGTTGCATTCGATTTTGTGCCATATTTAGGTTATCCTTTAAGAGTTGGAGAACTTGTTGTTGTTGCTCGATGTGATCTTCAACTTCTTGAACCTTATAATTTTCTCTTAAATATTTTCGGATGGACGGTCGATGATATCCATAAATTTCCATAAATGGGGTCATTTTTGGAACCACTTGACCCATTGTGTTTGTTTATCAGATAAAAAACAACTAAGATATCCTTCCGAAAATTTGTTCACTATCTCAGTTTTCCGATTGGATTGAGGATGATAATTTGGGCTATGAGCTAGTTGAATACCCAAATAAAAAAAAATCCCTTCCAAAAATTTCCAGTGAAAATAGGATCTCTGCTGCTTACAATAATCTTTGGGTTTCCATGTAGTTTTGAATTATTTCCATAAACGCCGTAGTAACTGTACTCACTTTAAATGGATGATATAATGCACAAAAGTGTGCATACATGGTTAGTATATCAACTACCACCATGATGACACTTTTTACTTTCGACATAGGTAAACCTTTGATAAAATCCTTTGAAATTAACCTCCTCCCAATGTTGACTTGGAATGAATAAAGGTTGTGGCAGACCCGGGTCTTAATTATCTCAACTTTATTTTGTTGGGAAACTAAACATTCCACCACAAAATTTTGAATATTAGATTTAAGGTCATCCTAGATAAATCATTTCTTCACCCTGTCGTAAGTTTTTAAAAATATGCAGTGTCCTCCTAAAGGAGAGGTGTGCAATTAAAAAATAATATTTTTTTTTAGCTGGGAATTATTACAAAGATATAAGTGATCTTTTTACCATAAGGAATCATTTGTCCAACTAAATGTATCAAATGTACTAGGATCTTGCTGGAACATTTGAATGAGTGTCCACACTTCTTCGCCATTCTTCCATTCCTCCCTTGCTTTGATTATCCAATCTGGATGGATAATAGAAATGACACAAATAAATTCTTCCACATCCTCATCATTTCTTGAGAGTGCATCTACAACAACATTTAGCGTCCCTCTTTGTAGATGATTTCAAATTCATAGCCCAACATCTTCGTGACACATTTTTGTTTCTCTTTTGAAGATATTCTTTGTTCCAAAAATTATTTAATACTATCATGATCAATTTTTACCTTGAAGTGTCTTCCCATTAGGTAAGGTCACCATTTATTTAGCACATGTAGTATTGAAAATATTCCTTCTCATAAATAGATTTCCGTAAATACTTTCCTTCGATTGGATGACTTTCAAAAGTAATGGGTCTTCCTTATTTCATTAAAACAACATCAATTCCATTTCCTGAGGCATCACCTTCCGCAATAAATGTTTTTGTGAAGTTAAAGGCCTTATTTGCTTCAAGAGTCAATGAAAATGCATCTTTCTTCAATAATGTTGTTAGAGGTGCTGCTATTTTCCCATAATTATCAACAAACTTGTGATAATAATCTATTAACCCAATAAATCCTCACAAATGCTTTATGGTTATGGGGAATTTCCATTCCTTACACTACAAGAAAAAAGCACATTGGCGAGGGGCGAAAATGGTCACCATAAGCTCATTGGTGAGGGTCAAAAGAGCCTTTGTCACCAAAAATTGAACGTCACCAAAGGTGTTGTCGCCGAAAGTATAGGTGTTCTGGTGACATTCAAGGTCCGTCACCAATAATGATTTATAGTGACGAATAGTGACCGTCACCATTTCATATGAGCAATGGTGACGGAAAATAGCCTCTGTCACCAAAAAACTGAACGTCACCAAAGGTGGCATCGCCGAAAGTATAGGTGTTGTGGTGACATTCAAGGTCCATCACCAATAATGATTTATAGTGACGGATAGTGACCGCCACCATTTCATATGGGTAATGGTGATGGACAATAGCCTCCGTCACCAAAAAACTGAACGTCACCAAAGGTGGCGTCACCGAAAGTATGTGTTGTGGTGACATTCAAGGTCCGTCACGAATATTGATTATAATGACAGATAGTGATCATCACCATTTCATATGAACAACAACGGTTTTTTGTGATGGACCTTTCATGGCCATCACTATTGGTGCATATATATGGCGACGTTCATTGACCGTCACCATAAATGCATTAGTGACATCAAGGTCCGTCACGAATAATGACTATAATGACAAACAGGGACCCTCACCATTTCTTATCAACAACAACAATTTATGGTGACGGACCTTTAATGGTTGTCACTATTGATGCATATATATGGTGGCGTTCGTTGACCGTCACCATTTCATATTTTGGTAAGGGTCGAAAAATGTCACCATAAGCTCATTGGTGATGGTCAAAAGAGCATCCGTCACCAAAAACTGATCTTCATCATTCCCTATATATGCATATCAAGGCACGATGGAATTGAACCACCAGCCTCCTGCTTGTAAAGCAGGTGCTCTTCCATGTAGCTAGTGCCCTTTAAAGAATTAGACTTTTAAAAATTATATCTTGAAACTTCATAGATTATAAATTCTACAACTTTCAATAAATTAAATTCTCGACAATCTTTTACTAAACAAACAAAACACCATCGACATTGCAGGTACCTACCTAATGGTTATGGAAGTTATGAAAAGTAGGTGAAGGGAAGAATTACACTTTTAAAAATGATACATGGACTACCACCACAAGAATCCCCCAAGAGAGATCCAGTGGGAGAATCTCTTGAATTAGATTCAATGGAAAATGAAGGACTAGATGAAAGAGAAAGGCCTTAGCAGGATGGGGAATCCACCACCTCGAGTCAAGGAATAAAAGATGTCCTCGGAAATTATTACAACACTTTGAAATAGAGCTAAGGGTAGAATATCTACTTAAGATCTACTTATGAAGATTTGTTATGTAAAATAACTCAAATAGACAAGCAAATCCACAATTATAAAGTGATTATTTGGCATTTCAATCACTAATTTCAGGGCCAAAAACTTAAATAACCTAAAACACTCAAATATCCTAAAACAACGTGTGAAATAAAGACAAAGAAAAAGAGAATATGTTCTCGAACAATAATACAAAACAAAGACAAAGAGAATATGTTCTAGAACAATAATACAAAACACATCCAACATTTTGAAGTATTTGACTTGTCTTGGTGAACATGCGTCCTTAGCAAATACAATGTAGCAATACCTTCCCCACAAAAGAGAAGACATGTCAAAATAGTATGTTTGACACGGACAATCATAAAGATGCCACAATAGCTACTCCATTCAACACATGCATAGGCAATACAACTTAGATGTTGATGGCAAAGTATGGGATAGAAACAAATATCCTAGATGCTAGTTGTCTCACAACAATTAATTCAGATTTTACATATTGGTATGATGTTGTGGTGAAGTTCCCAGTTTCTAACCAAAAGAAAAAGTAATAGATCAAGATAACATACACTGCCAACATGTAACCTAGCCAATGGCTTCATCATATGCCTCATGCCAGGAATTGGATTTTGCATACTAAACTAGCGATAGTTAGGTTCTAAATTTCAACTTGATTATTTCAGACAGCGTATGAGCAGAAGTAGAGAAGTCTTATAATATAAATTCCATCACATTTTAGTGATTTTGTTGTAGCATTTGTTTTAGAAAGTCTCCCTTATTGCAGTATTTTCAGTATTTGGTGGTAGCCTCCATGAACAGTTTGACATCAGTAATCTTGTTATAATACAACCGTTTTTAGTAGCATGTTGTCATTCTCCATGGTATCCAAACAAAGAAAACAGATCACCATCCAAGCATAAATATAACTCGGCATATAAGATCAACTTTTTCTGGGAGGATGTGAGGTCATGTAACATACTCTTGTAGGATTATGAGGCAATATGAAGATGATATATAGAAGAAAATGACCGTAGATTCGATGGCAGCATGTGAAGAGCCCTAAATAGAAGATACAAGAGTAGATATATCCTTTGATTGGTGGTTCTCTGGAACCCAATAGTGTTGGTCTTTCCAATGGTTGATACCTCCAACTGTGGTAAATTTTCACCAACAAATAGAACTAGGGTTAATGACAGCATGATTATGGCTCTGATACCAATGTTTGGACAAATAGGGCAGCATGAAAACAAGTATAAAAATACAGGTGTAATCAACAAATGTTTCCAACAATGATGTGGGGTTTTTGGGAAGTTTGTTGTAGGATAATTTGAGGGATTTCAGACAACTGTTCAGCCTTGTGAACAACAATAATCTTTATTACTTGTTTGTGACTACATCTAGGGTCATTGTAAGCAAATTATAGCCAACAATAAAACTCTAAATACCCATCAATCAGAATAGTTCATCTTTCCTTCAAGCAGGAACCAATTTAAATCTTCATGTGTCTTCACCTTACAGAAATTTTGTGGCAAAAATGGTGGTGGTAAAAAATATCATAAGGGCTGTTAAATATCTAGTGAAAGTTTTTTTTTTGAAACCCATGGAAACATAGAACGAACCCTTGAACAAAGGCAATAGAACCTCTATGAAATCCTTAGGTAGCATTTGAATTGGACATCAATATGTCATTATAAACATTGGAGTGCTTTGGTATTCAAAGGCATTTCAAAAGCCATTTTCATATCTTACATGGAGTGGTTTGTGGATATACCTCTCGTTGTTGGGTGTTCCTAGACTAGATCCTAGAAATCTAAAGCATGTATCATATCCTAGTAATCTGTTGGGTGTTCCTAGTAACTTGTTGGTTGTATCAGATCCTAGACCAGCAGGTGTTCCTCCTTGGCAACATACATTCCTTAATTCGTAGAAAATAACGTGAGGAAAAGGAGACCTTGAACCACATATATATGCATAAACTTATGTTTGACCGTTAGCTTGAGTACAACAGCCTGAAATAGGTCCAGCCTCCTCATCTTAGATATTATATAGGCTTTACTCAGACAGTGCAGTTGATAAATGGGTTTCAACTGACCAACAGTTTACACCCAAAACCGCAATTTGAACTTAGTTCAGGCTAGCAATGGCAAAATTGGATCTTCTAATCATCCAAAAGGTTATATAATTTCAACATTATAATTGCCCCATGGCCAGGAAAAGCCAATTCTTCGAGTGTAGGAACCTCTTTTTTTATAAAAAGGCAAGGTTATACAGGTGATAGAAAATTACTTGGTTATATAGGTGGTAGAAAGGTTAGAAAATAATTTGGCCAGCCCAACTTTAGAAATGGCATCCACAAAACCATGTTGCATTAGTTTAGGTCCTTCAATCTACAAACAACAAAAATGTACTGCACTAGGGTTTTTTCAAGGTGTTGAATTCATATATGTAGTCAAAATTCCATTTTAAATAACAAAATTAAGATTTGGCCAAAAAAAAATTTGGGGTAATAAGACAAAAACTCAAAAATGTAACATGTTTAGATTCCAAAGATTACATTTTTTGGTAGCCACAATGCATGGGTTGTCTATAGTTGCACACAGTCCATGTTATGTCTTACACCATGACCTTATCTTAAGGCATACAGACACACCCTAGTCAAGTATTGACTATGTGAGTCTCTCTATATATATCATTGAATGTTCTGCTTTAGCTTATCCATCCATCCCATGATCAGTCAATCAATCGATGATGGTGAAAGTGTCATCCATTCTCTTGCATTTTTGGTGCATTCAGGTTTTCATTCACCTCTGCAAATTCCATGCTAGCAGTCAAGGGCACAAATGGGAATTGAATCCAAGAAATTTGGAAGGGAAAGGCAAGTTGGCTCATTATGGTCATCCCTACAGAAATATCAATGCCCCAAGTTTCTTTCAACTTCGCAGAGGCGATCTGTATGCAAATATAACCAACTGGGGAGCTACCCTCGTCTCCCTCGCTCTCCTTGATGCTAAAGGTAATCATCCATAAACCCTACCCTTCAACTGCTTTACCATCATTTACTCAGAGGGAGCTAGCTCATTAAGTATTGGTATTTATGCATTCAGGTCATCTAGCAGACGTACTTCTTGGCTATGACAATATTGCCTCATACATGGTATGTATTTGCATTTCCCTTTGGAAATTAGTATTGCCATCCTATGCTAGAATTTTAAGATAAATTTACAGTTTCTACTAACATATTGGAATGGATCTCAAATGTATGTGTTACCATGGGGAATATGAGATTGTTTATTAATGCAGAAGATGAGCTCCAATAGACCTTACTTTGGTGCCTTGGTGGGTCATGTAGCCAACCATATCAAGGATGGAGATTTCACACTAAATGGGAAAACATATCAGCTGCCTAAGAATGATGGCAACAACACACTCCATGGTGAAAATCTGCCTTTTCTATTCTACATGCATGTTTTATCCAGCTAACTAGAGCCCTATAATGACCAATACTCAGGAATAAAATCTCTCTTTTTCTGTATATGTATGTTTGTTTTTGGAGGTCTAAAGCACTACTATTTCAGGTAGCATATGTGTAGTTTGGTGATCTGAATGAATGCAGGAGGGCTGAGAGGCTTTGACAATGTCCTGTGGGAAGTGAAGGAGCAAAGAGGCTTTGACATACATAATTTTATATGAAAAAAAGAGTCTTTGAGCCACAAATGAGGGATCTAACATAATTTTGTTGATCCCCTACAACTATCAAGTATTCAGCAAAGGAGGTGTTAGAACAGGTCTGCACTACAACAGAAGATACAATAAGTACCGCTATATTGTATGGTGTTCCTATCAAGCGCTGAGGCCCAGACTGAACCATAAAATTACCCCCCTGTATCAGTCTTAAAATTGGTTTAAATAAATGCCAAAAATGATGCACAGGTCAAATCAAATCATTATGTCGGCTCCTTAATCAAAAGACACGCCTGTTCAGTTCATACACAAACAACTATAAATAACTAGTCATGCTCATCATTTTGGAATGAAAATTTCGGTGAAAAATACAGTGAGAATTCAGAGATAAAATAGGAGGCCAAGGAGATTAAAAGGGAGATCATAATTACAACGTTTTGGGCTAGAAGGATATATCTCTTGCAGACCTATTTGCACCTGTGGAAATAATTTTTTTCGAAACTGAATTCAGGCCTAAAATTTCGGCCCTAACAGGCCTGTAACTTTGGCCCTTCCAGAAGCTCGGACCTGAGACTCTTCTCTGCAACTCAGACCCTTCTAATTCGGACCTGTGGTGAAATATGTGACCTTGCAACAGTCTTGTAATTCGGATCTATAGTGGCAGTTTTGAAGACAAATTCAGACCTGCAGATCTCTGTTTTTTGAATAAAATTACATAGAAGTCTTGAGAGGAACAATATTGAGTTTATTTTACAATGAATATATCTAGCAGACCTATTAAAGAACATCTATTTCACACAACGTTCGTTTGACTTCGTTCAAGCATCGTTGGAAGGTCTTGCAATCTGGACATGGTTGGAAGGTCTTGTTGTTGAATGCTTGATTATTTCTTGAATTACCACCATGGAATCTCCAATTACCACCAATTTTTTGACCTGCCTTGCACACAACATAGGACCTTAAAACAATTCTAGGGTTTTAGTGTGATTTTTTATGTCTCTCCCAATCCCCCGGCATAAGTAAATTATTTTGGTCCTCTAGGGTTGTAAATAGCCACCCCTGCACCTACCACTCCTAAGTCACTATGGTGACTTTATTGCACATCAAACTTTATATTCTAGCACTACTGTACTGTCCACAGACTCTAAGTGATAACACTCAAGTGACCATCCTTTTGGAAACGAATCGATGGCTTTTAAATTTTAATGGTTAGTAAGAATTTCTTTTAGTTGTCCAAGTCTGCTACTCTGTCTTAATAATCTACTATGGGTGAAATGTTTTGCCATTTTTCATGACCTCCTTATGAGCAACACTTTACATATTGTATGTTGTCTCTTATTTGGAAAGGAAGTCAGTGTTGAAATAAAAGGACACTGAAAATGGAATTTTTTAAGAGACCACTTTCAAGCTTTGGGAATATTTGGGACAATATTCCATTATGCTATGAATCATACTTTATTCCATCACTATGGTGAATTTATTCCACATCAAAATTTATATTCTAGCACTACTGTTCTATCCACAGACTCTAATTGATAACATTCAAGTGACCATCATTTTGGAAATGAATCGATGGATTTTAAATTTTAATGCTTAGTAAGAATTTCTTTTAGTTGTCCAAGTCTGTTACTCTGTCTTGATAATCTACTATGGGTGAATTTTTTTTCCATTTTTCATGATTCTGAAACCAATTATGTACATGCATCTATTCTTCTGCATACTAGGATAATAGCTATTTCCATTTATCAATTTAGTATAGATTAGTTATTTTGATTTCTATCATTTAACTTAGCCTTTCTTTCTCTGCAGTTAATATAGTTTGTGATGCTATGATCTGGTGAATTCAGACTAATCTTGTTTGCTAAACCATAGCCTGTTTTATTTGATATCGTTCACAGTAGAGTGCTTTGAAGCTTGAATTAGTCGATTGTATTTATCTCAACCATTAAAACCCATTGAAGCTGGTTGTCAACGATTAAATCTTGTTGTTGTTTGAAAAGACATTTTCCCCTATCAATAGGGCATATTACCAATCCATTAAGAAATAAATGAGTCCAAGGAGATACCCAACCTTATCCAAATTTAGCAATATCTAAAACTTAAATCAATCATAATATATGCTTGAGCTCCTTCCATCTAGTCAAATATAACACCTACCAAAAACAACGGATTTCCACTCTTGATATTTATATCATTTAGTTGATAACAACCACAGGATATCTTATTTCTTCATAGCATACAATATTAAAGCTCCCTACAGAGACATATGGGGTAAGACAGATCTCTTATTTAACCAATGGTTCTTATAGAGGCATCTTTAGTTTAACTAGTTTTAAAGTAGCCATTCAATAATGTGTTTTAGAAGCTAGCTACAATCTACATGTTAATTCAGCTATAATTTACTTGGTTTAAAATTAATATTGACAACCTTTTAGAAATGCATTTTGAACTTCAAGCACTATTGGATAATCTTCACAATGATGTAGACTACAAATTAGGTAGACTACAAATTAGGTAGATTGAATGTGGAAATACCAAAGTAATTCATAAACAAACGAAACAAATAAATGACAGAATTTAATAGATGGTCATCTTACTGATGATTTCTCAAACAATGCAAAAGTTTGACAGCACAATAGGAAAGTTTGACAGCACAATAGGAAAGTTTGACTACAACATAAGGTGTTATAAACCTAGTAGGTTGGGCAATTGAAAACCATGCAAGCCAAGGAATTAGCCTACCAAAATACTGTGTAAAGAAATTGTTGTGGACAATTTTGAGAGCATGGTTATTAATCATAAGGCTAAAAAGGGGATTGGCAATGGGTGGCAGCAAGAGGCAAAGGTTTCTCCCAATCCACAGTTTCTTCAACTACTCATCCATGGTACTAGAATTTCATTTCCAGTCATTTCAAACCAAAATCCAGTCATTTTGTTTGAGATATTTTGGCTTCTCCCATTTGGCAAGTGTTTCTAAAAACCCACAGGCAAAAATCTTTGAGTGCCTGTCAATAGCTAAGAAAGAAGAAAAAACCCCCACTCAAGACGGAGGAGTGTTTACATATTTCCTAATAAACAAGGTGAAGACGTCTACAAATGTACAGCCTATGGAGGATTCCTGTTCACAAGCTCCTAATTTGGGCTCTTCGTAAATGGTTGTTTAGAGAGGGGTGCAATGAATAACAGTGGCTTCAAAGACAACAGTTGCTTGTTGAGTCAATGAAAGCGGAGTTTTAATACTTCTCCCACAAGGTTGAAGTCTCTCCAACGATACGCTTCTACTTGTGCTCATCCTCGTGTTTGTGCCAATGCAAGTGAAAAAAGTTGAAGTTGGGCATTGGGTAACATTGCTGAAAATAGATACCCCTCATTCATGGCTACTTGGCCAACAAAAGCTTGAGTAGTTGAATGTTGTTATCTGACTTTGATTCAACAAATAATTTTCTTATATCTAAAAGGTGCATGCTTGCCACATTAGGATATAAGAAGCATTTATCAAAAAAAATCTCATCAACAACCAGCATTTTAGCAATCGGTATGGTGCATGGCACGAGAAGGGGCCCTATTGAACCCCATGTTGAAGGCTTCGTAAATTTCTCAACACATTCAAGGTCATTTAGAGATGTGGACAATCATAGTGAAGGCCATTCTCACCTTTGAAAGTCGTCTAAAAATGTGACTTGCAAAAGAAGTTTTAGGACAATTGTATATTCAAATAGTGTTCACATTCTGGGCCACTGGTAGGCCACAGGCCTATTTTCTCCTGATCAGATAAGTGGATGACGTGCCAAAGGGCTATCTTCTAGCCTACGCTAGCAGCAAAGTTGAACCGTAGTAATTGAACGAAATATGCAGTGATTAAGGAGGTCTGGGTATGAAGAAAAGAGGGTTGTATTCAGCTGATAGCAAACCATTACTCGTGATCATTATTTCATATTGATTGTTTCAAATTGGCAAGTCATTCTTATTGTACTCTCTCTCTTTCTCTGTTGGACATTTGATTTTAATAATAAGAATAATTGATGAAGGGTTTTCCCCATCTTGGGGTTTTTCCCTGGGTTGTGCCACATACTTGTGTTCTCTTGTCTCGGCTTGTCTTCTGAATCAATCATACATGTTATTTCTTAATTTTCTATCAATGGCAAATGATTCAGTGCTAATAAAAGTATAATGGGCTTATATGAAATTTTAAGTTACTTTGTTAAGCAAGAACATGTTAATCTAAATTAAAATGGTATAAATTAACAGCAAAGTTGAACCGTAATAATTGAAGGAAATATGCAGTGATTAAGGAGGTCTGGGTATGAAGAAAAGAGGGTTGTATTCAGCTGATAGCAAAACCTTACTCGTGATCATTATTTTATATTCATTGTTTCAAATTGGCAAGTCATTCTTATTGTACTCTCTCTCTTTCTCTGTTGGACATTTGATTTTAATAATCTAAATTAACATGGTATAAATTAACAGCAAAGTTGAACCGTAATAATTGAAGGAAATATGCAGTGATTAAGGAGGTCTAGGTATGAAGAAAAGAGGGTTGTATTCAGTTGATAGCAAACCCTTACTCGTGATCATTATTTCATATTGATTGTTTCAAATTGGCAAGTCATTCTTATTGTACTCTCTCTCTTTCTCTGTTGGACATTTTATTTTAATAATAAGAAGAATTGATGAAGGGTTTTCCCCATCTTGGGGTTTTTCCCTGGCTTGTGCCACATACTTTTGTTCTCTTGTCTCGGCTTGTCTTCTGAATCAATCATACATGTTCTTTCTTAAGTTTCTATCAATGGAAAATGATTCAGTGCTAATAAAAGTATAATGGGCTTATATGAAATTTTAAGTTACTGTGTTAAGCAAGAACATGTTAATCTAAATTAACATGGTATAAGAGCTAGGAGAGGACAAGCCCAAGAAAAAGTGGAAAAAGAAAGAAATTGCTGGAAGAACTTTGTTGACTAGACTTTATGGATTGTGGAATGTTGCACAAGAAGGGGATCTCGAAATATTCAGACCGGAAATATGGAGAAAACCCTTTAATTTTAATAGCACTAATCAGAGACTCGATTTCAGTCCAATGTGTAAAGGATTAGTTCCGCATTAGTTGAGCTCTTTATTCGTGATTTGGATGGCAAATGTGATCTGAGGATTCAGATGACAATCAGGTCTCTTTGTTTCAAGTTTGGTTGACTGACGCTAATCTCTATTCACTCCCAGTCAGTATACAAGCCTCTCTCGACTTTAACATTCTGCCACAAGTCTCTCATTCCCTGTTTACTGGTATCTCTCTTATGGCAAGCAAATAAGCAAAGTTTTTTCTGTAAATAAGATCGAAGGGCCTTTTTTTGTTATTTTGTTTTGGCTCGACCTCTTGTATTTTGTAATTTTGGTCCAGCAAAAAGAATCCCATCATCTCTACAGCTAAAAAGGAATGATTAATGTGATTCAGTTGTTTTCTATGGGGTTTCGTTGGTGTCACTTGCACTACTTTCTTTCCCATCTCATTAACCTTGCATGAAGGCCACTCCTGTGGAATTTTCTTTGACTATTCCTATGGCATTGAAAAAGTTTTTTTTTTTTTGGCTTAGGGTGAGTTTTGGGGCTTCTGGGATTCATTCTGTTTTGTTACAGGGTCATTTGCCTTCAAAGAGATCGGTGGTTTGAAAGTTTTCAAATTCTAGTCTTGGTTTCAAGAGAATCTAGTCAATCACTGGAATGAAGTGGACTTATGTTGAATTATAACTCTCCAGTTTGAAGATTTTCTACACAAAGTATCTTTGGTGACCTCATGATAATTCTTGGATCTGCAAAGCTCTGATCTGTGGCCAAATGGAATTGGATGTACAGCTCTTTGTTGCTCGATCTACATCCTAGGTTAATCTATATTAATTCAGTGGAAATCATACAAGTTTTAACAGTCCAAACTCATCTTGGCCTGTGACAGTGACATGGTTGGGTGACTAATGTGATCAAAATCATAAGGAGGCTGGTTATAACATATGTCTTTTTAAAGGCACAAATATTGCAAATAAATCATTCAGGCTAGTATTTGTCAAGTCTCAGTCCTTAAAGCTCACTTCTGAAGTTTCCAGAATCGTTTGAAATTTGTGGAAGGTTCTATATATATACTCTGTCACAGTCTCATTGAAGTGGACCATTCAAGCTTCATTCCAATTTCTGACCGTTTCAAGGGCTGACCAAATTCTTGTGTTGAAGGAATTGTGGAATTTTCTTTGACTATTCCTGTGGCATTGAAAAAGCTTTTGGCTTAGGGTGAGTTTTGGGGCTTCTGGGATTCATTCTGTTTTGTTACAGGGTCATTTGCCTTAAAAGAGATTGGTGGTTTGAAAGTTTTCAAATTCTAGTCTTGGTTTCAAGAGAATTTGGTCAATCGCTGGAATGAAGTGGACTTATGTTGAACTATAACTCTCCAATTTGAAGATTTTATACACAATGTATCTTTGGTGACCTCGTGATAATTCTTGGATCTGCGAAGCTCTGATCTGTGACCATATGGAATTGGATCTGCATCTCTTTGTTGTTTGATATACATCCTAGGTTAATCTGTATTAATTAAGTGGCAATCATACAAGTTTTAACAGTCCAAACTCATCTTGGCCTATGATAGTGACATGGTTGGGTGACTAATGTGATCAAACTCATAAGGAGGCGGATTATAACATATGTCTTTTTAAAGGCACAAATCTTGCAAATAAATCACTGAGGCTAGTATTTGTGAAGTCTCAGTCCTTAAAGCTCACTTCTGGAGTTTCCAAAGTCATTTGAAATTTGTGGAAGGTTCTATATATATACTTTGTCACAGTCTCATTGAAGTGGACCATTCAAGCTTCATTCCAATTTCTGACCGTTTCAAGGACTGACAAAATTCTTGTGTTGAAGTAATTTTATTACAGTGCATTGTAATCTCTCACCAATAAAGGAGTACCTTCAATGCTAATAAATTTGAATATCATGTGCATTGATAGAATTTCCTTGACAGCAAAGTATGAAAATATCACTATGTATCATGACAGTTTATCTCCTTGACACTGATGACTACAGTGTAAATATGATCCTGACTTAGAGGAACATAGTATGACCCTTTTGGTTAGTACGTGTATGGTGATCTCTATGTATTGACAATATCTCTAAGCATTGTCTTGGGACTATAGGAGTACCAAGCTAAAAAATGACAATAAATCTAGGTTGTGGTCCACATGGCACAAGCTTGTGAGTGACAATGATATGCTTGCAAAGATATTATTTGGGTACATTGCTCATTTTATCTAGAATTACAGTGAGATAGTTGTCCGATAATTGGTCATATTACAGTAGGAACGTCATCAATATAGGAAATCTAGTTTTTGACTGAAAATGAGAGCAGGGCATAAGGAAAATCATTGCCACAAGGTAAAACTATGATTGACAACTTCTTATTGGAATGTCTATTATTTGGAGTTAAATACAAACTATGATTATTTGTGGTAATGCTATGGATGTTGGAGAATATACATTCAAGAAAGCTTGTCACTATAACACGTCTACAATGTAGTTGTAGATCCTTTTTCACCATGGTTTCTATTTTCTGCAATGGCTTGTAGTGGTAGCATGATGCGTGCATTAGATATTTGCTTCCAATGTTCTAGTGAACCAGGTATTTTACAGAGGCTCATAACCTGTTAGGAAAGAACTCATTTTTTCATTAGAGGCATTCCTAGAAAAAATTGGTCAAGAGGCCAATCTGCAAGACAAAATTATAATATATACTGTGACTTCTCCAAAGCTTGAAACTTGTTCACTGGTTGATACTTCACTAGTCATTCAATAATGCAGCAGTCTTCAGAAACCAAAACATAGTGGTGACTTGCAGGTCATGTTTTCATTATGCTAGTATAATCTTAGTCTATTCAGAGGCCTACCATATGCAACAAAAGAGATTTGCAGAGAAGCTTGCCATGTGCACTATTGGAATTGTAGGACAAATGAAATACTTAGTTTATATATCTTCAGTGATTTTGAATTAGGAAAGAAGCCCTTAAAAAGTTTAACTTTTGGGAAACTATGCAATGATGAGTGTTTTCTATGTCCAAGATTATAATGATGCATTTTAGATTAATTTCTTAGCTTTCACTGTCTTCAGATTTTTGAATATTGATCTTATTAGAAATTGTAAGTTAAAGGTAATTTTTATTGCAAAATCTAGCACCCCTATGGCATCATAGGTATGGGCACCTCAACTTGACCTATCTCTCTCAGTTGCCATGAGAGAAACTAGTAGATGGACTTCTGAATATTCTGTAGAAGATCCACAGAGTTTGCAGAGCTTGTCAGGTAGGGAAGCTACATTGAATACCATTTTATGAAGGACAAGCTTGGAGAGCATAGAGGGTCCTTCAGTTTGTACTTTCAGACATATGTGGACCAATGAACTTGACATCAACCACTGGTGCTAGGTACTTCCTTCCATTTTTTGATTATTTCAGTAGAAAAATGCGGGTATATTTTCTATAATTAAGATATGATGTGTTTAATGAATTTCAAAAGTTCAAAGCATTAATAGAGAAATAGTTAGGTTGTCATATTGCCTCTCTTAGATATGATACTGGTGTGGAATTCTACTTAAAATATTTCAATAAATTTTGTGCTAAAAATGGGATCTAAAGACAATATACAACACCTTACAGTCCAAAACAAAATGTATTGGTTGAGAGGCAAAACTGTACTATCACAAAGATGGCTAGGTGTAAGTTGCATAGGAAGTCTATTCCAAATAGGTTTTGAGCTGAGGTAATGTTCACAATAGTATACTGGCTGGTGAAATGAAATATGACACTTTCGTCTCAAGTTGGAGGACCAATTCCTGTAGTTACAATGCCAGCTTATGCACCTGTGAGGCAAAAATATCCTTTTTTTTTATTGTTCCCCAAACATTCTTCAGTGTAGGGCAAGGGAAAGACATTTCTTCATTTCATGCAGATATATATAGGCCACCTACTGGATTGTTGTCATCTACAACTACAACATTTTCATATCCAATGCAGTCACCCAGTTTTCTGTACACTGGGCACCTCTCTGGATGCATCTCTGCCTATTTTCCTGCTGTGTTTGCACCTTTCTCAGACTCTTCAAGTTCAATCCAAGTACTTCTCAGATTTTGACCTCTGGTGCAATTCTTCTACCCCATATCTGACATCCTTAATGGGATTGACAAAATTTCCAACTCCCAATAATGATAGAATCTAGTCCAGGTTAAACTTAGATTTGAATTCTGCCACAGAGACTTTTGAGGCAGAGGGTAAAGAAGAAAGAGCAGGATCAAAACATGTAGTAGTTTTGGAAGGTCCTTTGATAACAGATGGGCAAACTAGAGTCATCCAACAATCATCAACATCAACAGACTCTTTTAAATAAGGTGGGATTTAAATAGATTTGAAAACAAAAATGAGATATAAAGATAGCCAGGTTCTGTAGGTGTTGGTAGCTTTTTTTTCATGGGGTCTGTCTCACCCAAAGGGTGTTTCTTATTGGGCACATTAAGTTGTACTGGAATCCCAATGTGATGTTGATAGAGTTGTTTAATCCCAAATGGCTTAAGTTGTAGATAAAGGTGTACTGGATTGAATCTGAGATTGATACAAGGCCAGAATTGCTCATGCAGATTGAAATTCCCATATCACTAATTTGCCTCTTTTCGGGCGATCCTGCTGCACTTTTTACATGTATGCTTATTGCAGAAGTATGAACGGCACAAGCCAGGTGTTTGACAAAATTACCAAGCAAAATGTTACCGCATGGAATGTTATTATTAGAGGTTGTGTTAGGGATGGACACTGCCAGGAAGCCCTCAAGCTATATTACCAAACACAACATGGGGGACTTAGTGGAGACACACCTTTCCAATTGTCTTCAAGGCACGCGTTGAGATTGTGGCCCTAGAGCAAGGCAGGGAAATGCACAGTTACATGGAACACCATGACTACAGGATATTTCGAAATTAGAAATTGTGAAGAGGAAGGAAAGGTACTTGACGAAATGTAGCTAGGAAGGTCAAAACCCAATGTGATAAATTGGAGCGTGATGATATCCAAGTATGAGTTGAATGGTCACAACAATGGTGTAGTGAGATCTTTTCTAAATGCAGCTGGCTGGTACAAAATCCAATTCAGTCACTATTTGGTAGTGCTCTCGCTTCTTGTGCAAAATTAGCAATGCTGCAACAAAAAAAATGGATGATACATATGAAGTGTTTTTCAATATGCCAAAGAGGGATCTGATTTCATGGAATGCAGTAATTTCTTGTTATGCATTGAATGGATATTGTGATGAGGTGTTGGCGCTCTTTTATCAACTTCAAAATGACAAGAATGAACCCAAATGTAATTAAATGGAGTGCAGATATTGTGAGGTATACTCAATTTGGTCATAGTGTTGAATCCATGGAAATATGCAGTTGAATGCATGTTGCAGAGGTGAAGCCTAACTCTATTACCATAGCAATTATTTTTCCTTCATGTGCTGATTAGTAGCTCTGTAGTGTGGGTATCGAATGCATGGGCATGAGGAATATGCCTTGACACTCTTTTATGAAATACAAGAAGCAGGCATTAAAGTAGGCCATATCACCTTCATTGCTATTTTATCTTCCTGCGGCCATGCAGGACTAGTAGATGAAGGCTAGCATCATTTCAATCGAATTAGTAGAAATTTTGATGCGAAGCCTAGAGTGGAGCATCATGCATGCATGGTTGAACTCCTTGGCCACTCTAGACGCTTTAATGGAGCATATGTGACATTGTCAAACATCTATGCTACTTCTATGGGATGATGTAGCCAACGTGAGAAAGCTAATGTTAGATAAGGGAATTGAAAAAAAAGGAACTAACATCTCATTTTCACAGACAATTGCAGCTGCTGCTAACTTAGGATGTTTCGAAATATATCATAGAAACTCTTCAACAGTGTTCTCGAGTTTCAATGATAATACACCCTCTTCATTTGAATTTTGCCTCTCCAAAACAATGGAGAGGAGAGACATGGAGGAGTTACAACCATCCATACTTCCTTAACAACCCTTAAGGTGGCTGGAAATAGATAATCATGACAAGCTCCAAGCATTGGACAAGTCTTGGTTGAAGCCTTATGTTGTAAAAGACGAATCCATCAGGCAAGTCTTGGGCCAACTTTGGGACTCAGTTGAGGAGTTTTGACGCATTTCGAAATTAACTCAAGTTTTTCTACAGTTCTTGGTTATAGAAAATTAGTGGAGCCAAAAAAAAAAGACATTTTCAGGGAAACAGGCCTGCCTATCAGAGGCCAAAATTTGGGTCACTGGTTTGAAAAAAAGAATTTCTTTGTCAAGAAAATTGGATGGAGCAACCAGCAAGGGAACATGACAAGTTGCTGCCTCAGACTTGCATATTTTTGTGGGCTTGTTTGTCTGTATTCAAGTTGGTTTTGTGGTCATAGAAACCTAGAGGAGTGCATGATTTGGTCCTGCAACACATTTTGGGAGGAACTATAATTTTTTTAGGTGGGATTCTTTCTTATTCAGTTGAGGACTATGCCATGACAAGACTCATCTGAGAAGGCAATGAATTCCATGGATGTTATAGGGATTCGAATAGAGGCTGGGAAGGTCTAGTAGACTATGGAAGTGCAAATACACTTTTTATTGATACTTCAATAAAAATGGAGACCTCGTGCACCTCTAGAAAGTAGTTCTACGCTGCCTCACATCTATTGTAGCTATTGCAAAACTCTCATATATGCTTGAACATGGGAGGAACACGATCACAAATTACAATATTATTTTCTTTCCATTTATTCTCTTCCTCTACAAATTTCATGGCAATTGAAATCATCACTTTCTTCTGTTATTTGAGCATTATATGGAAGAATTCATGTATTTGTTTCACAACGTGCCATAATTTATTTTCAAGAGACGGCTATTCAACAAACCCTGATTTATGAGTCCTACTAGATCCTATTACAACTAATACTTGAATATAATTCCAGAAATTCTCCTCCTTCAAGATTGCAAATCATCATATATTTTCCCAGGACAAGAGCAGGTGACTGATTTCATAAGAAAGGTATTTGAGATGCTAGCTGGAACATTTAGAAAGCTTCAGGTATTAGAAAGGTTCTTCCACAATTGAAACAAGGTGTACAGGGATGCTTGATATACTATAAGACTTCCTGAACTTCTTATATTTTGTATATTGTCGAATGGATGGGAGAAATTCAACATTAGAAAAGCGACATTGAATAAATAACTTCAATATCCCAGATAATGAAATTTTTACTTTTCTTATTTCAACTGAGGTAGTGGGGTGGCAGGGGTTGGAATCAATTTTCCAAGTGCAGATACAGTTTATTATATATGATCTATATTTCAGTCATTTTTTTCTTTTATGATCTTAATCATGATCTCACAGTATAGGCCAAGACAAACCAGTGATTGCATATCAGTTGATAATAAAGTGTATTGTTGAGGAGAGAATATTGCATCGGTGTACAAATATGGATTTGGAGAATCTGGTTATGAATCTTTGTAAAAATGAAAGTTTAAAGAGTTATCTAGATCACAAAGAACCTATATATCGTGCTTTTCAAAATGAAGTTAATGCTATTTTTTGGTTTTCTCTCATTTTTTTGTCCTGTAAATTTTTTACTGTTATGTTTATTATCTAGCATGCATATGCCTAGACAATGACCTCTTGCCAGAACTGCAAAAAGAAAATCTCTAGTACCTATATCCAATTACTGTAGTTGCTGGAAAAAAGCAATTCAGAATAATTTAATACGAAAAGAACCTATTTTACACATACTGCTCCTTTGTGAGTTTCACAACACCTCAAGTGCCCAAGTAGGAACTTTAAATTTCACTCTAACAACCCCACAATGCATCATTTTATGGAAACTTACACTGCATACTAGGATTGGATACAAACATGACAGGATTCCTCATTTCCAATATGGTGCCAACAAAATTTTGGCCATCTCAATGGTTCAACATTTTTTGTAATACAAGACCCAACCAAGTTTCATTAGTTTACTCTGTTAACCAAACCAGGTTTCATGAGTCTAAAAAGTACATAGGAAATTCTAATAGCTCACTGCGTGTGTTTGTACTACCTATTTCTTCTACTCAAGGAAATAGTTATAGAAAATATAAATCTGATAATAGATCAAAAATAGGTGGCGGGCCCTCTTAAAAGTGAGGAGTATTTGGGAATAAACACTCATTTACAATTGACAAGCTCCAGGAGTCCATTTCGAAAAATGGGAAATAATGCTCTAACAGGTGCATTGGCCAGAATGTTTGTAAGTATTTCTACATCATTTATTTATACTCCTAGTAAGTGTGTTAAACAACATATGCAAATTGATTTATGGTATTGCAACAACTGGTATGTCTATTGGAAGTGGAGTATCCATTGCCAGAAATGGATCTCCAACATCAAGAAAGTAACATCAAGACAACATATACCACTTGAGTAGATTAGAATGGACCAGAAATGAATAAAATTCAATGCCATGTTCCAGAAATTGTTAAGTGGTGAGCAATAGAATAGGAAGGAATGCTTTTATTTACTTGACATCATCGTGTTGTGCTAGATGAAGACTTCTATTACATGATCAACTGGGCAAGAGTTGGCACAGGTTTCATTTTTTATCAGACTACAGGTATCATTTTGTTAATTTTGGGCAACTAGGTCCAAACTCCATGTTGCATTGCTCATATGATGATGATGATATTTTTGTTGGATTCCTCTTTCGGAGAGGTGTAAGATTGATCTAAAGATCATCTTGTTTGGATGAGAAGAACTTATATTTTGATTTTATTTTCCACACATGTGCAAATTGTCAAGGTCAACCATAATTGTAATGAAGGCTTGCAAGCCCAATAGATGTGTCACACACCCTCATTGATGGATATAAATTGGAGAGAGATGATGTCAATTTCATCATCAACTCATCACACATTTCCTCTTGTGATCTGATTTGTTCATTCAGCCTTTAGAGGCCTCTCTCTCTCACATGTGCGGATCTGAAGCGAAAGGAGTGCAAACTGTTTTTAGGGCTCTTTGCTAGTGCGTTGACTAGCGTTGACCGTGGGTCAAAGCGTGGAGTTTGACCTCCATTCTTGTGCAGAAAATACAATCTCTTGAGGCAGCATTAGAGAGCAAAAAGATCGAGGATGAGGGTGACCTTTGACCACAGCCCTAGACCGCAGCGTTGAATTTCTGCATTGAGTTTTTCTGTTGACCAGTGTTGACCTTTTTGGAGTTGTCTTTGAGGGGTGTGTGTGTGACACTAGGAGGATTGGCTGATCCAACTATGTATACTCTTGAGCAAAATGGTTTTGTTGAAAGGAAGAATAGAACCATTATGGAAGTTGCCCGTGCCATTGTGTATGTTCAAAATAGATGCCCACATTCCACATTAGACTCCAAGACTCCCGAAGAAGTCTTCTCTAGTAAGAAGCTTGATGCCTCCCACTTTAATAGGGTTTTTGGAAGTCCTGTTTATTTTCATGTGCCAAAAGAAAAGAGAAGCAAGTTGGATGCTTCTGGAAAGAAGAGAATGTTTGTGGGCTACAGTGAAACTTTGAAGGCATATAGAATCTATGTGCCTGGTCAAAGAGAAGTGGAGATATGCCACGATGTCACCTTCGATTAGGATGCTGCCCTCAAGAAAGTTAGGATTCTTCCTAGCTCAAACAAAGACAAAGAAGAAGAAGAAGCAGGGAAGCAGGAAGAGCCGAAGGATGAACCTATTCCTGATGTTGAAGGACCAATGGATCCTATTGATCCACCTCCTTCAAATAAGAGGAGACCTTCATGGCTCAGGGACACTCTCGAAGATGCTGAGAGACATATTTCGCCAAGGGGGACATTCTGTGAAAGCAAGAAGCCGAATAGGTACCAAGGGTACCTAGCAGTCATGAGTACAATTGTACAATCTAAGCCTGGATCATTTGAAGAAGTCATAAAGAATCAATTTTGGAAGGATGCTATGCACGAAGAATATGAGTCCATTATGATGAATGATTTATGGGAAGTGGTCCCAAGACCAGAGGAAAAATCTGTTGTCACCTCGAAACGGCTCTTCAAGATCAAGCATGGAGTCGATGGAAGTGATGAAAAGTACAAGGCAAGATTTGTTGCCCGAGGCTTCTCTCAAAAAGAAGGCATAGATTATGATGATTTAAATGTAGCCAGAGAGTCAAGTCAACCTAATAACCACCTCTTTTGGGTCAGGATGTAAGGGGGTTTGTTACAATATCTTGGCTATTATTAATTGCTGCGCATTGTATCCAAGCTCTATTTTTATCTAGTTTGTTTGGTCAAGGGAAGATCAGGCGGAAGAGAAGTCCTCCTTGAGGTTAAAAACCCTAACGAACATAGCAAGGCACTTACTCATTAAGAAGAATTTGGTTTGTGAATATTCTAGGGTTTATTTGAGGACAACAAAGGTGCAACTGAGGCTCATTCTAGGTACAGTGAGAAAAAAGCAAAGGACCAAAATTAGTCTGAGATTGTTTTGAAGGAAACAGCCTAGGAGGGATGTGGATAACCACATTAGGGAAACCACACCCTATAACAGACAACTGCTCCATTCCGATAGTCATTCTATAACTATATATTGTACAGAGAGTTGATCAGGCTACCCATCTGGGCTGCAGGTACCCACAGGAAAGGCAGTCGGGGTCCTATTCTCTAAGCCTGTGGATTATCTTCAGACTTCTTAACAGTCAAAATCCTATGCATAAAGCTAGAATAACACAGTAGATATTGGATTAATATAGTTCACCTAGTTTTTATTGACATATCATAATTGCAGTTGGATATGGTTTCCTAAATTGCTGATATTGTAAATAAATCTATACTGGTGAACATATTACATGGTTTCATTGAGCAGTCAACCCTATTATTGTGGTTTTGAGAAGAATCGTATTATTGTTGTCAATATTTATATTATTCATGCATATATACTGTTTATGAGTGTGTAACACTAATTTATTGAAAAAACTAGACATAATAGAAACCCTAAGAGAAAATTTACCCTAGAGAATTACAGTTTGTACCAGATGTGGGTCATCAGCAAGGCAAAAGGATTGCAAGTACTTAATGTCTACTTCTTAGAGCATTATTTCATTGTAAATTCTACCTAATTTACTTAATTGCTTAGATATGACGAGTTACTTGATGGATTTAAAGGAATGTCTATATATATATAACACCCTTCCAGCCAGCTATGTTGGCAATACTCCTAAAATAAACAACCGTGCGCATGAATAAAGGTTCTTTATAGAAACTATAGGTCAAACTATGAAATGAGGTGTATTATAGATGTCAACTCTCAGAATGTAAAATTTTAACCGTCTATAACCCATTAGCAGCAAAAGCTATGTTGGTACTGTGGAAAGTGGCAATTGCCAATATGCTAGTATCATTTTCAAATTGCAGAACTTCCAAGCCACAGTGAGTATGTGGTGCCTTGGTGCCTAATAGTATGAATTTATGTTTTAGCCCTCAGCTCTGATGGCTCAAAATTCAAAATTTGTGGATCTATATAATTGCAGGTTCAACTTGGCCAGTAAGAGTAAGACACTAAGTTTAAATGCATGCCCCTATCTTATTCATTGGCCCAAGATCGAGAATACAAGATTGGGAATACACACTCATTCCACCCCGATAAATCTGCCCTAAAATGTCAAGGTCATTTGAAGATTGGGGGCATTTGGGTTTGCAGCTGAATCAAAGGAACAATGTGCCATCTTGGTGGCAAGCAGGCCATCAAGATAAGGAATTGGTGAAGGGTGTGTTGGCACATGGTTTTTAGAATTTGGAGGTTGTTTTCGAAGACAATAAACTAAACTTCAGAGTTTCTGATTCTTTTTCAGAGGCTGGTAATCACCCGGATCCTAAATATTGCATGAATCACCTCAGATTTATTGGAAGTCATCTGCGTCGTCACCTTCATAAGCTCAAGGCTCGGCATAAGCGACATTTTTTTTATGACAAGGAGAACGAAATCTCCATAGAGCCTAGACGTTTCGAGTGTTCTCGTCCTATCATTCCACGAACTCCAAATAGGAGGCCTATTCTTCATCTTGCTCTAAAAAAAGTTCTTACCATTGTGGATCTTGGGACAATTGAATATAAACGTGTTGGATTTCATACAGACTGACACATATTCCCTATTGCCTATAAATCTATAAGAAACTATGCCAATATGGTGGAAAAGGATGGACAGACTACATACACCTGTAGAATTCTTTACGGTGGAAGTGCAGGTCCTATTTTTCATGTAGTTCCAGATGACAGCCCTGAAAATGTCATTGAAAGAGATTATGCATCTGGTGCATTGGCTATTCTTTGTGGAACTGGCAGAACATGGCAAGATCACCATTAGCGGGACAAAGATGTTCAGTCTCTCACATCCTACAGTTATTCAATTACTACGTGAGCTGCTTGTAGCAGAGATTTGTTCTACCTTCTTCTCTGACTATCCTAATTTTGGATCTCACTCTTGAAAATAATCAATTAGTACCCCAGTTATTCCTTCCGTTCAAGATGGTTCCGAATTCAGAGAAACCCAAAAGCCAATGAGTAGCTTTGGAGATCAGTCAGAGCAATCATTATTTGACTCATCCGAAGAAACAAAGATAAGCAATTCATCTGATGAAGTGGATGGTTCTTCTCAGGGTGTCACTTCAGATAAGATGGTTGAAGATCAAAGTTTCACTAGAAGAAACATGTTATTTCATTCGGGTGTTGTTTCCTGATTTTGTTTTATGGTGAATTTTCCAGACAACTAGAGTGTTTGGAAGTGAGATTCTATGGGGAATTTTTTGAATACCGGTGTGATAATTTAGGGTCATTGCTTATGGCTACCATAACTTTGGTGTGACTTTAATTTAAGCATTGGGGTATTAGACTGACTTATAAAACCGAACCAGATAACTAGTCATCACCCTGAAAATTCTTTTTGGGTGGTGGTGTTGATTGTTTATGGAGATTTCTACTAATGTTATACTTAATCTGTGCTCTAATGATTCATTCTAAACAGGTGTTGGAAATTGTGGGGAAACTTTCAACTGATTTCTATCACATTTTATTTAATAAATTTCCTATACCGTAATCAAAACAATGTGTATCATTACGATCTATTAAAACTCCATTTAGTCTAGCTTCTAAATAACTAGATTCGAGGTTCATGCTGAAGACTCTTGCTGATTGGCAAAACACTGGTCATACAAAAAATGGAATTCAAATAAAGGAATACCACATTTATCCTAAGTCCCAAAATGCCTCGAAACTGAGCAGCCTGTAACTACAACATTCAACAATGAAAAGGCTGTTGAATCATCAAAAAAATCGAGTAATTGAAAAGAAAATCTACGAAACCATGAGAAAGCCCTGAAAAGCACTTGCATAAAATTGAGGATAGCTAATCCTGACCTTTTTCTGAGCCAATTTCTGCAACTTGGGAATCTCTTCATGCAATCTGGCCTTAAGTGCGTCGAATTTCAGCATTCAGGGTCGTGACCACTGCCCTGTTCTTCTACTTCGCGACATCATCGACTTTCTGGTACCAAAAAAGCCAACAAAATTTAGCAGTTTTTTCGGGAATTTTAAATACCGAGCCAGGATAAATGGAGGGTTTACTAACCTACTTAGCAGTGTCAATGTCGGACTTGACAATGGTATAAAGCCTCACCAAGGCGTCGCTACCGGAGATCTGATTCTCCCTCTGTTCGTCAATGTCGTACTTTTCATACTGGCTGCCTGGCTGGAACCAACTCAGTCTTTATCACCGTAATGGATGAACCAATGGGAGAGGAAAAATGAAAATTATAAGGTTTTTTGAATTTGTCTGTCTATGTGACCTTCCCCTACTTGTGCCAGAATCATGCGAACAGCTATGACTAAAGCATCAACATTAACATGTAACATCCTAGCGAATAGTTGCCTATAAATGATACGCAATGCCCACGAATAACTGGCTATGATTGGTCCTGAACGCATCAGGTTCTCGCCTCATGGGTTCGATCAGCTCTCAGTTCTTCGACCAGCCAGTTTCGTTTCTTCTCAAAGCCATCCCGCCGGTTCATTATTCTTGTAGATGGCATCCACCCTCATGATAATGTCGACTATGCTCATCTGCACAATGATCAGATCAGAGAATGTCCATGATGCTCATCTGCACAATGAGATATCAAGCGCGTGAGAATGTCGATTATGCTCATCTGCACAATGATCAGAGAATGTCCATGATGCTCATTTGCACAATGAGATATGTTGTGTTGGATGCCTAGTTTTCCAGATTGTGTTTTCCCTCCGAATTCCTTCCCGAAATTGATTAAACAAATTTGACTAAAAATTTGACTAAACAACCTTGATTGAAAGTTCGTAGAGTGATTATTAAGGTACAACAAATTGTAGGAAGAGATAGCAATAGATAGCACATGGTTAGATGGTCATTGTGAGTAGGTTCACTTAGAAGTGAAATTGAACTCATTCAAATTTCAACTCTCCTTGAAATTAGTAGTGGTGTGTAGGAATTTGGAATTGCAGGTTGAATAAAGTTGTGGTTGTACATGGGAATTTTTGGTTATGGACTCACAAATTTGGTGTAATGTGATCTTACTATAGTTTCTAGTGTTGTTAGAAATGAAGAGAAATACAAGTGACTTCCTAAAAAGATGTAATGTCATCTTACTATGGTTTGTAATGTTGTTAGAAACGGAGAAATACAAGTAACGTCCTTAAAAAAATGCAATGTCATCGTACTATGGTTTTTAATGTTGTTAGAAATGAAGAAAAAATAATGGTGTGGACATTTCACATGTCATTATGCTATGATATGATTAGTAATGGTTTAATTCATCTTTTATCTATAATTTTTTTTTATTACTTTTTCACTATCGTGGCTGATATGTGTAACTATAAGCTTATTATTTTCTTTTGAAGTGTGAGTGGACTAGGTTATTCTAACCTGTGATGAATGAATAAATTGAATGTCTTAAATTATATTTCCTTATGTGAGAGTACTATCAAATACAACGTGTTTATTGTTCCCCTTGCATGGCAATCCATTCTCCTCTACGTGGTGGTTAGGTTATTCATTTGTTTGATATTCGTAAACTAAGCTTGGGGAACTCCAACTGAACACCTCATATGTCTTCTTTAAGTTCCAACATAGAGACATCAAGCAACTCGACCTATAGTCAACAGGCCATTTCCTTTATAGAGTGCAAAGTCCTTTACTTGTTTCTTTGCTTGTCCCTACACTCTTCGCTAGTTCTTATGCTCAAAGCTAAGTGTAGGCCTTTGCCTTAATCTTCACTAAGCACAATGCTTCATCTTGTCATTGAGCACATTCACCAAGTAAAGCCAGTTTGCTCACTATGTCTACATTTGGGAAAATTTCTTCTCTTTAATTCCATTTGCTTGATAATGCACCTTTCTTTTCTTAGTGATATTGTACTTAACTATAATTATCTTGTCATTCTACAATGAAATGCACAATAGGATGAAAGATGTGGTTGAGATACTCCTTTACATGCAATATATTGCACATTAATGTAGAGATGAAATAAACATTGTTGGTCCATTTATTGAATAGGATGATGTGTTAGTGCATGAATTTGTCTCCTACATTTTAAAGCCCCAATTTCAACAAAATTCATTGTCCATTGGTCTTTTCCCCATTAACAACACAAAAAAAGAAGGAATGTCCAATGACCTTTGACAATGGACCCTAGAGTGGTATCAAATTATTGTGATGTTAAAATCCTTAATGAAAAAGAAAAATGAATGAGTTATTTGTCCCCATATTTGTGGTGAAATCCCCTAGGTTCAAGTAAATCATAGACGAAGGTGTGAGCCCCAAAAAAGTGTTGGAAGAGTAATAGAGGAAAGTGGTAAGTATAAGGCATGGAGCAAAGGTTATGTGTTTAGTGCCCTTACTCACCAAGTACCCAAAGTGTGTGCTTAGTGGGTGAGGAAGCATAGGTTATTGAGTACAAATTATTAGGTACCCAAGCAAGGAGATCAAGACAAGCACTAAGCAAAAGATGACCATGAGAGGTAGAAATTAATTATACCACTGAGAAAAAAATTCATTGCTCATGGATATTGCTTAACAATGAGTACATGGCTGGTGGTCGAAAAATTGAAGAGAAATGCGAGATATAATGCAACATAAACAAGCAAGTTAGGTAGTCTAATTAAAAGTTATGAGCTCCATCATTGCTGAACATGCATGTTTGTCAAAGAAGTGGTTAAGTATGCCATTGATTGAAGCTCCCATGATACTTTGTTTAGCTCAAAGAAGGCCACAAAGGAGGGTTCAAAAGCTAAATGAAGGATGCTAAAAGTCATCATAATAAAACAAAAAGAAAGGCCATGGATTGAAGATCAAAGTAAGAGGAAATTCTAGTGAGCATTCAACAGGTAAATGCATAAAATGGATGAATCAATCATAGAGTGGAGGAAATGCAATATTTGAGCACACGGGAGAAAAATTAAAATATATCATGTGTTTAAATATATGAATCTCTGGAAAAGGGGCATATACTTGGTGGTCATCTTCTCAACAAAAAGGGTTTTGAAGGCTCATTCCACTGCATTGAGGAAAGGAACTCCACATCAACAAAGAAGGCATTCTTGGTTTCCCTAGAAAAGTGGAAGGGCCACAAAGGAAAGGAAATTAATGAAAAAAAGGAAACCAAGTAAATGCCCACTTTCTTGATGAACCTATGTTGAATGAATAAGAAACAATGAGTATCATTCTGTTGGGAATCACGATTGTCGTTAAACCAAAACCCACAGGTGTTAGTCAACAATCACATCGCTAGAGATAAGGATCCACGAGAGGCAGTTATTATGTGTTGTGAAACACACGGGGAGCATTGGTTTATCCAATTTCCAACAATATCCCCCCCAACGCGAGTCGGTTGTGTATCAAACTCGTGACCTACGCTTTGATACCACTTGCTGGGAAACATAGTTGTCATTAAAACAAAACCCGCATGTATTAGTCAGCGATCACATCACCAGAGACAAGGATCCATGAGAGGCAGTTAGTCCATGTCGCAAAACACGCAGGACAACCATCAACTAGGATCTCTCTCTCTCTCTTCTTTATCCAGAGACAACCATCATCCATATTATAGCCAATGAGCCCTCAAAGGATCTTGTTCTCTAGAATTGGCATTAATATTGCTATAGTCCCGGAGATGTTAAAAACTTGTGCCTCCACTGTTGCAATCTCTCTTCTGAGTCATTCCTTTGACTACTATTGTACTTTGTCATTTCTAGGATTTGAGATTGTTTCCTTGTCTAACTTGTGCCTATCTTTGGATCTTGCAATATTCCACTGAATCCTTAATATACATTAGAATATCTAATAGTTTTTGTATACCCATGAAGATTTCAGGGGAGCAGAGGCTCGATAAGAATAACCATTGGAGTCATGTGATGATAAATCCTTTGAAGGGTGAATGCATCAAAAGTAGTGGTTGCCAATAAGTATTACGTAAACATTTGGCTTAGCCCCATAAGAATATTGTTGGGGCATTTAGTATTTACTCAAATGACGGGTCAACAAACCAATTCCATACTTCCTGTTAATGTGTCTTTTTAATTCATGACATTTATAGCATAGGAACGATTTACAATTGGGAAAAGGTTATTTTTCCTAGCTTTATCCCGACAAATATTAGACTTTAAAATTTCCAAGGCCATGTGTGTTGGCTTCTACATTATTTTTTCCCTAGAAAATTGTATTGAGTTTATTGGCTTTCCCTGAAAATGATATAATACTTGGCTACAAGTATTGTTTTGGAGAATTTCAATCACATTCTCTGTATTGAACTATCTTCATCTTTGAGATCTAATTTGTCACGCTTTTCAGCCATTGGACACAACAAGTTGCGGGGTTGTCTATGAAGACACTTGCTGCAAGACTAACTAGAAACAAAAACTTAAGGTCATACAACACAAAAATGCAACCTGTTGATTCATGATTGTCAATTCTAACATGTGAATTGTGATACACAAATCTGCACTCAAAGATAATATAAAGATGAGATAATGTCCAACAACCACACATATACAACAGTGTGAATACAAAGGGAGTGTGAATTGATATTGCTAAGTACTGCTCCTATAAAATAAAATGAAAGATCAATTAAGTAAAAAGCAAATATAAACTAAACTATACTAGAAATGATTTTTGTATTATAGTAGAATGAAATGGAAGAGATGAGTTGTGTTGCAAAAATATGCAAATACTATTGAAAACAAGAGAATACCCTTAGAGAATTAAAAAATCCTAACAGTAGGACTGAACTTTAGTATCTACCTATCAAAATTTCAGTTTTGTTCGAGCATAAATTGAAGGATGTCAATTCAAGAGTGCAAACACAACATGTACAGTGGATTAAAACAACAAATATATTAGGCCCACTTTACAAAAATCTGCAATCTAAGAATTCAGGATAAAAAGAGCAGGCTCCAACAACAATTACATAGAAGTCTTTATTACTCAAATAGAAGAATGTCACAGAAAGTTGTCATCTCACAAAAGCTCATACTACAACCTACAAGCTAACAGTACTCACTCTTATTATCTATTTCTACAAATGTTTAACTAGTGTTCCCATCCTTTTCATTTATAAGTTAAGAGAAGGTGTTGTTAGAAAACAGGCTAATGATAGCGTTAGTGGTGCATCTCCCTTGAGCATGAGCAACTCCCTCATAACTTTTCCTTGTATGCAAGGATTTTCTTTTAGAGTAGTGCATTATCATTGTAAATATAACTCCTCTCTTGAAGGTGCCTCATTCCATAAGTGTGCACTCATGAATGCACCTGAGATGACGGTGTTAATCTCCTCAACTAGTGTGCCATACTTGGTGGGTGTGACCCAACAACTAATTCGTCTATCCTCGAAGGTGTCGTTATAAGATTCTAGCTGTATTTAAGAATCTTTCTGACTGGTGTACCACAATCTAGCTCTGCAATCCTGGCGCTGCTCAACTTCTTAAGGCTGAGGTGAGACCAACTCGGACCAACTAGGTAATCTAACACTCTTGAGATTTTTTTTTTTTTTTAATTCTACAGTTTTCCTGTGTCAACAATTATACAACATTTTAACCTCATGACCTATTCTCCTCTGTTCTCTTAGCTAATTCTATAAGCACTTATTTCTGTTGTCAAAGCTTTTACTCTCTAGTCCCATTGAGCTATTTCAGTTATTTGTGGACATTGATCTATTTTCATTTCATTTCTTCAATTTTTTTTACTGTTATGCATTACCTTTGGCCAGTGCCTTCTTTCTTACCTATGCTTTTTTTTCTTAAGCATTCCAGCTAGCCAGAGCAACAGGGGCAGCAGGAGCCACACAGTCCAGCCAGAGCCCAGTAGGGGTAGCGCAGAGGCAGCAGGAGCCACGCAGGGATGATGCAGGCCCAGTCAAGGCAGCGCAGGGGAAGTGTAAGCCCTTCAGCTGTGACATAGACCCTTACTGAGCAACGTAGAGGCTGACGCAGGCCAGTTAGGCTGATGTAGAGGAATTCAGAGCAACGTATTACTGTCATTTTTATTTCTCTGTTGAGTGAACCAGTTTTGGTGCCCAGGATTGTTGTACTTAGATTCTACATAATAATGAAAACCGTCCAGAGCTAGCTACACCGGTTTTCCCACATTGGGTTTTTTCTAGGGATATTTGTCCAGAAAATCCGTGTGTCACTTTGTCTATGAGCATGTTATTCATTATTTGATCTATATGTGTAGGTTGCTAGTTGTATTTACTATTTACTTCGCTAATTTATTGAATATTTCAGAAATTAACTTGTAACTTAATTCAAGTAGGAGAAACAAATAAAGATACTTCAATAGGGTTTCTTAGATTAAGAAATTTTCACATTCCCTAGGTCTAGCCCCATTAGGTCACCTAGGGCAACAATTTCCCAGGAATCTAGCTAGAGAAAATTTTCTATCTCCTAGAGGTACTTGCGTTGCTGTGTGCCCTCACTCTCCTCATAAATTGGGCCAATTTTGACGGTGGAATCTCTGGATACCTCAAGCCCTAGCTCTCGGATCAAGTTTTCCCTAGGTGTTCCCAAGGATAGAACCTAGTAGGATCAATTTGACCTATCGAAGTAAAAACTCTTGTCTGATCCTTTCCCATCACCTTGTCCAGGATAGGAACATTTTTGGTTGCTAAATTCCATCCCCGAACCTGGGCTGGGTCCACTTGGCCCCGTGTGGTCCCATTTGGTGTCAAAGGCCTTTCATCAAGGACCATTTGGGAATCCTAGTTCCCAAAGGATTTTAGTGATTGAGAACTTCCTTCATAAGTCTTATTCTTCTCCCTCAACCCTTCAATCCCCCTCCTCTCTCCCTAGAAGATAATTCCCTTGCTTAAAAGGAAAGCAAGTCCCACTCTTTATTTTATCTTAGGGAAAGGTTTTCTTGGGTCACTTCCCACCTATTAATTGACTTATACTCTACAAGTGACTTCCTAAACTACTGGGACTCCACCCATCGGTGAATTTCCGTGAAGAGCAAGGAGCCTTAGCTGTGGTGACAATGGGCTAAGCCTCCATCATTTCCCTTTTCCTAGCAGTTGTCCTCTTAGGAACCCCTTTTAGATCCACTACTAGTTTGAGTGGTAACAAGTTGTTCACAATTCCATTTGTGAACAACTCTTTGGTGGGCCCACTTTTTCCATACTATAGCTCCAAGATGAGAAGTCCAAGGCTATGGAGGCTGCCCTTCTTCTCATTGAATCAATCCTCTACAATATAGTGAACTAGGGCTAGTTGGTTGGCCCACTTGACTATTACTTTAGTCCTTCAAAGTCTACACATCCTTAGGCCCTATACACTTTCCCTTCTACCAATTTTGTTGTCCTTCGCCAAAACAAGAGTCAGGGCTCTTCTTTGACAGTAACCTAACAACCCTCCAACTGTACTTGTCCTACCATCAATCTATCCAACCACAGTCAATTATTTTTACTGATCTAGGGCCCACAATATTGTCTTCATCTAGGGCTCTTCAAATCTGCCACCTAACAATGGTTTGAGTCCTCTCAAGATCAATGTTCTTGTGTATCGAAAATGTGATCTTTGTTGTCCAATCTATGAACAAATATGAACTACTCCTCTTATCATACTTCTAACAATTTGTAGATGACTGAACTAGGGTCACAAATCAGCTACGTCTAATAGTCCATTTACTAATTTTTTATAGGTTTCTTCAAGTCTTTGTCTAAAACTCTATGGAAATTCTACCAAAATAAACTCCTCCGCATAAAAATCCATTCTTCATATGGCACATTTCTTCTGCATGCTCAATCTTCTGCTCAGGTTCCACCCTCCTTTGGATTTGTTGTCTCCACACATACTGAATCTGCAAACCATCTTCCAGATCTGTGGTATTTATTGCAGAAATAAACCTCGCTCTAAGGGTCACAACCCATCTTCTTCTACGCAAATTTGTCATAGTCTTAAGGTCATACCTTATGAACTAAACATGCTAGGAAACTGTCCTAACTAGGGCATTATACTTATGTACTTCTAATTGTTGTAGAACAAACCCTATCCACACATAGAAAAAACACGAATCTTGCCTCCATAAGAGACTCGACCTAGCTCATATGGATCCATAGATTCTGGGCATTTCTTTGACTGAATCTTGACATGAACTTTAAATCTCAATGTTGACCCTCAAACTAGGGTTAACTCAGTCAATATTATGCCTGCGTCAACTTCTGTTATGGCTCTAAATTACAGTGCAAGCCCTCCTCCATTTATGTTGGTCTTTATCACAGACCTTGCGACCTACTAACCACCACAAGGAAAGATGGTATCAACCCTCTCTTCTATTTCATGTAGAAAATCTAACCAACAGGATTCAATCTAATCTTGTAATCGTGTACTAAAACAAGATACCGAATCCTTCCTACAAATTGTGGAAACAAAACATAATCGCACAATCACATATAAGTAAGAGAAACAAGTTATCAATCGCACAACACAAGATGTATCTGGGGAAGCAAATTCTCAAAACCCTCTATCTCTATTTTGTATTAAGTCAAGGAATCATGAAACAATACAATGCTTAATCTCTCTTGAGATTCTCTAGCACTTTTCCAATTGTCTCCTGTTGATCTAGGAAAAATTGGTCTAGTACTTAGCCAATTCTCAACCTTCCTTCAGCCTGCCTTGCTCACACAATTCCTATGGAATTATATCCATATTAATTAGGAAAATCAACCTTCCTTGATTGCGCAATCCATCATGGCATCCCAATGAATTTATAATTGCACATGGGAAATTTTCTATAAATACAACTGATAGTTATGTTCCTCTGAACTGTGTTACAATAAGGATCAAGGGTCTTTTTATTATTTAAAATAAGAGAAAACCCTAAAAAACCAAAACCCTAACTGGAGGAGATGTAACACCAAGAGTTTATGGGCCCCGTTGGGGTTAGTTGGGCAGCCAACTTCTCGGGGTCGTAAATTGGTCATATGATCTTCGTTTGACGCACATGATACCTCGTTAGAAATATCTCTCCGAGGACTACAACCACTAATATGATTTCTATGTAATCACCAAACCTTTCATGCCCAAAAAACATTGTTTGGGGCCTCAAAACGACTTTGAAAGTTCAGGACCTGAAAAAATGACAAAAATAGTAAATTGTACTATAATTAAGGAAACTGAAAAACTGAAAGAGACAATGGCGAGGGCCCAAGTGGAATAGGCGGGTGGCCACCAATATCCACCTTGCTCACCTTAAATCAAATTTCTTGAGCTAACTCAATCATCATGACTTAGTTAATTGACACAAGTTGTTATGAGACGAAATTACAATTTATTTAAGCGAAAAATAAATTAGACGCCTCACATTCCTCACTCCTGGTACATCAAAATTCTTCACCAGTGTGGGTGCATTTTTTTTGTCCTTTCTAGTCGCCAATTTCACTGTTTCTTGTTGCAAATTTCAACACTCTCTCTCAACAAGAAAGGAATTCAATCTATCCCCATCTGGTACCTTTGGAATGTTCTGCATGCTACACTTCTCTAGTGTTGTTTGCACCTGCAAATCCTGAAACTGAATAACCTCTGAAAAACTGAATCAATATAATGCATCTGTCATCAGAGTCTTCTGACTGCTACTAGCTACTGCACCTGTCTAGTACTGGATTCTCTACACTGCTGCTGACATCTGCATATGTGACCTTTGAACTATTGCTAACTCTATTTGTGCTCCAGTATTTGACATCTGTCTAACTGATCCTTCCTACTACTGTTGTACTGTGGGCTCCTCGTAGCCAGGTTCGATCCATGAGACACGCCATCTCAATGGACCTTGCCCAAATTTCTCATCTTGGGATTATGTCTACACGTAACCCCACCTTACACCTCAAGGTATGGCTGCTCCCTCTTCCCATCTAGCTCGAAATTTCCCCCTCATGGAGGTCTCTACTTGAGTGGATGCTTCCACTCAGTCTCCTCTCTACTTCTCTAATTGTGGCAGCTACTCCAAAATCTTCTGAGACTGCTTCTCATGAGGATGCATTTTGAGAGGTATTTTATGCTCCCTCTAAACCGCCAAGTCTCTAACTTCTTCCTTTCTCCTCCAAGCTTTGCATGCATCTGGTACCTCAAGTGCATATAGGTTCTTGACTTGCGCATAGTGTAATTGTCCTAAAGTTACAAAATGTTTATAAAAAAGAGTTGATTTTAAATTGATGATATCTCCCTCATCCGAGCTCTGATTTGACTGGATTTTTTTTCCATTTGGGTAGATTTTCACAAGGAATCCAAATATTCTATTTGTTTTCAAAAAATTTACACCAAAATCTTCAGATATTCTCTACAAACTCGTCGCCCAAAAAATTCTTTCTCTGATACCATGTAGAAAATCTAACCAACGAGATTCAATCTGATCTTGTAATCTAATAAAACAAGATATTGAATCCTTCCTACAATTTACGGAAACAAAACACGATCGCACAATCACATATAAGTAAGAGAAATAAATTATCAATTGAAAAACAACATGATGTATTTGGGGAAAGAAACTAATCAAAACCCCTCTATCTCTATTGTGTATTAAGTCAAGGAATCATGAAACAATACAATGCTTAATCTCTCATGAGATTCTCCAGCACTCTGTCAATTGTCTCCCGTTGATATATACAAACTCGGTCTAATACTTAGCCAATTATCATCCTTACTTCAACCTGCCTTGCTCATGCAATTTCTAGGGAATTAACTCCTTATTAATTAGGAAAATCAGTCTTCCTTGATTGCGCAATCCATCATGGCATCCAAATGACATTATAATTGCACATGGGAAATTTTCTCTAAATACAACTAATAGTTATGTTCCCTTTAACCTTTGTCTCAACTGGGTATTCCTCGAAACTGACATGCATGCAACTATTAATAGTGAATTATCAGTTATCTGATTGATCACTCATTGTGACTTAAATCTAATGTAATTCACTGGACCTCTCACTAGATCATCACTCAGTTAGAACTAGTTAAAGTAATTTTAACTCATTTAATTGAGTTAATTACACTTGCATCCCACTAATGCATCAACTTCAACTAGACCCCAAAAATATTAGAATCCCTCTAGATGCCTCATATTAGATCCTCAACTCGAATTTCTTGAGCTAACTTGGTCATCATGACTTAATTAACTGACACAAGTTGTTATGAGATGAAATTACAATTTATTGTCCAATTTGTTTAAGGGAAAAATAAATTAGACGCCCCACATTCCTCACTTCTGGTGCATCAAAATTCCTCACCAGTGTGGGTGCTTTTTTTTTGTCCTTTCTGGTTTCCAATCTCACTGTTTCTTGTTGCAAATTTCAACATTTCATAATTTGATGCGGCCTTCACACAAAGACACCATTGAAATCACATGCCTAGATTCTCATGAGAAACCTCTCTTAAGCTTGATCTGCCAGAAGAGAACCAACAATATTCCATCCTACTTCCAAGTGCAAATCGACCATTAAGGTATGAAAAATTCTTCTGAACCCTCACATGATGATCTTGCTCTTGGAGGATGATCATGACCTCCCTTTAGCAACCCTTACTCGACCCTCGTACTCGACCTACTTTAGGACTACATCTCTCTTCACCCCCTTGATGTTCCAGATAGTGGGAATACATGTCAAACATGCTAAGATGTGCCAAGTGATAAGGCATGCCAAGATGTGCAAGGGTGTGTCAATGCATGTCAGGTACTGTCAAGACAACAAAAGGGAGAAAAAATTTAAACTACAAGGAAATGAACACATAAGAGGGTTAATAAGTCATCAATTTACCTTTTCCAAGAGGGGCATGCTAGGCACACCAACACTAGGCGGCAATAGGTGCCAAGTGCAAAGTCTTAGTGCATTCTAAGTGCCAAGCATTCCTTTGTTGCTTCTCATCTACTTTCCAACAATTGATCATCACAAATAAATTTAATATTAAACCATGCTAAATCATACCAAGGCATCTCAACGTATTCCATACACGCTAAGACTTTCCAAGCGCCAATATGTTTCAGGGACTAGTGTTATGCATGTTATGAAGTGGAAGGGAATGTTGAAGAGTGCTAAGGTGTGCTAGAGAGTGATAATGCATGTTGATGAGTGTTAAGGAGTACTAGGAAAAAACATTAAGGGAGAACAAGTTAAAAATTCATGGAAGTTAATGAATATGAGGAACGTGTACTACCAGAGACTAGTGTTAATGGTCAGTGTTAGTTGTCATGCCAAGGAGGGAGTGACAAGGTATGCTAAGCATTAGTAAGGCATGCTAGGGAATATCAAGGCATGTTAAGAATTCCCAAAGTGTGCTAATTATATCATGTTCCAATTAATAGTGCCAAGATATGCCAATACATGCTAGGTGCTAAGGATGTGGCGCAGGGTGCTAGGGTATGTCAATATGTGTTAAGGCAACAAAAGGAAGAACCAATAAGAGGGTTAATAAGTCAGGACTTTATCTTTTTGAAACGGGGCATGCTAGGGACACTAATAATAGGTCCCAATACATGCCAAGTGGCATTGTGTGCCAAGTGCTAATTTATGTCAGTGCATTCAACCAAGGTGTTCCAGGGCATGCTAGGGACTATATGCAACATGCCAATACATGCTAGGAGAATTCCATGTTGTGCTAGCGCATGCCACCATGTGCTTGGGCGTCAGTGTCATCACAAGATGTTCTAGGTACAAAGATGTTCCAAGACATGTGGGGTGCTAAGAAATGTTAGTGTGTGCCAAAGCATTAATTTAAGGTGTGCCCGGATTGTTGAGGATTGGTAGGTCTTTCTCATTAATAAAATTGTCAGAGCTCGATTATGTATTAAATAATATATTTCCTACACACAATAGTGGAACTTTATCTAAATGGAATTTGCTAGATAGTAAACTTAATAGATATGAATCATGTGTTGACTCATAGGAAATCTCTATTCGACTAGTCATTACTTGAGGGAAATGATACACGCTTATTACTTCTTAAAAAATTGACTGACCCTAACCACTATGGCCTTGGACATATTATACAAAATGCTCCACAATAATGGTATTAAATCATTATATTTTGACAAAAAATATATCAACAGGCACATAGCGTCATCAAAAACTCATTGGAATGATCAATGATTACGGACATTTTTTGATCGTCACCAAAAGTAACAAAAAGAGCATTGGTGAGGGTCATTAAAAGTTCATCACTAGAAGTGTCACCAATGAGAGAATTAGTGATGGGCCTTTAACGACCCTCTCCAAAAGTGAAATGTCTTTGGTGATGGACCATAAAGGACCATCACTATATACACTTACAGTGATGGTTTTTAGTAATCAATGATGTCGGACATTTTTTGACTGTCACCAAAAGTAACAAAAAGAGCATTGGTGAGGGTCATTAAAATTTCATCACTAGAAGTGTCACCAAAGAGAGAATTAGTGATGGGTCTTTAACGACCCTCACCAAAAGTGTCATTGAAAATGTCTTTGGTGACGGACCATAAAGGACCATCACTATATACACTTACAGTGATGGTTTTTTAATGACCGTCACCATATGTGACATTGGTGATGGAACTTAAAGGTCCGTGACAAGCATGACCCTCACCAATGTGCTTTTTTCTTGTAGTGTTAATATATTTAAATTTGTTAGGGTCTACCTTAACACCTTCCTGAGATACAATATGACCCATATATTCCACCTCCTGTACTCCAAAGAAACATTTAGAAGGTTTTTCATATAATTGTTTATCCTCCAATAGTTGAAGCAACCTGTCAACGTGTTTAACATGACCCTTCCAAGACCTGTTGTAGATTAGTATATCATCAAAAATAATTTTTTTAAGGAAGGGTTTGAAAATGGAGTTCATCAACCCTTGAAATGTAGGAGGTGCATTGATAAGGCCAAAAGGCATGAACAAAAATTCATAATGACCCTAATGATTTCGAAATGTTGTTTTTGGAATGTCTTCAGTCGTCATTCTAATTTGATGATATCCTGAACAAAGATCCAACTTCGTGAAACAAATTGCTCCATGTAATTCATTCAATAATTCATCAATCATGGGAATGAGAAATTTATCTTTAATAGTGAGCTTATTGATCTCCCTATAATCCAGACATATGCGCCGTGATCCATACTTCTTGTGCACCAATACTACTAGGGCAAAGAAATAACTTTGACTAGGTTGAATTATACCAACCTCTAGAATTTCTACAATCATATGTTAAATTCACACTTTTGGACATAAGGATATTTGTAAGGCCTGATGTTTTGAGGAACACTTCCAAGAATTAAATGAATAGCATGATCATGATCATGAATATGTGGGGGTCCTTTGGAAGTTTTAAACACCTTCAAATGATTTTCCAAGGATTTTTGGAGATCTGGAGAAATAAATGATTTTGCTGTTGGAACTTCTAGTGAGCATAATTGTGAAATTACGCCTCCTTGTTATTTCTTAAGAATATTTTTCATGACATTAGACATTATTATCTTTCCTGTCTTCCCTATGATACCCATAATTAATCTTCTTTTCCTTCCGATAAAAAAATCAAGAAAAGTTCTTGAAAATTAAAATCTATCGTCCCCAAACGTTGTAACCATTGTACTCCTAATATCACATTAGCACCAGCCATTGGAATGGAAAGCCTTGGACTATTCAATACCTATTCCCCCATGGATAGCTTGATATTATAGAACTTTCTAGAGAAATTTATAGTTCCTCCATTTTCAACCATCAGTTGACACTCTAGCACTTGGTATATGAAGCAATTCATTTCCTTGGTTACCTTACAATGATAAAATTATGGGTATTACCCAAATCAATCAACACTATTAAATTTTTCCTCTTGATATGTCCTTCTATCTTGAGGGTTTGAGGAGTGGTAATTCCTACCAATGCATTACAGGATATGGTCAAATTCATTTATTCTTTCTCTAGGGCTGGTTCCTAGTGTATATCCTCTTCTTTTGAAGTTTCTTGTTCATTTTCTTCCTCATCTTCACAATCTATGTAAGATAATTTCTTCTCAACACACTTATGACCATTAGTGTATTTGATATCACAACTGTATCAAAGCCATTTTTCTCTTTTCTTAAAATTGTTGTGGTGTCAACCTTGTAGGTTGTGGAAGTCTATGAGTAGCAACTCTTCCATATTTATAGATGTGAGTAGTAGGCTTCCATGGAACCATAATTTTACTTTTAATTTTTCTTTCCAACCTAAATGCCTTCTCCAATGTATCAAGTTCCCAAAGGTGAACCTCATATTGGATGTTATCCTTTAATTTCCCTATGAATACATCAATATTGTGTTCCTTTGGAAAACTAGTAACCCTTATATTCAATTTTTGGATGTCCTCAATGTGCTCCACCATTGAACCTTTTTTATTGAGATTTATCAATTGGATAAGGAAGGTGTTTATCTTTGTATCCTCATAACATGCTATCATTTCCTCTATAAAAATTGACCAAGTGACAATTTTTTTACGATAGAAAATCCATCGATACAATACAAATGCATTTTCTTTTAAATATGAAGTTATAATATGTGCCTTTTGCGTGTTTTCCATATTATGGAGATCAAAATATTGCTCCATATGTAGTATCCATGTTAGGGGATCCTTGCCATCAAATTCCTCATATCAATCTTTGGAATATGTGGGTCTTCAATCGAATATTATGTTCTATGAAATCATGATTAACATTTATTTTGGTCTCATCATGAGTTTCCTCCACTAGCTTCTGAGCACTTTGAATTTTTGGAAATTTTTTGCTCCTAATATAGATTCCGATCACTCCTTCCCACTGACTGGCCTCTGGACCAACAAAAGTTTGGGTTTATGATAAGAGCTAAATACTCTTCTCTTTCCCAACTTCTCTCAGCTTGATTCTACTTTGAAAAATCTGCATGACAACCACTTGGGTTCACTGAAATTCCTAGCCTTGAAAATGGCTTGGTGCTTCAACCAATGTCATCCTTTTGTTGTTGACCCAATCAAACACTTTTTGGCTTCTTGCTGATTGATAATACTTTTTTGGACCAAATATATCCCTCAGTTCTTGGAAAGCTAACTAATGACCTTCCCACTGAGAACCGTGTTCCTCCTTTGCACAAACATGCATTTGATGCAAACTTCTCCTTGGAAACAACTTGTCCAAGTTAAGCCCATCTGAGTGAATTACACCAATGAGTTCCAATATCAATAATCATAAGAAAATAAATGACCATTATTTTACCCCCATGATTCCAAATTCCACATTCGAAAGAATGCATTCGCCATATCTTTCTCTTCTTGGCATCAACACATTGGATGGTCTACAATGGATGCTGTTTTGGCTGCAATATTCTTAGCATCTTGTCCCTCTTTCCATCACCCTCCAGTATTGACATGTTTCTCATGCAATGATTTGAGAAGGAAGGCTAATCATGAGCCTCTTGCTCAAGAGTGTAACTTCCAAAAATCCCATGGCATCTTGTCACAAACAAAACCATCAATATGAAAAACACATCATGCAAGAAACCTAACTTGACGACATATTATTTTGCTCCTTCAAAGCAAAAAATTTCACATCATGTGAACATCTCCATGTACTCTTACATCTTGGTGTACAAACCATCAACCAACACAAGTCAACAAAACACACCTCTTCTAACAGCTAACTCTCAAGTCAAACGAAATTATTCCACATGCCTTTTACAATAACTCGATGATTCTTCTTCCTTTCAAACATATTCCTCACGTAAAATTGAAACATTCATTGAATTGGAAAATAAATGCATCAATCATCACAAGACATGCAAGGGCTTAATTGGATAAGAAATCTAACCATCTCTTACCAAACCATTTCAACGGCACTTCTTTCAGCTACACGTCATCATCTGAATCATCCTGACCCACATTGATTATGGAATCTTCTTTTCCACTTTTTTCAAGATCTCTTTCCACCTTCTTCAAATTTCGTGAATGACTTGTTGGATACAAATTACAACACTTGTCTACAACATGACCTTTCTTATGGCAATGAGTGCAAAAGAATTGCATCTCCTTTTTAGCATGGTTTTCTATTATCCAATTGACCTTTCTCTTTTTCCCTCCCTTGTTTAGAATGTTTCCTTTGCATGGATATCTTCTTAAAACACCTCAAAACATTACAGTTATTAAAACCACAAAAGAACATATTTCTCCAAATATTATGTGAATATTAACCATGTTTATCATAATCAAAAGCAACTTGATTAAAGGAATATTTATACCTTGAACATTCACCTTTGTCGCCTTCTTGAAGAGGTGAATTTCATGAGGTAGTGGCTCTCTTCGAAATACCAACAATGGCTTAAATAATTTTAGAGTTTTCAACATCCTCTTGTTTTCGATTCTCATTAGTTGCATGCCTATGAGCATATTCTTGCAAAGTGGGAGTAAAACTTTTGCATTCCTCATGGACACAAACTTCACAAGCTTGAGGTAATGAACATGTAATGAAATTCCTTCTTGGAACACCTTCATGTGCCTCCTTGGCTTTGGAGCATTCTCCATCATGTTGTACATAACCAAGACCCAAATACTTAGGCCTTTCCTCAACAACAATTGGTTAAACTATGCCTTATGCATGTTTTCCCAATTCTTTACCTTCATATCCCATATTCATCAATAATTTGGACCTTATTCCTCTAGTGTGTCTTTAAAAAGCACCTACACATTCATCTACAGAAGAAATAGAAGATAAAATTGAATTTCATACCTCCTTTTCATGTACATACTTGGCTAAGGTTTGTTTTGAAATGTGGAGTTGAGTCTCCATATCATGAATCTTTTCAAGAAGCTCTTTCTTTTCCTCCTTCATGGTAATCAACTACTCTTGAAGTATAATGCTCTCCCTCTTATGTTCATACATCTCTTGCACCATATCATTCATGATGTAGAGCTTCTGCAACATCTCTTTATCAAATAGTTTTACTAAGGAATATTGACTAGAAACAATTCTTGATGAAGTTGCCATCATACTTGCAATGCATAAAAACTTCTTTGCTGTGATTTGAGAATTGAGCTCTCAATTGTGAGCTTCTCTTCACAGACATAAACTTGCACTCAATTAAATTCTCTTTGTACAAATGAAAAACAAATAGCTAATTATTCTAGCTAACCTTGACTAGAATGAACTAAATTGCACTCTGATACCAAGTAGATCTAAATATCGGAAAACTGGTTTTGTTGTGATAGCTCCCTCATTAGTATTAAATAAATGTTTTCAGGATCGTCTCAAATTAGCAAGTTGTGAAAGGGTTTATGTGTCAAGTTTTGGTGTCTTTTATCATAAATTTCTTAAGTAAATTAGATGTTAGAAACACATAAATTGCAGAGAAATAAAACACAGCAAATCCATTACACAGTAGCTCACAATGGAGTTCACCCATCCTGAGCTACATCTCCAAGGACCTGCTTCAATTGGTTAGGCCCTCTTTGGATTAACGTTCAATTCTATGATTACATTCACCTACATTGCTCGAATGGATTTTCAACCTGCTTCATTGGATTTAGAAGACCCAAAAACCTCAAAATAGACTCTTCAATCTCTGAAAATGGTCTTTAGTTGATCTAGTCATGACCTCCTCTCCTGGTGGCCCTCGGCTTCTTTAATATTCAAATTGGAAAAAAACACACTTACAAAAGTGCTCCAATGCCTTTGAAAATTGAAGAATCATGCTCAGAGAATAAAAACCATCTAGGAATGACAGTTATTGAGCCAAAATTGGTCAAAATATGTGAAAGTTATGGCTTCCTCAATATTTCCTAGGAAAACTGCACCAAAACTGGAACATCTTCAGTTAAGTCCGCTAAATCTGGAAGTGGCATCCAAAATAGAGAAACCCGCCAAAATAAAATGGAGTTTAATTAAAATATAGGTGTGCATTAAGTGGGATATTAGCACTAAATATGCAATTAACAAAATCCATCGAAAAATTCATATTAGCGCTAAACCTTGGTTATGGGATAATTAATCATGTATTAGACCTTAATCTCCTGGTTTAAATGGAGCCCTCTGATCCTAGTTCTGGGCCACGGTCCCATGGACCATCGTGGGCTGGCCCCTTTTAACTCCGCTCAAAGCATTTACAAACTTCAAATATGTATTGCAGCCATTGTATGTTAAGTCATTACATGGGGATGTAATAGTAAAGGGTTGCACTTGCTTGGGGGAGGTCATGGGGTTGAGCCTCGACCTCCGTCCTTCCATTGACAATATATTTTTTGCACAACGATATATATATATACATCCAACCTTTGAAACTTAATTTCAATTTGAACTTTGGCATATATGAAAATTTGAACTTTACCCCAACGTTAGAAGTTGGACCTTGAAAGGGGGCACGTGGCAACCTCCGGGCTAGCCACATGTCTTCATGCCATTGGTTCCTTCCCAAAACCAATTAAAACACCAAAACTAACCCACTTATACCACGAACCAGAAATTGACACTTTGCATAGTGTCATTGGGTTAAATTAAAGAAAAATCCAAATTTTTGGCCTTTGAACCCTTTTTTCAAGTTCTCCTATTTGGCACGACGATCAACGGGCTATAACTTCCTCATACAGACTCCGTTTTGAGTGGGACAAATTGAGACATATTCCTAGTGATAGGACCGACATGGTAGTCTCAGTTTGCACTATTTTGAGCACTTTGAACTTTTGGAAAAAAAATTCCCCTAATTCAGATTCTAATCATTTTAGCACTTGTAGTAATACTTGAACCAATCGATGTATGAATATATTCATATCTCTTCCATTTCACTTTTATGTTCGAAAATGATTGATCATTTATATAAATAGTATATTTTTTGTGAAATAAAGTTAAATTTCCACAATGATCACATTTTTTACCACCAACACATTTCTTTTGGTAAAGTAATTCATGGCTTTCTCTTGCACATAGAATTTGGGATATGAAATCATGGATAGTGGAAGGAGGAGGTGAATTTTTCCAAAATGTTTTACCAAAATTAATGAAAATGTCATAATATAACTGAAATTCCACATGATAATGACAACAACAAGTTCCACATAGAGTGATAGGTTTAACATACCATGCATTTTGTTGCACAAAAGCACTGATTGAGACATTAACTCCATGATTCTCTTCTATGAACTTGTTGAACAACTCTATCTGAGTGGTGTCGAAGATATGTTTTGCATGTTCTTTGTATTGATTTCATGATATTCTTCATCACATCACATCCCTTTCTTTTGGTGAAACACATGAATTTTTCATCCAATATACATATATTATTTTTTTAACATCTTCTCCAAGTATATCTTTGTATTCTTGCCTACAAATAATTGTCCAACAAGCGAATTCATCATTTACATATATTTACAATCAGAATTTCTAATCTTTGTGCAATTTTTTTCCTGAGGTTCCTAATGCTTGTGCCATAGATTTTACCATACGATTATCTTTAGTACTTCATGAAACCATTTCCATTTGTATTGTTCTACGTGCATCTAAATCACTTTTCTTTCTAGATCTTCCAATTTACTTTAGAGCACTATTTATATTTTGAATTAGATTTTCCTTAATTTTTTTTTATCTTTTGTTGATTTTCGAATACCCAATAGAGTCGTACATTCTTTTAATTTCTTTGATGTTAAGAGACTTCTCAAAATTTGGGCTTGAACTGCCAATTTCTCATCTTTGAAGAACATATCAATAATGCGCTTAACATGATATCGTATAACATGGTCATCTTTTTTATTTCCATATGTGACAATGCCAACATTTTCTAACATCTCATCATCGATATTGATTTCATCTATACATATGAGAATTAAATGTACAAAATGAGTTTAAATATTCAATAAATAATTAAATTAAAAAATAGTGTTTGAATGAAATTGAAAAATTAAAAAATATGTATAACTTAAATAATGCACATTCAACATATATATACATACCTAGTGATTCAATTTCTTCACTTGAATTTATTTCAACATTTTCAACATGTTCAATCAATGGTTCAATATCTTTTTCACTTTCTCTTTCAACATTTTCTATCTCATCATCAATGTTATGAGGAATATGTCTCTTTGTTTAGATTGCAAAATATTTTTCAAATTAGTTCGTCAAATAAAAATTAAGTTTCACAACACACTAGTTAAATTTAAAAATATCATTTATAATATTTACATTTTAATACATGCTTTAACTTCTAGTTGAGGTTAATTTTCCCTTTCAATATTTGAGCATTCTTCTCAACTTTTTTTGAGATATTCTCTCCTTTATTCTCTATGGGCCCTAGGGTTTCTTGTTTGATCATATTTTCTCTTGCAAGTTCCTTGATTTCCCATGATAATATATTATGAAGCTAAAAAAATTTCCTTCAAAATCCTGAAAAAAAAAACTCTATCAAAATTTAGATTTGAAATTCTACAAAGATACCAGAGCCAAATTCTGCAACAATGCATAAAGAACTTAAAACAGGAAAGGATTGGAAAGAATTCCCAGCATACCAATGCAAGTATGAAAATTGCAAAACCTATTTGATTTTATCATGTTTAACAATGATAGTTAAAAAATGTTTGCAAGTGTGGCGAATAGCTAAAATGTAAACCATTAAGTCATGCAAGGAGTTAAAACCTTGAGTAGAAACATAGAACTAGACCAATCCAAGTACTAAGCGAGCACTCCACTTTGGAGGGACTCCATTAATTAAAAAAATTAAATATAGGTATACAAAATATTGGATTAGAATATCACAAGGTTTACCCCTTCACTTAAAAACAAGGAACATTTTATGAAAACCGTGAAACAAAAACCCTGACAACCATAGAGTTATCGAGGTGTAGCCTAAAGTAGGAGGACTAAAAACTCTGATCCATAGAGCAGCAAGAATAATAAAATGCAAGATGGGTACCTGGTGATTAAAATATTGTTCTAACTGACAATAATCCATATTTTTATGTGTAAGGTGATGGTTTTACTTGTAAAATCCAAGAGAAAAATTATTAGTATGGTTAAACCAACCCTTAAAAAATATTACTCAGCGAAAAGTAGATAGAAAGACCATATTACCTGAAGGGTTTGGAAAATTTGGAAAGCCTCCCTTCTGCAAAGACAAAATAAGAAAGACTCAAAGCTATTTTAAGTAGCACATGGAGGAGAGCTGCCTAAATCAAAGGCTTAGAAAAGATAGATTTTACATATTCAATACCTTGAGATGCTGATGAAACACCGTAAGTTTTTGCAGACCCAGAGATTGAAACAAAAGGGCCCTCTGTGGAACCAAGAAGGACTCCAACTCAACCATGGATAACCTACGAATCGAACTTCAGTGGCTCTCGTTGGAGAGACGACAAAACTCAACATATTCTAATGATAAGAGTGCCAAGGGTTCGAGTAAGGGTAATATCCTAACTTCCATGTGGCCAATCCAAGCCATTGGATCAGCTACCCATCTATGGTCATAGATCGTGCCATGTGGTTGCAAGTTCACATCACTCTAATTGGGCTGAGGTAAGCCTCAAGATCAGAACTCTTGGCACTGTAATAACACATAAATTTTCACACACTTTGATTAACTTAAATACATAACAGAGGTAAAATTACATGGGACAAAACCATGGTCTAACCAACTACCTCCATGGATATACATGCATAAAATATTGGACATTATAGTTCAATCTTGTACTAGATGAGTGTGTTATGTAAATTTAATTAACATAGATGGAATGTAAGAAATGATTATATTATGAATGTTTTCTCAAAGGTAACCTTAGTAGAAATAAACCCATTGTACAATAGAGGAAATAATATGCATAAGGTGTAACTAGTATACAAGGTAAAGTAAAAAAAAGATAGGTGTTGAATTGACATGTGAGAGTTTCTTTCCTGGTTTCTTCTCCTTAATTACTCTCTCATCTAATTGAATTATATAGATGAGTATAAGGAGAGGAGATTTAAATCCATGTGTGTACTTTCCTAAATATAGGTCCACTTATCCATTACTATTGAGTTATACTATTTTCCTATAATTTAATAAAATGTGTGTGAAAATTGATTCCTTTTATAATTATCAAAACTTTCTCTCTCCATTCACCTATTCTAGTTAAACAATGCTCTGCTTATTTGAATATCATGATACATTAATAGTCATTTTCGTAATGTACACACCAGTACAGCATAAAAAAAAAAAAAAAAAAAAATTACATCTTTATTCATAGCTTATGAGCACAAATATATTATTTGTTAGCTATGGTGATTACGTATGTTACCCCTTGACTATTTAAAACTCCATCACTCATTTTACACATACAGAACCATACATATAACATACTATGGACCTAACTATTATTCCATTCGGCATAATATATATAATGTTATTTGTTTTGATCGTGAAATAGTTAAGTTGGAAATTATATAGTGGAATCTGTGTTGGCAAATCTTACAATGGTAATCATACCATAGGTTATTAAACTATGATGGAATCAAGATTAATGGCTTTTATTATTTTTCTTAGCTTGTATTTATTTACCGTATGCTATTCATTGAATTGGAGATTTATGAGTTGTACCCCTCGCATGGGATTTCAGGATTAATGGCAAACACTTGTGCCACTGTCCACTGTCGGATCTCAGGGTTCAGGATCTATGGTCATGATCCACAAAAATCGATGTAGGGTAATGACCATGCCAACCCTAATCGGATTTGTAATTCGCACTCCAGCAGCATTGCGCCTCTGCAGCCACGTCACTTCCCTACCTATTCGACCAGTGTTCGATTTCGCTGGCTTTGGATGACATGGAACCTCTCTAGGTAAGTAGAGCCACTACAAAATTAAGGAAATTTTACATTTTATGGCTCAAGAGGTTATTCGGATTTTACTTTTATGCACATCTCCTCTTTTCTAGTGATTTGGCAGGTGGTTGCAGTTCACAGGCTCGACTCCATGGCTGAGGTAGCCTGTGTCAGTTTTGGTCTGATCTCGTGCTTCGGCCGCCATCTTCACAACATCTGCACATTCCCACAGTTGGTAAGCCATCAAGCTCATCCCTTAAACTCGGTACTCGTGAGATTCTGGATAATAGCTTGGTAAATTCTGGGTCTCACTCCTGCTATTTCATTTGGCAGTGATAAAGACATACCCTACGAATTCATATTCTTGACCCGGTAAGATATATATATATATATATATATCTATATATATATATATATATCTATATATATATATATATATATATATATATATATATATATAGATATATAATTTATATATATATATATATATATATATATATATATAAATTTTTTTTTTCTTTCGTTTGCGTGCAAAATCCCGCTTAAACAATAAGAGCATTTACATTCCTCACTCTATATTTTCTGTCAATGGCGCAGGTAACTTACACAACTCAATGTTGAGGGTTTTTCTTGCAAGCTTGCCTTTCAAGGGTGTGCTTCATTTTTCGATTACCATTTTTCCATTCCTTTACATGTACTGGCTTCGCTATCTATTACTTAAAATTCTCAGTGTAAGCCCTCCAAATTTTGCACTATGGTGCTCCGCGACGTAAGCCCTCCAGAATTGGCACTGTGGTACTCCATGATATTTTATAAATTAGATAATTTAGTTTTTAGGCACAAGAATGCCACTTTTTAAATTTCCTTATGAGTTCAAGGCTTTTATCCTATACAACATTAACTGTGTGCAGTTTCTTGAATCTCTTCTCTAAATTTTAAGGGTTTTACTTCTGGATAACTGTCGAGTACTTGACTTCACTTGAGAGGGTAGATTCCTCTGTAATAGTGTCATTTAATGTTTTAATATTTTCTATAATTAATGGCTTGACTCTCGATTTCTCGGTAGACATATCTTAACTGTTATTTAATTTTGGCCTACTCCTAGGGAAGTAATGCCATAATGGACATTCATGTTTTGTTAAGATATATGGGTATTTCTATTTGCTATATCTCACTGGTATTTATTCAATAAAAATCATATTAGCTCGAAGAGCTTGTTACCCTTCTTGTCAGTGTAGAGTTAGGTATTTTACCTGTAATAATAATACAGAGAGAAAGTTTCAGGTGTAGCTATTATTATTTGTATTGACTACTACACTTTTTGAGTTTCACTGGGCTCGTTTTCTTCGGAGTTTAAATATGTATACATTTCATTCATGTAGGGTTTCTACTTCTATTTATTTACTTTATTATATCCAGTTCTTGGGTTAATTGGATCTATCCAGATCATTTGGGTTTTGGAGTTTTTATACAACTCTGTTGTCTGTGTCTAGAATATAGTTACGGAAAAGTGACCAGTTTTGCGGTCTAGGGTTTTGGCCTTGGAACTTGAACTAATATTTCTCCTGGTTCGTATTTCTAGTTGTTTATTTCTATCTTTATTTCGTTTGGTACTGTGGTTACGGTTCACACTGTGTTTTTCTTTGAAAGTCGAGCTATAAATTCAGTATATATATAACTTTGTTACACAACCCACATACAATTAACAGTTCAATAGTAAATTCTAAAATATAATACAAGAGAGACAGATGTAGTCTATCCTGAACATGCATAGCATAAAATTCTTTATTCCATAATTTCAAGAAACAATTCATGTATTAAAGGAATGCTGTCAAATATTTTTGTCTTTTAAATAAGTCTCTCTAAACATTTTTGTATCAAATAATTTTGTATACTTATCTCACTTCAAAATCTGCTTATGATGTCCTCCCTACCATGAGAGAGCCAATTACATCCTCATCTTCCCCCGTGCTCCACACCTGAGATGAGTAGGTTGACATAAATTATGGAAGAGACCTCGGGACCCCATGTCAAGTAGTCTTCTTTTCCAAGATATAGGAATGCTGAGTATTTCCACTGCTCACCACCAGCTCAAAAAATCATCACTCTCTCCCTTCCTCTCTTTAGTCACAAAACAAAAACCCTTTTCCTCATTAGGGTGTACTTTTATCCCTAGAGGAAAGGTAATTGTCTTTAACTATTTTCTGTTCAACCACTTCTCAGTTCTTGGAATACTTTTATCATCGGTATTTTAACTTATTATGGAACCACTATGCATAATTAAATTTTATTTCAACAAAAAATAATTAATTTATGTTAATAAAAAAAATCCGTTTATCAAAAGAAATAAATTTTTTAGTCTCTTTTAAAAATTAAATAAGATGACAACCAGTTAGCAATTAACCCAACTTTCACAACTTCCCCCTCTGGAGGTGTTGGTCACTTTAATTGTTTAACAATTCAAGTGCTACATAAATTTTCAACCAGGGAAGGTCTGTTTATTTCAAAGGAAATCACACACTATATATGCTCAATTTCAAAAGAAAAGAAATGTTGCAGTATTAATCACACTGACCACACTGACCACACCCTGCTTTAACAAAGCTGAAGCCTACTTGAGTTACATCAAAGCCAATCCTTCTATTGCAAACTTTCATTAAAATAATATTGGGTTACATTAAGGAAATAATGAAAGGAAATCATTCTGTAGAAAGAAATATTAATTAAACTATAACAGAGAACAGGACCCTATTCCTCCAAGTAGGAATCTTCAGCACCTGTTTCCTGATTACCAAATTGTCACACACTCATTCCATGAACAAGATTGCTGAATAAAATAACTCACAACTTCTCAAGAATGAATTGTATGAAATAAATGCAGTGAATAATGAAAACATAGCTCTAACAATAAATACGAAATTTTAGAACTGCATAAATAACTTCAGAAAACAGGGTTTAATCAAGGTGCAAATAACATAAACAGTTAACAGACTACAGGAACAAATGGGTGAATCTTGTGAAGAAGGCGGGCCCCTTCCTTCTCACAAGATCCCAGAGGAAGGAATTAGATTGAAGTGCTCAAAACAAGCTTTTATTCATTTGTCAAAAAGAAACATATTACAAAAGAGTCACGCTCCTCCGTTAAGAAATATCCACCTCCCGTAGTCTCTAACTATCCTTCTAATGCTGATGTCTCCTCTTTTTTAAAGAGGAGACATCTATTACAGTTACATCATAGAAATTCTATTTTTAACCCAATCTGATCTTCTGTTCTAAAACAGGGTCTTTCTGTTCTTCCATAGCTGAATGCTGTTACAATGGATACAATAATACTGGCTTTAGGATGGCCCGTGTAACAACTTCCCTTACTTGTCTTTTCTCATTGTTGTCATACTTGAAATGCTCCTTCAAAATTGAAAATCACGGGTTGTTTCAGCAACGGGATTTGTGTACCATGTTGACTGTTTCAGCAACGCAATCTTCAAAATAGATTATATGCGGTCTTTAAACTATCTCAACAACTATATACCTTTGATTAATGATTAATTATAAAAGTAATGTAGAATTATATTCAAAACAAATTAAACATATAGTAAATAGAAGAATATTATATACCTTTGGGAGAAATGGATGAAAGTGATAATGTAAGCTTTAAATATGGACTAAAAAGAGTAGAATGGTAACAAAATATGTGGTCAAAATGGTACATTATGAGGTCCTAACATCCCCCCCAATTGAAAGGGTTGCATGTCCTTAGGCAACTTTAGTCAGAGTCAGAGTCTGGATACTGAATTTTTGCATGCAAATTACTCAAGAAATAGCTATGGAAGGTGGTATCTGTTAAAGCAATGAATCCCTGGTTACTTTGCAATTTCTGCCAGCTATTGCTTCATCCCTATTAGCCAACCTGTAATGAGCCTAATATTGTTCTGCTGGCATCCATAAAATAGGAAAGTGAAAATGGTAGCCTATCCAATTTTCAGCACATTGCTGAACACATCTGATGTAGTTAGGTACTCTGGACAATGCAGTTTCAAGGTTAATAGGGCTAAAAGGATTATATTCTTGTCTCTCCTTAGAGGATTGTTTCCAACATGTTGTTTGCTCTCAGAGCAACAGTCTCTTTGGCCCTGATAAAATGGTGACACCTTTGGAGTATTGAGGCCTGCAATCGCTGTATATGTCTAATCATTCCTGGCTTCTGCAAAAACTGATGATATTCTGCCACAAAAATCGCCTGTTTCCGAGGTTTTGGCCTTATCCAGAGAAGGAGGTTGTCTTCATTGTGCCTAGTTGCAAGAAAAGAGGTTTTCCATGTAATTTGATTGGCAATAAAGGAAGCAAATGCCCTGATTTGAACATCACCAACAATAGGATTGAGATTGAACTCTCTGTTTTTTGGCATAGCTTCATTATGAAGATACAACTCACATAATAGGTGTTGATCATTGGTGGAAGCCTCTGCAAATGTTTTAACAAACTGCTCAGCTGAGAGCACCTCATGAGGTCTTCCATCCTTAACTTCTTTCAACTGGAAATAAACAAGGCATTATGAAAGAAACAAAGAATAATTCAAAGATGGTTTCCTGGTGGCTAATAGTTTTTGTACTAGTTGAAACATTAGGAGAAATTTATCTTTTAATTCTTTATTCTCTTTCTTGGAATCTCTAAGTTTCTGAAGTGTCTGCTCTCATTTCTCCTAATTGGAATACATATGATTCTGCCATGCCAATTTATGCTGTTGTAAAGTTTTGTCTTGAGCAATAGCATACTAATTCTTCCACTTATTCATTATTTCCAACTCTTTCCATGGTGCAGTTTGTGTTTCGGCATTGTAAGTAATGGGTTGAGGCATAGTCTGAGTAGCAGAATCAGTTACTGTAGGGCATGATACCTCTACCTTGGTTTCTTTCTCCAAAGTTTTTGAAGGCCGTACTGGTTCTTGTGTAACAGTAGGGCATTCTTCCTTAACCGTAGACGATGTGGATGCTCCAGGCCTTGGAAATTTAACTATCTTGTATCCTGACTATTGATAGATGTTTCCACATTGATGGCACATGTATTCTCTATATGGATCATTCTCTGTATGTTTATCTTGCATGGATGCTGTATGGGCCAGGGTATAAAAATTTAGTTCCTTGTCAAAGGCTTCCCTTGCCATTACCAATTCTTTCTTGCAGTTTTTAATTCTAACTTTAAAAATTCATTTTCCTCTAAAAGGGAGGCCATCGTGACTGGACCCTATGTATCGGTTGCTTTTTCTGAAGTTGATTGCTGTTTTTTAGCTATAGTTGGTGTTAGAGTCGGTATCTTCATCCCTCTGTCAGAGATCAAATTTCTATTATTGCATTTCATTTTAGGTGTCTCACTCAGTTCAGTCAGCTGCATTCCATTAGGAGAATGGATCCTCTGAAGATAGGGGCTTGTTACTCATGTCCCTCATGTCTTATACCTGCTGGCCTAGTTATGTTCATTAAAATCATTTACAGTCATTTTTGGTCTTATAGTTGGCAAAGAGTCATTTTAGGATGTTTAGTCTCATTGGGTCTAGGGTTTCGTAACCTAGTCTTCAGAATACCTAATAATGGCCAACAGGCACATGAGGGGGTTCGAAATAAGTTTTCACTGCAAAAAAATTCATTTTCATATGCTTAATAATGATTTTTCTTCAAAATTCTGTTTTGAAGAAAAATAATCTATTTCATCTTTATGTAAATAAATGTAATTGATTTTCAAGTTTTCAATTGTAATAACACTCCACTCGCAACCCTGGTCACCTTTTCCAAAGCTCCATGCCATCCATTCCCTGCAAGACAGATAGAAATCTCATCATCAGTCCAAAATAAAAAAGGAAGCAAAACATAGTTCTTTTGAAAAAGTGTCAAAGTTTTCAACATTACAAAGTGGGTATTCAAAGTGAAAAATTTAAATCCTTGGCATATAATATATTTTTAATATCAAACTCCATTTGCATGCCAAGAGATAGCAGTGAGCAAAGGAGAACCTGTGGAGAGTGCAAGAAGAAGTTTGAGGGCAGATTGAGTTGAAGTTTCAGAGTGCGACGCGTTGGGTAACTGTCACGATGCATCGGGCGAGCGCGGCGCATTGAGTCAACTCCTTGTGTGTGAATTTGAACTAGCGCGGCGCATTGGAAGGGTGCAGCGCACTGGGTTGGTTGCGCGGTGCATTGAGCCGGAACACAATTTTTTTTCCATTTCTTCAAAAACTCCAAATCGACTCAGTCTCTCTTGCTCCAAGTAAGTCCTTGCGACCTTGTAATTGCCATGAACAAGTTTTTGGTGTTCATTATAAAGATTTGAATACAAAAAATCAAACCCTATTCCCTTGTTTTAAGAATGATCCTAGAGTTTTAAAATTGGTTTTGTGCCAAATACTTCCATTCCCCACCTTGTTTTCTTCCCCATCCCTTATCACTGCTCATTTTATCATCACATCTCATTCCTCTATCCCCTTACATCCCTAAAGTCATTCATTCTTCTCCCATTCTCATTATCCCTATCCCACTTGTAAAATCTCCCTAAACCCCAAGTTTATCTCCCAAGAAATTAAGTGGTTGTCCTTGCACTTCAAACTTCACTTGATAAAAATCCATCTACCCTATTCCTCCATATTCCCTCCCATATTACCTCATATTTGGAAATCAAATAAAAACACCAAAATTCTCATTTTCATCCAAGACAACATAGACCTTGGACATCATGGAGACATATTCTTCTTATGACCGAGATAGTGACTCTACAACTAAATTGCATGCACCAAGGAGACCAAAAGCTGTTGGAGAAAGCTAACAAAGAAAAGAACATGTTAAGACACCTAACAATCATTATTGGGCAAGAAACTGTGTTTGTAAAGCAAGAATCAAGATCGTGAAGGCTAAGTTGAAGAAGGCATCAAAGCGTCAGAAAAGGCATGATAGACTTAAAATTTTGGCCGAAGCTTCTTTGGTTCAGCATAGCACATGATAGAGGACACTCAGCCCAAATTTCAAGAAATTTGGGACACATTTTGTCAATTTTGAATTTTTTGGCCTTAACACAGATTTTCCGCCCTACGCGTCACGCCACTTGGCGCGCGCTTACAATTGGGAACTCCTCTTGGGTAAAACTTGATATTTTTGGATTTTTCATGAAAATTTATGCATGCCTACCCATTACCCAGATATTTTGACAAGTTTTAGGTTTCCGGAATGGTCAAAAAAACCCTAAAAATGACCTTTCTGCCACTTTTTGGACACACAGGAAGCAGTGTTGGGAAAACTTATTTTTGGAAGGGAAGATGGCAACCAAATTTAGAAATTCCACTTGAGTTGGAAATTAGACAGGTAGGGCGTTCCAACGAGCTATCTTGCACTCAATTTGGACACCAGGAAAATCTTCAAAATCGGCTCCAAAGTGGCACGACGCATAGAGATTTCAGGCACGACGCATTGGGAATTTTGACTCAGTTATCACTCAGTAACTCATTTTTTCGCGTAGTTTTGGCCAGTTTGACTTTTTCATCTCCAAATGTAAAGATCTTGATGTAATTTGATGTAATTTCATGGGTCTTGATGTAATTTTGAAAAAAATTTACTCATGTAAGTAGATTCATTCATCAAAAGGTGAATTGTAACTGAATGAATCAATTTCCTATCTTATAGAGGCAAGCTGTTCCACTACCTATTTTCCATTTCTTAGTTTAGATCTTGTTGAAAAAATTCCTAAACTAGTGAGATTGACCCCTAGAGGCATGGGGATGAGTTATGCTTGTCTATATCTTGTATTTTTTCAGTCATTTTCAGGGTTGGACACTTGGGATTGCTTTGAGCTTCATTGTACATTTCATCTCTGCATTTTGGTAAAGGAATAGACCAGGGTTTGCAGCACTCTTTGGGATCCATGTGGCTCTATGTCTTGATGGTGTGTTTCTATCTATGATTTTAAGTTTACTGATGTTTCATGTGTATCATCTTCCTTCTTTTTTCTTCTTAATTTAAACAAACAAGTAATAGAAGTGGAATTCATTAGATTTGCAGTGCTCTACCTTGAGTTTTGTTTAATTTTCAATGTTTTCAAACTACTTGAAGAGGATTCCTGCAAGCCTCTTGCCCTCTTAAACTCCTCACTAGTCTGAGCTATCCATTTCATTCAATTCGAAGCATCAAAACAATTGCCTTCCTTGCCCCATTTAGACCTCTGCAAAAACTAGCCCTCATTGCCAGACCCAAAATCTGCCTTTCCCTTTGATCCAAAAAACACCTTCAAAATCAAATCAAACTCTCTTACATGTATACTTAGCCTAAAATCAGCCTTTATTCAAGTCATCTCAAGCCTCACTGATTATTTTTGCTGAGATTGACCAGGAAAGAGCCCTCTCCCGATCTGGTAGGGCTAGCTACCAGATTAAGTGTGGTTTGATGTTACCCTAGACTTTGCCTTCCTCAGCCTGAGGTAGATTTAGGCAATAACATAGTGGCGACCATACTGGGGAAACAAAATGGTTTTCTTGTTAGTTTTAGTATTTTTATAGACTACATATGGAGCCTGAAGTTATGCCAGGTAGCCTTCGAAACGCTCTTGCTTTGCATTAGCGAAAGTAGATAAACGCTGCTTCAGTCAATCTCCAGTCTAGTTTTATGAACGTAACATCTGACTTGTAAATTTCCCCAGTACATGTATCAAGTTAGATATGATAGTTGATGGTGGACAATGATCAGACATAGCAAGGCTAAAATCATTCACCTGGTGACTCCAGTGTCAAAAAATCCTAAGGTTCAGAATTTTTATGGCGACTCTACTCTTCAAGAATCAGTAGCCTGAGGAATTTTTTGGTGAATTCATTGTTATCAAAATGGTTTTGCTAGATCGAAGGTATGCTCCCATGAGCCAAGATCACATTCCAGGTTTTCCAAATAAAATTCCTAAGGTAGATTGGCAAAGGAATTTGCCTACGTTTAAAGATGATGATAGGAATGATGCTGCTTTACATCTGGTTAGATTTCACATACATATTCGCAAGTTGAAGGTTGATTTTCTTGAAGATTGCTTGATGAAGATATTCATGGCCACTCTAGAATTTGAAGCCCGATCTCGGTATGAAAGTTTTCCGCTTGCTTGTATTTACTGTTTAAAGGATTTTCATACCATGTTCTTTGAAAGGTATAAAGAATCTTATCCATCCTTAACTTTAGTTTAGAACTGTTGTAGCCATGTTCATAGTTTTATTGAAAATTTTTATGAAGATGATGAATTCATGGATGATGAGATCATGGAGGCTCTGTATGAAAATCCATTTCAGCAGTATAAAGAGAACTTAGAGGATACTCATCAAGATGCTCAGGAAAATTGGGGTTTGTAACGGGATCCAAGATGAATTTACAATGGAAAATGATGTTCTTGAGACAATAGTGATAAAGTCAAGTCAACTATTTCAGATCTAGATTCAGATCATGATGATCAAGAATACCTTGTGTTGAAACCCATGAAGGAGAGCTCTACTGTTGAGATCATCTGGAATGAAGAAGACAGAGTTATTGATCCAAATGTTCTCATTTCATTAGAACAAAGCTTACATGAGGAGGTAATCCAGTCAGTTCATGAAAAACAAGATGAGATATTTGTTCAAGTAAGTGAAAAATATTCTTTCAATAACTTAGTAATAAATGATAATTTGATTGCCATGTCATATGAAGATGATCAACAATGTTTTCAAATTTCAGAAGATCAGGGAATTAAGGATTGTCATTCAAGTTTTTCATGTTTTAAAATGTTATTTCATGAATACAATCACTGTTTGAGCAAAATAAAACAAAAAGTATTATCTCCTCTGTCTGAAGATGAGATAGATAAACTCCTGAAAGGTCATGTTACAGCCAAAGCTAAAGCAGATATGCAGTGCCCACATGTTCAAGAAAGTGTTGGTGAAACTTCTTCCTCTTTTGAAAATGATGACGGTCTTGTAATAAGTTTTATAGATCAGCAAACCAATCATATTTTCTTTCATGAAGATGATAAGGATGTCATGTTTGATAATCTTGAAGATGATTTTCTGTTTAAGAATGACCTAGACCATGAAGTTGAGGAATATGAGCTTGAGAGAGAAAATATGCCAGAATTTCTCATGGTCAAGGAACTTACAGCTAACACTCAGATGGCAGAAGCTTATACCTCTTTGTGCCTTGCTATCACTCGGCAATCAATTGTTCTTTCAGATCAGAATGAAGCGAGTAGTTTTAATTTTGCTGCTGGATCTCAAGACCAACTAGTGCTTCAGGATTTTCAAGATTCCTTCGGCATTCTTTTGCAAGCATCAGAAAAGATAAATGTTGCCTGTTTCGTTATCATAAGCCTTAATTTCAGTGGTTATTGTGAGTTTCCTACATGTACATCATTCTACCTGCTCGAGAAAAGTGAGAGCAGAATTTTGGTATGTAGCCATCTGCTGGATTGGTTACATTGGAAGGCTCACTATACATGATTGTACATATTCGATCAGTGGGCAGCTCGTTGTCATCATGATTTGAAACCATAAAATCTTGATGGACTGCTGCCATTAAAAATATTTGTAAGTACAAATTTCAGTTCAGTAGGTCTTGAGTCACTTTTTTCAGTTTCAATAAAGTTTCAGAGCAAGTGTGTGTTGTCATCATTCTTTCAGTTTGGGGTTCGAGGTGAAGGCTATAAAACTGAACGTTGATTTTAGCTTTGGTTTGATTTATTGAGTCAGGTCTTTCAGTCATTTTGGTTTCAAAATTGAGTCGTTTTGAGTCAATTTTCAGTCATGAAAATGAGTCAAGAGTCTTGTTTTGGTTTGTCGAAGTTATTGATTCCATATCCCAATGGACGAAGGCACTGCCTACTTTCCCAAAGATCTATAGTTCTTGGCACCTCCAAAGAGCTACCATCCCCATTGGAGCCAATGTTAGAGTCGGTATCTTCATCCCTCCATCAGAGATCAAATTTCTCTTATTGTATTTCATTTTAGGTGTCTCACTCAGTTCAGTCAGCTACATTCCATTAGGAGCATGGATCCTCTGACGGTAGGGGCTTGTTACCCAAGTCCCTCATGTCTTATACCTGCTGGCCTAGTTATGTTCATTAAAATCATTTACAGTCATTTTTGGTCTTATAGTTGGCAAAGAGTCATTTGAGGATGTTTAGTGTCCTTGGGTCTAGGGTTTCATAACCTGGTCTTCAGAATACCTAATAATGGCCAACATGCACATGAGGGGGTTTGAAATAAGAATTCACTGCAAAAAAATTCATTATCATATGCTTAATAATGATTTTTCTTCAAAACTCTGTTTTGAAGAAAAATAGTCTATTTCATCTTTATGTAAATAAATGGAATTGATTTTCAAGTTTTCAGTTGTAAGGACACTCCACTCGTAACCCTGGTCACCTTTTCCAAAGCTCCATGCCATCCATTCCCTGCAAGACAGACAGAAAGCTCATCATCAGTCCAAAATAAAAAAGGAAGCAAAACATAGTTCTTTTGAAAAAGTGTCAAAGTTTTCAACATTACAAAGTGGGTTTTCAAAGTGAAAAATTTAAATCCTTGGCATATAAGATATTTTCAAGTTCAAACTCCATTTGCATGCCAAGAGACAGCAGTGAGCAAAGGAGAACCTGTGGAGAGTGCAAGAAGAAGTTTGAGGGCAGATTGAGTTGAAGTTTCAGAGCGCGACGGGTTGGGTGACTGTCGCGATGAATCGGGTGAGCGTGGCGCATTGAGTCGACTCCCTGTGTGTGAATTTGAACCAGCGCGGCGCATTGGAAGGGCGTGGCGCACTGGGTTGGTTGCGCGGCGCATTGGGCCGAAACACAATTTTTTTTCCATTTCTTCAAAAACTCCTAATTGACTCGATCTCTCTTGCTCCAAGTAAGTCCATGAGACCTTTTAATTGCCATGAACAAGTGTCTGGTGTTCATTATAAAGATTTGAATACAAAAAATCAAACCCTATTCCCTTTTTTTAAGAATGCTCCTAGGGTTTTAAAATTGGTTTTGTGCCAAATACTTCCATTCCCCACCTTGTTTTCTTCCCCATCCCTTATCACTGCTCATTTTATCATCAAATCTCATTCCCCTATCCCCTTGCATCCCTAAAGTTATTCATTCCTCTCCCATTCTCATTATCCCTATCCCACTTGTAAAATCTCCATAAACCCCAAGTTTATCTCCCAAGAAATTAAGCGGTTGTCCTTACACTTAAAACTTCACTTGATAAAAATACATCTACCTTATTCGTCCATATTCCCTCCCATATTACCTCATATTTGGAAATCAAATAAAAACACCAAAATTCTCATTTTCATCCAAGACAACATAGACCTTAGACATCATGGAGACAGATTCTTCTTATGACCGAGACAGTGACTCTACAACTGAATTGCATGCACCAAGGAGACCAAAAGTTTTTGGAGAAATCTAACAAATAAAAGAACATGTTGAGACACCTAAAATCATTATTGGGCAAGAAACCGTGTTTGTAAAGCAAGAATCAAGATCCTGAAGGCTAAGTTGAAGAAGGCCTCAAAGCATCGGAAAAGGCATGATAGACTTTAAATTTAGGCCGAAGCTTGTTTGGCTCAGCATAGTGCATGATAAAGGAAACTCAGACCAAATTTCAAGAAATTTGGGACACATTTTGTCAATTTTGAATTTTTTGGCCTTAACACAGATTTTTCCGCCCAATGCGTCGCGCCACTTGGCACGCGCTTAAAATTGGGAACTAACATAGTTACCGATGAAATAGGTAACCTGACCTCAAAACGGGAACTCTAGCCCAAAAACTCTCAAAAAACATGAAAAAACACCCCCAAAAAAAAAAAGTGTGTCTTCCAGAACGCACTTGTTTTTTTTTTAAGGTCAAATTTCAACATTTTCTAAAATTATGCTAAAAAAAAATTGTTTGTTGAAAAAAGGATTGAAAAAACACCCCCCCAAAAAAAAGTGTGTCTTCCAGAACGCACTTCGTTTTTTTTTGAAGGTCAAATTTCAACATTTTATAAAATTATGGTAAAACAAAATTGTTTCTTGGAAAAAAGATTGAAAAAACACCCTCAAAACGAAATTAGTTGATGCTAGAATAACAAAAAAAAAATTTGTGTCATACTTTTGGCATTTTTAAAAATAGAAGTAACATTTTTTAATTTTTAAAATTCAAACATTAAAAAAAAACCTAAAATTTAAGAAAAAAATAAATTTAAAAAATAAAAACATTTAAAAGCTTAAAATTTTAAAATATATGAAGATAAAAAAAATTAAAATAAAAACAAAGTAAAAATTTTAATTCAATCATTAAAAAAAACCTAAAATTCAAGGAATTTTTTTTTTAAAAATAAACCAAAAAAAAATTAAGATTAAAATTTCAAAAAATATAGAAATTAAAAAATAAAAATAAAAACAAAATAAAAATATTAAATTAAAAAAAAAAAACAAGTTAAAAAAAAAAGGAAAATATAAAAAATAAAATATAGAAATTAAATTTAAAAAAAGAAAAGAAAAAATTAAAACAAATAATTAAATTTAAAGAAATATATTAAATTTTAATAAATTTAAAAATTCAAAATTAAAAAAAAACACTATTCAAATTATAAAGAAAAAAAAAAGAAAAATTAATTAAAAATAAAAAATAAAAATAAAATACAATGAAAATATTAAATTTAAAACAAAATATATTAAAAAAACAAATAAACTATAAAAAATAAATCAAATTTAAATTATAAAAATTAAAATATATATATGAACTTAAATTAAAATAGGTATATACATCAAATTTTATTAAATTAATAAAAAAAGGTTAATATTAAAATAACAAATTAAATTTAAAAACAAAAATATTAAATTTTAATAAATAAATGAATAAACAAATAAATTTTGAAAGAAAAAATAAATTTTAAATATAAAAGAAAAGAAAAAAAATATTATTAAATGAAAAACTTTAAAAACTTTAAAAATCAATTAAAAATGGAAAATTGAAAAAAAAGAAAAAAAATATTAAATAAAAAAAAATTTAAAAAAAAAAATTAAGTTTCATTAAAAAAAAATCTAATTTTAAATAAACAATTTTAATTGAAATAAAAAAATATAAAAAATTTATGTAATTAACAAAAAAATAAAAATAAAAAAGTAAAACATTTAAAAAAAATATTAAATCCAAATAAATTAAAAAAATATATATATAATTTATTGAATTTTATAAAATTATATTAAAAAACTAAACGTAAAATATATAAAATTATGAAATTAAAAAAAAAAAAAAATCAATTAAATAAAAAAAATGGCAAAATTTAATAAAAATTATTAACCAAAAAAAAAAATAATAATAAATTTAAAACAAAAAAATAATAAAATTAAAAAAAATTAAAACAAAATGAAATTTATTTTAAATAATTTTAAAAAAAATAATATTTTAAAAATAAAAAAAAAATTAGAAATAAAAATAAAAAAATCAATTAAAAAAAAACAAATTAAAAAAAATTAATTAAAAAAAAAATTAAAAAAAAAAAATGTGGCGGTGGTTGTTACTGGGCGGCGGTGGCCGGCCGGGCGGCGCCACCGGGGGCGGCCCAGCCGGCCTCCCGGCCCCCGACGGGCGGAGGGGCCGGAGGGGCGATTCCCGGAATCGCCCCTCCGCCCGTCGGGGGCCGGGAGGCCGGCAGGGCCGCCCCCGGGGCGCCGCCCGGCCGGCCCCCGCCGCCCAGTAACAACCACCACCACATTTTTATTTTTATTTTTTTTTTAATTAATTTTTTTTAATTTGTTTTTTTTTTAATTAATTTTTTTATTTTTTTTATTCTTTTATTTTTTAAATTTCAAAAAATAATTTTTTTTTCAAAAAATTAATTTTTTTTTTTAATTTAATATTTTTATTTAAAATAAAATTCCTTTTAAAAAAAAAAATTGTAATATATATATATATACAACTATTTTTTATTTGATTTTATTTTTATTTTTATTTTTATTTTTAATTTTTAATATTTTTATTTTAATTTGATTTTTTTTTTTTAAATTTGAATTTCAAAATATCTAAAATTATTTTTTTAATTCAATTTTTTTATTTTAATTCAATTTGTTTAATTTATTTTATATTTAATATTATAGAATAATTATTTTTTTAAATTTAAAATTTAAAAATTATTTATTAAAATTTTTAAATTTTAATTTAATTTAATTGTTTTTCTTAATTTTTTCGTTTATTTAGTTTTTCATTTTAAAAATCTATAAATGGTTTCATTAAAAAAAAAAAAAAACACTAAATTTATGTATATTTGTTTTTTAATTATTTGCACTAGTTTTTTTTCATTTTTTTTGTTTTTTAATGATAGTTTTTTTTTTTTTTTTAATTTTTTTATTTTCTTTATCTTTTTCAATTTTAATTGGTTTTTTTTTTAATTTGTTTTTTTTGTAAATTTTAAAATTTGTATTTTTTTCCTTATTATTATTATTTTTTTTAATTTAAATTTTTAAATTTAATTTCTTTTTTTTTAATTTTTTTTTTCTAAATTTTAATTTTGTAATTTTAATTTTTAATTTTTTTTTTTTAAATATATATATATATATATATATATATATATATATATATATATATATTGTTTTTTTTAATAAGTTAGAAAAAAATGTTTTTGATTTTTTTTTTTTTTTAATTTTTTGGTCAATTTTTGTTTTTTTTCTTTAAATTATGTGTTTTTTTTCTTCAAATTTTGTCATTTCCTTTGATATAATTTTCAAATATTTTTGTTTTTTTTAATTTATTTTTGTTTAAATTTTTTATTTTTATTAGCTATTTTTGTTTTTTTTACATTTTTATTGGGTTTTTTATTGTTTTTATATATTTTTTTATCTAAGTTTTGTGTTTTATTACCAACATGAAAATCACCACTCTTAAAAAAAAAGGTTGATGCAGCATCAATACGTTTCAAAATTAGCATGAAAATCACTGCTCTAAAAAAAAAAAGGTTGATGCAGTATCAATACGTTTCAAAATTAGCATGAAAATCACTGCTCTAAAAAAAAAAGGTTGATGCAGCATCAATACGTTTCAAAATTAGCATGAAAATCACCACTCTTAAAAAAAAAAAAAAAAAAAAAAAAATTGATGCTGCATCAATACATTTCAAAATTAGCATGAAAATCACTAACATTTTAAAACAAATATTCAGACTTCATAAATAAAAATTTTAGAGTGTCAAAAATGTGCACCAAAAAAAAAATGGTGATTCTGCATCACCACTTTTCAAAATCGGGTGCTTTTTATGCTACAAAAAAAAAGTAGGTAACATTGCGGTTACCTATTTCATCGGTAACATTGTTAACTCCTCTTGGGTAAAACTTGATATTTTTAGATTTTTCATAAAAATTTATGCATGCCTACCCATTACCCAGAGATTTTGACAATTTTTGGGTTGCCGGAAGGGTCAAAAACACCCTAAAAATGACTTTTCTGCCACTTTTTGGACACACAGGAAGTAGTGTTGGGAAAACTCATTTTTTGGAGGGGAAAATTTGAAACCAAATTCATAAATTACACTTGGGTTGGAAAGTAGACAGGAATGGCTTTCCAACAAGCTATCTTGTGCTCAATTTGGACACAGGGAAGGCCTTCAAAATCGGCTCCAAATTGGCGCGACGCATAGAGATTTCAGGCGCGACACATTGGGAATTTTGACTCAGTTTTCACTTAGTAACTCAGTTTTTCACCTAGTTTTGGCCAGTTTGAATTTTTCATCTCCAAATGTAAAGCTCTTGATGTAATTTTATGTAATTTCATGGGTCTTGATGTAATTTTGACAAATTTTTACTCATGTAAGTAGATTCATTCATCAAAAGGTGAACTGTAACTGAATGAATCAGTTTCCTATCTTATAGAGGCAAGTTGTTCCACTGCATATTTTCCAGTTATTAGTTTAGATCTTGTTGAAATAGCTCCTAAAATAGTGATATCAACCCCTAGAGGCATGGGGATGAGTTATGCTTGTCTATATCTTGTAGTTTTTCAGTCATTTTCAGGGTTGGACACTTGGGATTGCTTTGAGCTTCATTGTACATTTCATCTCTGTATTTTGGCAAAGGAATAGACTAGGGTTTGCAGCACTCTTTGGGATCCATGTGGCTATATGTATTGATGGTGTGTTTCTCTCTGTGATTTTAAATTTACTGATGTTTCATGTGTATCATATTCCTTCTTATTTCTTCTTAAGTTAAACAAATAAGTAATAGAGGTGGAATTCATTAGATTTGCAGTGCTTACCTTGAGTTTTGTTTAATTTTCTATGTTTTCAAACTGCTTGAAGAGGATTCCTGCAAGCCTCTTGTCCTCTTCAACTCCTCATTGGTCTGAGCTATCCATTTCATTCAATTAAAAGCATCGAAACAATTGCCTTCCTTGCCCCATTCAGACCTCTGCAAAAACTAAGCCTCATTCGCAGACCCAAAATCTGCCTTTCCCTTTGATCCAACAAACACCTTCAAAATCAAATAAAAGTCTCTTACATATTTACCTAGCCTAAAATCAGCCTTTATTCAAGTCATCTCAAGCCTGACTGATTATTTTTGCTAATATTGACCAGGAGAGAGCCCTCTCCTGATCTGGTAGGGCTAGCTACCAGATTAAGTGTGGTTTGATGTTACCCTAGACTCTGCCTTCCACAGCCTGAGGTAGATTTAGGCAATCACATTCTTGTGTTACAACTAGAGCTGGTTTCTTTGTAGTACCATCTTGGATGTTTGACTTTTGCACGTCAGCAGCAGGTTCTTGTGTTTTAGCTGCTGAGTGAGTAGCTGGTTCTTGTGGAGCATGACTGGTTGTGTAGAAAATAATGTCATATTACCCTGGGCATCTGGTTCTTGTGGAGTAGTGCCACAAGATGAGATGGGTAATGATTCTGGGGTTTGGAAGGGTGGTGATGAATGAAGTTTTAGCAAAATGGTTGTAGGGTCAAGGGTAATTGGAATGGTTTCTGATTCAATGGTCGTCTTCATTCTTCTCCTAGGTAGGAAAGAAAAAACAATAGTAGCTTTCTTTTTCTTTTTATGAGAAGATTTTTCCCTAGGAGAAGGGCTATCGGAGGAGGTGGCTGATTTAGATGCAACCCTTGTTTTCCTTTTTGATATAGAGGCGGTTGTAATTTGCCTCTTTCTTTTATGAATAGGGTAATATGGTGGTGTTTCAGCCTGAGATTCATCGCTAGGGATGTGGATGGTAGGATGGGATGACTCTGCTAAATGAGATGGGCTTGAGGACGGAGTCAAGCTGATTAGTGGTTCTAAGGATGGAATTGATGGAGGATCCGAGATATTCTCCAATTTCTACGTCATTAGGAACTTTCGGGGGATTTCTTAGGGGGGTTTCGACTTCTTGGGGGAATTTCGGGAGCTTGCTGCGGGGGTAAAGGTAAATTATTTAGAGGAGGGTTTTGTTGAGAAAAGCCCCTCTGAATCAATAGCTGACAAAGGCGATGATGGGTAAGGGAAAGTAGTGGAAATCTTACCCGTCTACAATAATATGACATATTTCTAATACATCCAAGCAGATAATAAGGAATGTTTACTAGTCTACCATGTCATAAATGGCTCATTAAGACAATGTCATGCTGATAGACTACCTGATAGTGACCTTCATAAGTTAAATAATGTTTGACAAATTCAGCTACCTTTGGCCACAGAGGAGGTAATGAGTGCAGTCCTACGCCACGGCCTTTAATCTCAACATGTTCTCCTGGAAGAAGGAAGTCTTGTTGTGCATTTAAGATGATGTGCTTCTGACTAAACCACCGAGCACCTGTGATTGGAAAACCTGAGACTTGCGCTATGTCATCCTATGAAACCGGAATTTGGACCCCCCCTAGATAGTAGAATGGTCTCTTTGGAAGGTTTTGTGAAAGAGAATCCAGGACTTCGTCGTGGGGTCAAATTTTTGAAGTCTTTCAAAATATGCCACCCATCTTGCCTTTTGGAAAATCTGATAAGCATCTGGAAACAATTCAAGGAGAGCTATTAAGACGGGCTCGTGTCTAATGGTCGGTCCTCCCATAGTTACTACCTTAGGTAAAATGTAGAGGCAAAGAGCAGAATTACCGGACTCCGAACAGAGTAATCATTGTGACTGAGAACATGGAGTATCAGTAAAGGGCGGAAGTGATGGATGTATAGAGTGAAGGTAGTTTGCATGCTGTGAAATGATGGTTTGTAATTTCGAAATTCCCCCCCATGTATGGTGAAATGATGTTTTTGAGTGTGTGGAGATTATAGTCATAATGAGAAAATCTTCTCTTTAAGTTATCGTTTAATTGTATTACATAAAATTCACATACCTTACATTTACCTTTGCCTTGTAATTCGAAATATATAGTGCTGGTTTATGATAGTTCAATACTGATGGAAGAACTTTAGAATTATTTGAAATATAAGGGGGGTCATATTAGAGTCTGCTTGATCATAAGAAAGAGGGAATGAATGGACAATATTCACACAAGGAGTATGAAGAGTAAAAGTGAAGGACTGAAAGGATTGAATAGTCACGTTTTTACAGAAAGTAATGGTGTTTTAGCAACGGAAAGATAAATGAAATGCTGCTGAAAGTGGTATTTCAGCAATGGAAAAATAGGGAAAATGTTGGTAAAAAGTGATGATTTAGAAATAGGAAAATAGGGGGAATATTTGCTGAGAAATAGTATTTCAGCAATAAGGAATAGGGAAAATAATTCGTTTGGAGAATGGTGTTTCGCGAGTGGGTAAGATAGGAAAAAATAGGAAAATGATATGAAAAGGGAAAGAAAGAATGAGGGAATGAGTGATGAAATGTTACTGGAAAATGAGGAAATGAATTTAAATGAGGGAAGAAAAGCTTCTCAAAATGAAGCTTGGATCTTCTTGTGGTGAACTTTTCCTCCTTGGTAAGTTCTTCCTTAATCAAAAATTTACAAAATACAATTGTAACATGCCAACCCTTGACAAGGATTATTAGTTTTAAGAAATCTAATCTAATACTAAAAATATAGTGTAGAAAACAATTAAATGCTGTGAGGAGCATAAGACTCCCCTAGAAGAAGATAATGTGCATCTGCCATGCAAGTGGCCTTAAAATCTTCTTTAGAAATAGGGTGCTGGTACAAACGAAGCCTATGACCATTTACTAGTAGAGGTGTTTTAGAATCATCAATTGTTAAAATTCTTATCGTTCCATTGGGAAAAACAACATCTACTTCATAAGGTCTTAGCCATCTTGTACGTAGCTTGCCTTGAAAGTTCTCAAACCGAGAATCATACAATAAGGCCCAATTACCTTTTTGGAACTGCTTGTGCTTGATGGTTTTATCATGCCACTTTGTTCTTTGTTGTTGAATCATAGTTGTCTGATGAATGACATCTAATCTCTTTTCATCCAATTCAAGAAGTTGTTGCAACTCTAGTCGTCTACACATCGATCAAATCAAGGTTACTGACTAAAGAAGTTCTTAAAGTTTTAATTTCAAATTCCACAGGAAAAACAACACTTTTACCATAAACCAATTCATAGGGATAAAATCTTGTAGTATTTCTCCAGGTAGTTCTATAAGCCCATAGTGCTTCAGGGAGCTTTTGAGACCATTCCTTCCGGTTATCCTTCACTGTTTTGGTTAGAATGGCTTCTATTACTTTATTTTTACTTTCCACCTGCCCATTGGCTTGGGGGTGGTATGGTGTAGTCATTCTATGATGAATATGATATTTCTAAAGGGCAGATTTGAAACCATGATAATTGAAAGGAGGTCCTCCATCTATAGCTAGCTCTCTAGGGATTCCAAATCTAACAAAGATTTCTTCAAATAAGAAAGCTAGGACAACTTCTTCATTAGCTCTAAGAAGTGCTTTGGCCTCCACCCATTTGGTCATATAATCTGTATAGACTAATATATAAATCCTTTGGTTGGATGGAGGATTAATGGGTACTATAAAATCTAAGGCCCATCTTTCAAATGGTTCAAGTATTACCTGGGGGTTCAATGGCATTTCATCTCTATGATTAGGTTGAACCATTCTCTGACAGCTATCACAAGCCCTGACATATTTCTTTTCATCCTTAAACAGTGAGGGCCAATAATAACCCATTCTCAGAATTTTATGTGTCGTTCTTTTATCAACAAAATTCCCTCCGCAAGGGCCATCGTGACAAGCTTTAATCTGTCATACACCTCATCCTCTCTAATGCATCTTCGGATTTCATGATCAAATCCTGTGTAGAAAAGACACTCGCTTATCCAGCTATATCCCGGCACTTTGTTGAATGATTTTTCTCTTTTCTCTATGTGACAGGTGTGGTGGTAACTTTCCTACAACCAGATAATTGGCAATGTCTGCGTACCAAGTTGAGTGAGCAGATACTGCAGATAAATACTCATTAGGAAAGGAATCATCTACTAGGATATTATTATCATTTTTTAACCGTGAAAGGAAATCAGCCACAACATTTTATTTACCTGGTCAATCTACAATTGTAATATCAAACTCCTACAATAACAATAGCCATCTAGTAACTCGAGCATTTGTGACAGAATTATTCATTAAATAATTAATAGCCGAGTGATTAGTATGGACAAAAGTAGAATAACCAGTAATGTAATGTTGAAATTTATTAATGGCATAAATTACTGCTAAAAATTCCTTTTTGGTAAGCTGTATAATTAAGCTCAGCGTGAGGGTCATATTCTTGTCGATAAAGTAGATGGCATAAGGAAGATGGTTTTCCTCTTGTCCCAAGATAGCTCAATTGCAAGATGTCGAAGCATCAAAAGATATACGAAAGGGAAGTGCCCAATCAAGTCCTCTCAAAATAGGAGCTATGGATAACTGATGCTTGAGTTCTACATAGGCTTCTTGACAAAGATTAGTCCACTTAAATTCAACATTTTTCATAAGCAACACAAATAAAGGAGAATCTATCTTGGAAATTTTTTTAATAAATCTCCTCTAATATCCAGCATGTCCTAGAAAACTTCTCACATCAGTTTGTGTTTTAGGAACAGAAAGATTCTGAATGACTTGTATTTTGGATGGATCTACCTAAATTCCTTGAGATGAGATAAAATGTCCAAGAACTACTCCTTCACTCATCATCATATGACATTTTTCAATACTTAGGGAGAGGTGAGCTTGTATACAACGTTTGAGTACCTTCTCAAGATTTTGTAATGCATCCTTGAAAGACACACCATAAGGGGTAAAATCATCCATAAATATTTCCATGGAGTCATTCAACATATCAAAAAAGATTCCTATAATAGCCCTTTGAAAAGTTTATGGTGCGTTACATAGTCCGAATGGAAGAAATCTATAGGCAAAAGTTCCCCAAGGGCTAGTAAAAGTGGTCTTGTCTTGGTCTTGGGGTGCAATTTTGATTTGATTATACCCACTAAATCCATCTAAAAAGGAAAATAATTTCTTCCCTGACAAACTATCCAACAGCTGATCAATGAATGGTAAAGGAAAGTGGTCCTTTGAGTGGCTTTATTTAAGGCTCTATAATCTACACACACTCTCCATTTCCCATTTTTCTTAGGAACTATTACCAATGGGGAAACCCATTCAGTGTTGGATATAGGGTATATGAATCCTGCGTTAAGCAATTTTTTAAGTTCCTCTTTAACAATTTCTCTTAAATTAGGGTTCATTCGTCTTCGGGGTTGGTAGACTGGTCGACAACCTTCCTTAATATAAATCTAGTGAGGACATAATTCAGAAGAGATTCCCTTCATATCCGTGTAATCCCATGCGAATGCTTCCTTATTTTCAAGTAGTAACTTCATTAACTGCTGTGTTTTAGCAACTGTCAGATTAGGATTTATGTTCAGTGTTTTACCAGGTTTGATTTCTACCATTATAATTTTAGAAGAGATGGTGGTTAATGTTTGAGGTGAATCTTCGGATTTAAGCTTCTCTTGGGTATCTTTTTCCAAAAGTGCAGTCAATTGATTGTGTGTTTCAGCAGTCATAGAGGAGGGTTCACAAATGAAATTATTAATTACTTCATCCTCTATGTTGTCTTTAAGACTTAAAGCTTGTCCGATAGTCAAAATAGGTTGAATAGCATTATCATCATAATCCATCCACACAGAATTCTCATTGTTAATCATAGGTGTAGCATGAGGGTAAAGAGTAAGCTATTTAGTTTCATATCCATTGGAAGTTGTCATCGAACCGCGGATCTACAACTGATAAAGGTATCGACTGTGGCTAGCCAAGGCCTTCCTAGAATCAGAGGATGTCCCCCCAACTTTGTTTTAGTTTGTAACACCACAAAGTCAGCTAGGTAATTCCAGGACTCAACCAAGATAACTAAGTCCTCAACAACTCCTTTTGTTTTAATTGTAGAATGGTCAGCTAACTCTAGAATGGTTGGTGTATCTCTAATTGTGTTCTTTAGCTGTAACAATTGTGAAGTTTCGAGATTCATAATGTTTATAGCAACACCTAAATCTACCAAAACTTGAGGGATTATTGTTTTACCAATTTGGACTGTCACAGTAGGATGGCCGAGGTCACCATATTTGACTGGAGGAGTTTTACTAGACATTAATGCAGATAGATCACCCATAACATGAACTGTAAGGGGATCTTTAGCTTTCCTACCAGGTTTCTTTACACAGATATCTCTCATGGTTCTGGCATAAATTGGTACATATCTTAGTGCCTGTAAAAGTGGAATTTCAACATATAGATTTTGCAATTCCCCTAAGAGATTAAAATCAAGTAGCTCAGGAATTTTAGTTAAAACTAAACGCTCAGGGAATGGTGGCTCTATTATTTCAGCACCCTTATTAGAGGGTGGTTGTATCTCTTTGTGTGACTCATGTTTCTCAGTTTATTCTTTATCAGAATCGGAAGAAGTCATATCATCAATGGTGGGTTCAACTATTTTCCCAGATCTTAAATGAATATCATTACATTGTGCAGGGAAAGTAGGAAATGTAGGTTGGCTCTGAATATCAATGACTTGCAAAGCTTTATTATTGGGGTTAGGATTTGGTTGTACGGTGCAGTCTGGTCCCGATTTGATTATTTGGTGGAGCACCTGATGGTAGAGGAAGTGGTTGTTGAAATTGAGGAAATTGATTTGGAAATGGGAGTTGTTTTCCCCTCAAATTTTAATTCCATTGATTAAAATAAGATGGTTGTTGTGGAGGCCAAGGAGTCCACATTGCAGGATCTACAAAGGGAGGGTTTGTCTATTGCATGGGTGGGTAATTCATTTGATTAAAGGGTGGATATCTCATTTGGTTGAAGCGAGGGTAATTTTTCTGACTAAAAGAAGGATAATTGTTCCAATTATTAGAAGATGTAAATGGCATACTAGGATTCATGCCTTTTCCTCGTGGCTTCCATTGTCTCCTCTATGTTAGCAGATATAATTCTTCAGCTTCTTCTTCCGTTGGTTGCAATGCTGCCTTTATTCCCGGTAGAGAAGGGCATTGTTGTGTTTCATGATCTTTCTCACAAAGGGTGCAAATTGGTATCTTGTCCAATGGGAATTCCATTAGTGGGTGTTTATCTCTGCATTTGGGGAAAAAGACAACCAAAGCCGCTTCTGCTTCAACTTTGTTTCTTTTTAACTCGCAAGGTGTCAGTTTGTGAAGCAAAAGAACTTAACATTTCAGTTTTAAATTATTCAAGTAAATTACCTATTTCAGCTCTTGTTTCTCCCCCACTGGCTGATTTCTAAACTCTTGAATATGTGGCATCTCTAGTGTTTGACTTGTTCCTTGCAACTCCTGTTGAACATCTTTTACAGAGATCAACAATTTCATCATATGATTATTTAGATATATCTCCTTTACCAAGCATGTTTAGCATGTCTAAACAATCATCCCTCACCCCTTTCGATAATATTGTTTTAAGAATATCCTTACTTACACTGGGATGATCGGATCTCTGTAGATTGTACTGTAGTCTCTCCACAAAGTCCTCCAGATTCTCGTCCTCCTTTTGTACCATCTTGAATATATCCTCCCTCTTTTCTCTTGTCCTACAATAGTCTTGATATTTAAGCAGAAATTTCTGTTTCATCTGTTCCCATGTTGTGATTACCTGGCTTCCAAGACTCATGAATCACCTTAATGCATTTCCTTTTAGTGTTGCTGGAAACAGTTTTAGCTTTTAAGCATTAGTAACATAATCATAACTTCTGCATAATATATCAAATTCAAAAAGAAATTCGTCAGAATCTTCAGAGGATAAACCATGGAAGTTGGGTAAGGTTGATAGTGGGATATTCTTCATAGGAGTTTCTCCTCTAGGGAGATCACTAATAGGAAATCCTAGGCTAGAGAGAGAATTTTCATCGTTTCCCTCTCCTTCAAGATCTACTCATCATCCACCAAAGAATCCTTCATTATTTCCTTCCATTGTTTGATCTCCTACTGCACTTGCTCGAGCCTCAAAGTTTTCTACTGGCTCCTTAATGTTTTCGACCAGTTTTTCAATGTTTCCTGCTGCTTCCTCAACGTTCTCTGCTGATTATTTAGTGCTTTCTTCTGGTTCTTCAACACTGTCTACTGGTTCTTCAATACTTGCTACTACTTCCTCAATGTTTTCAGGGCTCACAACTTCTTCTGTTTAATAATTTGATTGAGGGGAGGGTTGAGGCTTTGGTCTTCGAGAGCTTAATCTATGAGAAGATTCAGCTTTTGATACAATTTCGCCAATAAAAGTCTTTATTCCTCCCCTTCCTTTTCCCTTGCCACCTGTAGGGTTAGTTTTCTTATGGGTTTCGCGTCCTCTCATACAATCTACACATATAGAAGAAAAACATCAATGCTTTTGAAATCTATAATTGCCTTCCCCAGCAACGGTGGCAAAATGTTGGTCACTTTAATTGTTTAACAATTCAAGTGCTACATAAATTGTCAACTAGGGAAGGTCTATTTATTTCAAAGGAATTCACACACTATATATGCTCAATTTCAAAAGCAAAGAAATGTTGTAGTATTAATCACACTGACCACACTGAACACACCTTTCTTTAACAAAGCTGAAGCCTACTTGAGTTACATCAAATTCAATCCTTCTATTACAGACTTTTATTAAAAGAATCTTGGATTACATTAAGGAAATAATGAAAGGAAATCATTCTGTAGAAAGGAAGATTAATTAAACTATAACAGATAACATGACCCTATTCCTCCAAGTAGGAATCTTCAGCACCTGTTTCCTGATTACCAAACTGTCACACAGTCATTCCATGAACAATATTGTTGAATAAAATAACTCACAACTTCTCAAGAATGAATTGTATGAAATCAATGCAGTGGGTAATGAAAACAAAGCTCTAACAATAAATACGAAACTTTATAACTGCATAAATAACTTCAACAAACAGGGTTTAATCAAGGTCCGAATAACATAAACAGTTAACAGACTACGGGAACAAATGGGTGAATCTTGTGAAGAAGGCAGGCCCCTTCCTTCTCACAAGATTCCCCAGAGAAAGGAATTATATTGAAGTGCTCAAAACAAACTTTTATTAATATATCAAAAATCAACATATTACAAAAGAGTTACACTCCTCTGTTAAGAAAGATCCACCTCTCGCAGTCTCTAACTATCCTTCTAATGCTGATGTCTCCTCTTTTTAAAGAGGAGACATCTATTATAGTTACATCATAGAAATTCTATTTTTAACCTAATCTGATCTTCTGTTCTAAAATAGGGTCTTTCTGTTCTTCCATAGCAGAATGATGTTACAATGGATACAATAATACTGGATTCAGGATGGCTTGTGTAAAAACTTCCCTTACTTGTCTTTTCTTGTTGCTGTCATACTTGAAATGCTCCTTCAAAATCGCAAATCACGGGTTGTTTCAGCAACGGGATTTGCATACCATGTTGACTTTTTCAGCAACACAATCTTCAAAATAGATTAGCTGTGGTCTTTAAAATATCTCAGCAACTATATGCCTTTGATTAATGATTAAATATAAAAGTAATGTAGAATTATATGCAAAACAAATTAAACATATAGTAAAAGACGAAGAATATTATATACCTTTGGGAGAAATGGATGAAAGTGATAATGTAAGCTTTAAATATGGAATAAAAAGAGTAGAATGGTAACAAAATATGTGGTCAAAATGGTACATTATGAGGTCCTAACAGGAGGTAAACACCATCCTCAGTGTTTCATTTCATCTCAGCAAACAATTCTGGATAAGCCTCATGAAAAAATCCTTCATCTTCCCAGGTAGCCTCATCCGATCTGAAGTGCTTCCACTACACTTTAACCTAGGTGATGGCTCACATCTAGAGCATTATTTCTCTTTGATCGAGTATACGTTGAGGATCGACCAGAGAATATCGATCGATTCCGATTCGACTTTTCGCATCCAACAATTCTTGAGTTAAATTCTCATAAAAAATTAGTGTTTTAAGATAGGATTTTTTAATCTTACCCTACCCTGAATTCTTTGCAGTGGATTACATGCTTTGGGTCATGCACGTACTCCTTTTAGTAAGGACACATGAAACACATTGTGCACCCAAATATGTTCGGGTAAAGCCTATCGATAACCCATAGGTCCCACTCTTTCCAATATTTGGAAAGGTCCATGAGAATCTGGGAGCCAACTTGGCATAGGAGGTGCACCTTAGTGTGCTCTTCTTTGGTTTGATCCTTACATACACATGATCACCCACTTCAAATTCTCGATAATTCCTCTTCTTATCTCGCATACACCTTCCACCATTCTTGAGCCGCTTTCAAATTTTGTATGATCTTCCTTACTTTTGATTCCATCTCGATTTTCCCAACATCTCTCGGGGTCCATTCATCAACTTGGTTTCGCTGCTCCAATTGATGGAAGTATGACATTGTCGCCCATACAAAGCTTCAAAGGGGCTCATCTTAGGAGACTCCTAGTAACCATTATTTTATAAAAATTCTACCAAGTGTAGTCATTCTTCCCATTTCATTGGTTGTTTGCCATCACGTACATGTGCAACATATCTTCCAAGATTTGGTTTACCCGCTCATTTTTTCCATCTATGTGGGGATGATAAGCTGATGCGAAATTTATTTGAGTTCCCAAACTCCGTAAATAGAGTCTTCTAGAATGTTGAAGTAAATTTCACATCCCTATACTGATATAATAGTCTTTGGAATGTCATGCAATCTAAAAATATCTCTCATGAAGATATACGCTATTTGCACGGTTTTGTAAGTAGACGTACGAGTATGAAATGTGCTACTTTACTCAATCTATCGACCAACACCATAATCGAGTCATTGTGCCATTTTTTTTATCTTTGTAACCCAAGTAATAAAGTCTAGGGATATAACTTCCCACTTCCATTCGAGCAGCTGTATAGGTTGCAACAATCTAGCTCGGTGTTGATGTTCCACCTTAAATTGTTGACACTCCGGACATTTGTTCAAGTATTTCGCAATATTCCTTCACATACCCTAGCAGTAAATAGACTTTTCTAATTGTTGTTAGCATTTTTTGGTATCCTAGGTGTCTGTATAATTACTACGGTGATACTCATCCATGATTAGTTCTTTTAATCTCATTCGATTTGGGATATATAACTTTCCCTTGAAGGTTAACATTATATCCTTGTCGATTTCATAGTGTCGGATGGTTTTTCTTGTCTTCTCGGCTTCCTCCACTTGCTTTCATAAAATATTGGTATTCTGGATCCTTCTCGGATTCCTATTTTATACGATCTAAATTTATATTCGATTTGATTATAGAAAAGCTCATAAACACAATGCATTTTTATGCTTAAGGCATCCACCACACAATTTTATTTTCCCTTTGATGCTTGTTTATCAAAGTTGAATTCACGCAGGAAGGCATTCCACCTTTCCCGTCTAGCATTTAAATCAGCTTGCTTAAAGTAGTTGTTGAGGTACGTTGTGATCAGCTTTAGCACAAATATTTTTCCTAACAAGTAGTGCCTCCATACTCGGAGAGCATGCACTATTTGCTATCAACTCTAAATCATAATTTGAATATCATTGTTCATGCTCATTTAATTTTCTCGATTCATATGAAACCACTTCTTCCTTCTTGCGATAGAATTTCCCCAACTCCTTCTTTACAAGCATTAGTACAATTTTGCAAATTATTTGTTGAGGGTCATCTACCCTCAACACTAGGGTTGTGGTGAACAAATGTTTTAACATTTGAAACTATTCTGATACTCTTTGGTCCATTTAAATACTTTTCCCCTTTCTTTGCAAAGATGTAATTAGGAAGGAAATCTTTGAGAATCCTTCAATGAACCATCAATAGTACCCGCTAATCCCATAAAGGATCGAATATCTACCACATTTTTGGGTACTCATCATTCCGTAATAGTTTTAATTTTCTATGGATTGACTCGCTGTTCCTTCGACTGGAAATGACATAGCCTAGATATTGTATATGTTCCTTGAAAAAGTCACATTTTCTCGAACTTGGGTGTATAGCTGATTCTTAGTAACATCTCCGGAACACTATCCTTAAGTTCTCTTTGTGCTCTTCCATGCTTTTTGAATAAATCAAAATATAATCTATGAATATCGTAACAAATTTTTCAGAGAAAGGGTGAAATATTCCATGCATCAGACCCATAAATGTTTTTGGAGCATTAGTTAAACCAAATGGTAGAACCAAAAACTACGTAATGCCCATATTATTTTGTACGGAAAGGAGTCTTTTTATATATCCTCATCCTTAATTCGGATTTGATGATATCCAGATTTTAAGTCTATCTTTGAGAATACAGTTGCCTCCCTTCACCCGATCAAAGCAGGTCATCAATACGTGCTAACGAGATACTTATTTTTTGCTATCAATTTGTTGGGTTGTCTATAGTACATGCACATTCGCATGGTTCCATATTTTTTCTTTACAAATAACACGATGCTCCCCAAGGAGACACTACTGGTCGAGTGTACTTGTTTGTCCAACAACTCTTGCAATTACATTTTTCAATTCAGTTAGCTCAGGTACACTCATTTCGATATAGGGCCCTTGAAATTGGTGATGCTCCTGGCATCAAATAAATAGTGAAGTCAATGTCTCTTCTTGGAGGTAAGCTTGCTACATTTTTTGGAAAACGGGTCCATGAAACCTCTGTAGCTACTAGTATGCTTTCCATCAGGGAGTATTTTCCTTAGAATTAGAAAAACCAACATGAATGGCATAAAAATGATATCCCTTTCTAATAAACTTACTCATTTTAGAGGTCGTGATGGGACGTAGTCGTGAAAAGGTTTCTTGATTCCCTATAATTATTGATGTATTCCATCTTGCATTATGTATTATATGATCATATCTTTACAATATACCAATGTCCAGTGTCTCTCTAAGCAATCCATGCCCATTAATACATCACAGATCCCAAAGGTAGTATATTCGAGATCCACATTTAGTCGTTGGCTTCAATTTTCCAGAGGTACAGTTTCGACTTTTGGCACAATTTTTTCTTTTTGCCCCAGGTGGCTAGCTATTACTAGCCGGGTATTTTGAATTTCTCACTTTGTAACTTACAAATTTCTACTATTTTTGGGTTTACATAACTTAAGCTGGCACTTAGGGTCAACCAAAATAGAAACGAGTTGTGCAAGTAACTTACCTTCTAGTTCTATCATCGTTGGTTAATAATCCGCTCTACCCATCCTCCAAGCTTGCATTAATTTGGGGTAAGTTCCGAACTACATCTCCCATTATAGAGGCTTCTTGTAGATTAGCTACCGTATCATTCCTTCCCTATTGTTGGAATTTCTTATAATAGTGAGCCTCACCACACCCCCAACACTCGTGGAGGTGGTTTCGTTTTTGTCCTTTTTCGGGTTTGCTAGAATCCTCCGTGGTATTTTCCTCCATAGGTCAACATGAGTTCTTTGATGGTTTCTCCTGAAATGTTTTCTCATCGAATTCCTTGTGCAAATTCTTGAAGTTATTAGTCCTAGTATTTTTTGAAATTAAAACGCTTTTCTACCCTTTTTTGGCTACAGCTTTTGCCGAGTTTTCCATTTTCCTTGGACTTTTGGTAACACATTCTCACTTTTTGAATTGCCTCGTCCATTGTCCTTGGATTCATGAACTCAATTCTTTCTTTCATATGGGTTGGAAAAATAATTAAGAATTGTTGAACCTTAGCCTTTTCATCTCTTAAATAAGGGACGTATCTTAATAGGGAAGTGAACTTACTTATGTACTCATCCATTGTCCTTTGAATCAACTTCAAATCATGGAATTATTTGGAATTTTTCGTCATAGAAATTTTCTATTAGATACTTGTCCTTGAATTATTTCGAAATGTATCCCATCTCACATCCTGATCTTCAATGTTGCGGACATTTTTGACTTCCTCCACCATTTGGGTGGCCTTCTCTCTCAAATGATAGATGGCTAACCCGACCTTAATATTGTTGTTGTACTCATAAACTCTGAAAGTATTTGTTCATATTAATCAACCAAGCCTACCCACTTTCTCCGCTTCTCCGTCAAATGTAGTTGGTTTTATTTTTCTGAGAACTCGCCTTGTAGTTCCACCTTTTGTTTCATAATTTATTGTTCTTATGACTCATTACCAGACTAAACCTCATTATAGTTTCTATTTTTGTTACTCCGTTGTGAATTGCTTCTTTCCACTCTGTCATTGGTTTTGTGCCTAGCTTGTCGTTCATTTTCTTCTTGCATTCCTCTATCGGGACCAGGTTGTAACACTCCTTGATATTGTTTATCGGAATGGATCTTCGGTACTCGTTTCCTATTCTTGCATCGTGCACTCATCACCACTCCTAACCTGGAGCATTTATTCATGTCACTTCTACACAATTATTAATAGTATAATGGCTTGGTGCTGATGTTCTTCCAATAGTCTCTTGCTTTTACCGTTGTTGGTCCACATCTCGGTTGATCCACATTTCGGATTCATTTCCGGTTGGGAATGGGGGGTGTAGGTTCCCCCGGGTTCCAGGGAGTGTTCTTTGTGTAAATCCCCTCCTCATCTTATATTTTACCATGTTATCTCTTTTTATGTGCGCCATTTACAAACAACAATTTATCACATTAGGTGATGTTAGTCATCAGTATTTTTCACCTGTTGATGATGACTAGTTGTTAAGGCCAATTTTTCTAGCAGCTAATCTCGAATATGTCAAACTTGTCAGCTAGAAAAAACCCATAAAAATTTTTGCCCTCCTACCTTTTCAATCAGCCCATCATGAGATAAAACCTAATTTTCACGCCCTATCTAGGCTCAGTCATACAAACTTGTCCATCAGCTCCAAAGAGAATACTCCAAATCTGTCCAAAAAGTCTCCCCTAAGTTAGGTAGTGGCGCTTTAGGCGATCCTCCCTTGGAAAACTATCCTAAAGCCAAAATAACCTATTTCTAATATCATCCAGTCATAGATAACCTTCCTATTCTACAAATAAAGCTTGATTACACCCCTAGGTCGTGCCACTAACAAACCTTGATGTCTCAACAGTGCATATGCCATAGGTCAAAATGATATTAGGTGGATTTAAAATGTTTCAATGTCTTTTTCAAGAGCAGAAGTGTACAAGTGTTCTAGAAGACATTATTAAACTTAACATGAGAAGACAACAACTTCTCATGTGGTTTTGAGCTTGGGATGCCAGTACTGGACAAAGAGTTATTTCAATAAGCTCCTGCAAAAACAGTCAAAAGGTTAGTGACTTATGAATAACAAGAAATACTCTGCAGATACTGGTAAGGTTTCTTCTAATGTCTAAATATTCATAAAGGTATTTTAACAATAGGATTACATGTCTCAAAGAAATGCCCCTCATGGCATATTGTCAATTTGTCACTCTTATTTGCTTAACTATGAATAGGCAGTGAAAGGGAAGATGACACTTCTTGAAAGTAGATGAAATTACATCACTGTGTTAAAACCTCCTTCGAGCATGAGCAGAGGGTTGAGTGACTGAGAAAACCTCCTCCAAACATGAGCAGAGAGTTGAATGACTATGTAAAACCTCCTCCAAGTATGAGCAGATGGTCAGGTCATTGGTTGACAACCTTCTTCATTTTACAAGCAGAGGGTTTGGCAATGTGATAACGACATCCTTCATTTAATAAGCAGAGGGACAGGAATAGAGATATGACCTCATTTAAGGGCACAAAGCTAGCAATGCTGCAATTAACCTTAAAAACTTGTTTAACACCTTGTCTCCAATAGATGAATACCACTAACAGAACATTAGTGTCTCAAAGATTGATTATAAGGTTTCACTGTTTGAAAGGCAGAGTCTAAGTGTAGTGGGGAACAATTGAAGGCTTATGAATAGAAAAATTGTGTTAAAAACAGAGAGAAAGCAGTGGTGTTTAAAAAAGGTGCTTACATGAGTTTCACTGTTAAACACAGAATTGAAATACAGTGTGAAACTAATTGGATGATTATGAATGGAGAAATTTTGTTAAGCAGATGGCCAAGCAGTGATATTATGATAATCAAAGAGGTTTGGTGTTTCTTCTATCAAATATCTCCTTCAAAGGAAACTTGCATCTAAAATGAAAAAAAATTGTACAGACTCATCAAATGTAAGGAAAGGGTATGGCAAGATGTCTCAAATTCAAAACAACATTCAAATAATCAAACCATATCACTATCACAGTCAAAGGACTTTTATGGGCATGTGAAAAAAGCCTTGTTGTTCCATATTATTGCATTGAGGGTTTCTAAAGCCCTTTTTCCTTGATGAACATATATAGTTAAAGCCATTGGTGGATATAAATGAGGTTCTTCACCCACAGTAAAAAAGAAAGCTCAAAGAGCACCTGACAGTTTGATCAACTTCACAGTGGGTACAATCATCATCAAAACACCAGCAGAGCAGAAGTTGTCAAAGTAAGTTTTAGAGTGGTGATTTATCTCCTTCCAAGATATGGAAAAGGATGCCTCACAAATCATTGATATGTCTTTGAGCAAGGTTTTTCCTTTAAGAGTCAGAAATAAGCAAGAAGTGATAGAGTTTCTTCTTTAACGAGAAACAGTGAGAAGATAGTAGAATGGGTTTGTTGTTTCTTAAAGAAGCCTTTTTACTTCAACAAGAGCCATCACTAGGGTGTCATTCAAAGGTCGACCACAACATCTTTTCAAATGAATTGTTCGGAGATGAGTCTTCATAATGTTTTAAAATGATAAAATTGCAAAGACAATGGCTCATGTTTTGGCAAAACAAAAGGCCTTTTCAAACACATAAACCCTCTAAAGCATTATATGAAAAAGTTTGATTTTTCTTTCATATAAGAGGTGGGGAGACCATTTCAAAGCTCATTTTTCAAATTCAAAACTCACCAAGTGCTCCCCTAGCTGTTCACCCGACAGAGAAAGAAGTTTCGAGCAATTTCCAAGCTTTTTAAGGCTTAAAGCTTGCGCGGCGCGCCTGGAAGAGTGCGCAACGCATTCAGAAGAGAAAATACACAGAGTTTATATAGTTGCACGACACACCTGTAGTGGCACATGGCATGCTTGTAGTGCCAGTCACCATTGCCCGAAGGCCGACCTGACACCTCTCATTGCACGACGTTCTTCTCAGTGAACGTGCCGCTCCTCTCTAAATGCCCAAAACACCTTCAAAAATGCCTTTGAAGCTGCCCAATAAATGAAACAAGGTCTCTAAGAATTTCTTTGAGGTATTCCACTTCTCCTCTTGGAAAATTTCAAATATTGAAAGGGTGTTTGCTATGTTTTTCCGTGAGAAGGAACTAGTGCCTTTAAAACCCTTTCATCATTTAAAAAAAAATGAGATAGGCAATGTTAAGGAGACAGAGTCCTTGTCAAAGCTGGAGAAACCTTTCTTGTGATTAGGGGGTCTCAAAATAGTTTAAACAGTGTTTTAACAATGGTTTTAAGAAAGGCAGTTTGTCATATAAAGAGCATAAGAGAGAGACAGTGATTAGATGGCATTGTTTTTGACCAAACTCAGAGGTTTTTATTTCTGTGATTGTCACACATCTTTACAGTGTTAGGTGGATGTTTTAAACAGTATTAAAGGACCCTAACTGCCTTTAAGAACAGTAATAGCCCATAGGTAAAACAAGAGCAGACTCTGTTTGAAGTTTCGAAGGTGAAAATAGTGTTTATAAGGTAAAGCCTTTTCATTTTGAAAAAGTTCTCTCTGTGTGATGAAACAGCCAAATATGTGCAGCCTCTATAAGTCCCAAAAGAAAAGTGTGTGAGAGGTTTTTTAAAGTCAGTTGAAGGTGTTTTGTGTCTACCTTTGTAAGGAAACAGTGAATAGCAAAAGGGGTATTGATTGAAGAGAAAGGTGTTTTTAGCAAAACAAATGTTCATTGTTCTAACAAGAAACCACAAATACCTCTTTTCAATGCCTTGCCCAAGCATAGTAATAAATTGACTGTGCGCATTTTATTTTGACAAATACTTGTTGGTTGGCATCAAAGAGGACAAACATCGACTGATAAGGAGGACAGAGGTGTGGTTGAGAAAAACATTCCAAGGGCCATTTGAGATAGCTTGGTTTTTCAAAGAACATTCAAAACAAAATGCCTCTTAGGCAAGACAGTAGGAGTGGCCTTCACAGGAGGTTTGAGCCTGTTTCAACTGAAGAGGTAAATGCTCATCCATCAGTCCTATTTAATTTTCATGAGGTTGGGTGTCTAGAGTTTTGTCAAAGGGTGCAGGAGGTGAAAAGATATTCCCCTTTGACACATCTTTGTGCTTTGAGATTTCAAGGGAAACACTTTCAGCTGGTAGGCTTGGATTTCAAGTTCTCTCCTAGGTCCATTTCCAAGGCCACCAAAAATCCCTTATGTCAGAGAAGTGGTTTAAACAAAGCCACATAGACTCAGAACAGTACAAACCTTTTCTGAAGCCTGAGCATAGAGACACATGCCCATCCATTTTTCCTTTCTCATATCTGTTGACTAGTTAAACCCCCCTCATGAAGATAATCATGAAATACTTCACTTGCGAGGGAAGATTCTCCTGAGTCTTTGCTTACCATGTCTGATTTATCATGCGTTTCACAAGAGCCAAATTGTTAAATCTCCCTTTCTTTCTACATAGAAGTATTGAGAAAATGAGCTCCACTGTTCAGAAAAAACCTCCTTCTCAGCAAGCATCCTGCGTCTTCCATCATTCCCTCATTAAGGTTATCATTTTTCATCAGCTTGAGAAGAAGGAAATCTCTTGGGATACTTTCATTACACATCCAGATTTCGCCACTATCCCTTCATTTCATACATCTCCTTCACCTTCCACTCACCATCCTTCGCCTTATTCAAACAACCCCATTCCCAGGAAGCTCAAATTTCCCATTGAACAAGAAAAAGAGCATGATGAGGAAGAAGAGCCTGGGAAAGAGGAGGAAGATGATGATGAGCAGCATCATGATGAAACAGGGCAGCAAGGGGAAGAAGAGCACAGTGAGGCAGAGCAGGAAGGGGAAGAAGGGCATGATGAAGAGGAAGATGATGATGAGTAGCATCATGATGAAATAGGGCAGCATGATGAATTGGTGCAACACAGTGATGAAAGGCAGCCACATGATGATGAACGACAGTAAGGTAAGGAAGGGAAACATGATGAACAGGTGCAGCATAGTGAGGAAAGGAAGCCTCATGAAGAAGAATGGCAGCATGATGAACAGGTGCAATACAGTGAGGAGGGCAGCCCTAAAAAAAAATTGCAAGAGGGCAGTGAAGGCATCCATGAAGAAACTCAAGACAGTGGCAAGAATGATGAGGAAAGTAACAAGGAAAAAGAGCCAATAGAGCATGTGATAGCTGCCTCTCCTAGGCAAGGGGCCATGCTCTCTTCTCCAAAAGTGGCCAAGCCCCGGATATCAAGGAAAAGGGTGCCTAAATCTGTAACTCGAAATGTTACTAGGGCCCTCCGAAGCAAGGGGAAATTGCCCAAGAAGCCCATTCTCGAATTTCCCAAGACGAGGAAGACTAAAAGAGCCACCCAAAGCAAAGGAAAGGAGAAAGAAGGAAGAAACCATGAAAAGGAAAGGGACTTCGACATAATTCAAATCCAAAGTGATGATAGCGACAATGAAGCCCGAATCCTAGAAAATCTCTTGATCAATAGATAAAACCAAATTGATGCTTTGAGGACTGATCTAGAGAGGGCTAGAAACTTCAATCACTTTTTGCAAATTCAAAAAAAACAGATGAGTGTCCATATGGCGATATATGTGACACGGGCCATAAAATACAAAAAATAGGCCTCCAAGGCACAAGTGAGATTGGAAGAACTCATGGGTGAGTTCGATGAGAGTGAAGATGAATATCAGCCCAGGAGAAAGAGGCCAAGAACCATGGGGCTCAAAAGAGCCCTTGAGAAACAAAAGGAAGAAGAGGTTGCCCTTCTCCAATCTACCCCTGTCACTACATTGTTCACCCAAGAGATAGAGAACAATCAAGAAGCATGGCTTGAGAGGGTAAATTATCACTTGGAAAAGAAGTTGGAGAAGGAAAATAGAGATTTGGTCCTTCAACGAAGGATGACCGGGCACTATAAGAGGCTTAATCAGTTTTCTCGACAAAAATTGAAGGCCACATAGGAAAAACTCAAGGAGGCTCAAAAGAGGCGCCTCGAACCAAAATTGAAGAAAGACACCTCAAAGCTCCAAATTTTGGCCTCATCTTCATAGCATGTTTTTGAAAACCCTTGAGGGTCAAGCTCACCAAAATTGGGCGAAATTCAACAAGTAATGTTTTTTTTTCATTTTTGGGTTTTTGGCAAAAATTCATGGGCATTTCCATTTCTGTTTGGGGCATCCTCAAAGGATGAAAATGGTATAATTGGATGAAATAATTTCAAGGGAATATACTTATCTATTTTTAGATCAATTGAAGATGATTTTCTCCCCCAAAATGGCGGAAATCACTCACTTTTTCCACACTATGCCCCGTTTATCAGCAAGGTCTATTTTTTGAGTTTTTACACACAGGTCAATTTTTGGAGGACTTTCATTGGTCAGTTTGGAGAAAAAAAAGTATTTTCATAAAATAGACATTTAGAGATTTCCAACGAGCCATAAAAGGCCTCGTTTTGACATCGAGAAGGCCTCCAAAAGTTTCCATAAAGTTACGGGACTTTCTACTAATGTATTTCTTAAGTATTTTTGTAAAAAATGAACCTTTCAAAAGTGACTTTTCCTCATGTGCGTTTAGCTATTTTTGTGCATGGTTAGTTAGGAAAGGTCAATTTATTTTCCTTTTCTAGCATTTTTGAAATATTTTATTAGATATTTTGTGCCTTGGGCTTTGCAAAGCCTCAAGGACAAAATCAAATATTTTGGATAGGCCAATGAGATTGCAAGTTGAACTAGGAGGTTTTCCCTCATATTGGCCTATATATTCCAAAGGTTTTAATTGTAAATAAGGCTGAACTTGATGAATAGAAGCAATATATGGTTATACAAGCTTGGAAGAAACACTTGTCTCATGCTTTTGGATAGTTTCTTGGATGTTTTTGGATGATGAAGAAAGTCTGTTGTTGGATTCCATGACTTGGTAGAATGGTATAATGTCTCTCTCTCTATTTTGTTTCTTAGTTTTCATTCATAATTCCATGTTCTTGCTTGTTATAAGATAGTAGAGAATAGATTTGAGACATGTCCTTGGAGGCACCTCAAATTTCTTTTTTCTTTATAGCTTCTATTTTTTCTTCCTTCTTAGTCATATCAAAGAATCCTTGATTTCTCTTTGATAACTGAAGAATATTGTTTGCTTGTTTCATTTATGGTTTTATGCATGCTAGGTATGATTCACGGTATTCCCTACTTACTCATGGCTAGTCATAGCTCCACCTCTTAAAATTCTCTTTTATTGTTTGATTGTCATTTGTTGAACCAACGAGGTCTTGTATTGATCATGCCCTTTGCCTAAAACTATGCAATCTTGCTTTCAAAGTGCCCAATAGCTTGAAATACTATGCTTAGGAATTCCTTCATAGTGATTTAAGTTGTTTGTTTGTATTAAATGTATTTCCCCAAAGTCTGATAGCCATTTCCTAAAGTTAGAGAGTCATATATCTCTATGCATGGCTTGAATGTTTATTTCTATGCATTGATCAATTTATAGTTACATTTCTCACGATTAATGGTTTTCCCTACCATTTTTATGTCAGCTACTAAACTATTTATGTTTGAAATACTTTGTTATTCACAAATTCAATGTCCATCTCACTCCATTTTACCCAAAGATCCATTTTACCCCGCTCAAATCAGCCCTTCAACAACCTTGTATCACCATCTGACAGCTTTCTTGACCTTTTCGACCCCATAGCACAGTTGATTTGACATATTTTTACCTATATTAGTCTTTGATCAGTTCATCCCTCACAACCTAAAACCAAAACCAAAAACCTACTTCATAACTGTCCTAGAATCAAGAACACAATAAGCAAACACACATATATCCCTTACAAGGCTAGGTCCTTGGGCTCCAAAGAGGGAAGGCTAGGTCCTTGGGCTCCAAAGACTAGTTTGATGTTACACTGTCATTTGTCTTTCCAATCAGCCAAATCATGGGACACTAACATAATGGCGATCACGGTGGGACTAACTGAGTACATAACAGTCTAGAAAACTCTTGTAGATTCATTAGTCTTTAAAAATTTAAACAAGCAAGCAGTCCATAGAATCATTTAGAGTAAACTCTTTTTGTTTTCACCACCCTAGCAAAGTGATGAATCAGGTCTAGAACACTCTAATAAACCATAGGCTGCACATAAAAACTCAAAAAACCCCAAAACATTCCCAGATTGGCTTTTCCCTAGTTATTGGTGGTGGACCATAGCTACATATTTACAAAAAACAACCAAGTTCCACCTGGCAACTCCACTAGCCTCCAATAGGCCTAAAAAATCCGTAAAAAACCAAAAAATTCACAAACCATACCTTTGTGTTGACTCATCCTTTCTAAAACTTAAAACTTATGGTGCAAACTCTGTAATCAGTGACAAACTAAGTATAACTTAGTGATTCAGAAGACTTCAACTAAACATAGGAGATAAACAGAAATAATCTTGCAAATAGAACCATTAGCTTGTCCAGACAGCCTAGCAAAATATTGAAACCAAGTGAATCACTTTTCCTTGCAAGTCTTCATCTCAAAGTCTACTAGAAATTTTTTTCCTGGAAGCATCTTTGATAGTGTTAGTGGTGGATCATAGTTCCCACAAAAATCCACCTGGCGACTCCACTAGTCTTCATTTTTGTTTTGGCCATCCTTCACATTGTTGAAAATGCAACAAGATGATGGAGCTTAGTGAAAAGAAGTCGCCTTCACTAAGTGGGCCCACAGGCTATTTTTGGCGCAAAGTCTATTTTTAGACATATGGATCATGGTCTATGAGTTGTAGGATGCTATTTATGGATGATTGGTCGAGTTGGTAAAAATAGATGGACCTCTATTTTTAGACATTGGGCGGAATATATTTTTAGACTGTCGGGCTAAAAATAGAATAGTGAAATATTATTAACCCTTAAAAATATTTAGACTATAAACATTATCTTATCCTCTTGGAGCACTTCAGTTTGATGCTTAGATGTGGCACATGCAGCTGACAGAAGGAAATACACTTTTCCTAAGGGTTAGTTGAGCTATTGCATGGTTGACTTCAGTTAGAACTCATGTGGCAGAGTTTGGTGGAGTTGATGAGACAATTGGTGGAGTTGTGTTCGGTTTAACTTAGTTGAACTAGTTGTATTTAGTCTAACTGATAAATACACTAGTGATGAGTGGTGTGAATTAATTATTAATTAATTCACTAATTATTAACTCATAAATCAACTAAAGAATACATCAGTTAACTGTAATGCATGGATAGTTCAGTAGAGACCAGTGTTAGAGGTGGGTGAAAGGGTGAGTGTGAATATCAGTTGTGACTATACCTGTGCATGAGATTTGCACACACATTGATGGAGATTTCCAATGAGGATTGCACAGTACAAGCCAGGGGATTCGAACTTGGATCTCATTCATTCACATCTTGGATTGCGCAGTAGAGGCAGGCAGACTTGTGGAGAAGATTTGAACCTGTGACTTGTTCAAATCTGAGCTAGTTTGTGTGTAACTTTTGGAGATAGTACTAAGTACTTGTGAGGAGTATTGTACTATGATTGTTACATGTTCTCTATCATTATAATAGACAGAGATTTGGGGGTTTTCAGCTATCAGCTTTCCCCATTACATACTGTGTTATATGTGTGCTTGATTATTTTTTAATGTGCACATGCAACTGCTTCTATTTCCGCATATTGATGATCAATTGTAGAAGAGGTTATGTATTATGCATGAAGCTTAAATAGTGTGTAATCAGCATAATCTCGGTGAATAATTAAGCTATTATTCAAATTTCTACATGGTATCAGAGCGAGAATTGATCATCAGATCTATTACAGTGATTGCAATTTATTTCGGTAGACAGAGTTTGTAAGCGGGCCAGGTAGCCTCTGGATCCATCCTTTCTCTGAGAGGTGATATATCCAGTAAATGCCCCTACATTCGATCTCTGCGCTAGAAATACTTTGTTCTCACAGATCGGAAGCAGTTGAGTTTTGAGCTGGTGGAATTCGAATTTGCAGCAGAATTTGGAATTCGAATTTGTAGCAGTTTTCTTGGTGTCGAAGTCAAAATGTCTTTCAACAGATTGCAACTAGAGTATGCCCTTGAGGGAAGCTCAAATTATGTTTCATGGAAGGACAGGATGGAGGCCGTATTAGATGATAATGGGCTGAAGGATTTCATAGAGGCTGAGGTCCCAAAGCCTACTGATGCTGCTCAAGTTGAGGCTTGGCAAAAGAAGATGGAAAAATGTCGAAGGATTTTGTTGGAGGGCGTGAGGGATCACATTGTATCCAACATGCATGGAAAAGCTTCTCCATACTTGATGTGGAAAGCATTGACAGATTTATTCCAAAGCAAGAGCGACCAGAGGAAGTTGGCGCTCAAGGATAAACTTAGACACATAAAGATGGAGAAAGGCGACAGTATGCCCAAGTACCTCACGAAGTTCATCCAATGTAGGGATGAGCTGGGAAGTGTGGGGGTGACTGTAGATGATGAGGAATTGGTGAGCTTGGCTCTCCTTGGTCTTCCGAAGAGTTGGCATGCCTATCAGGATTCTGTCAATGGTTGGGAGAAATTGCCAGGATGGGAGCGACTTTGGTCGGATCTTGTGCAAGAGGAGATAAGGCGGAATACCAGGGACGGATCTTCATCAAAGGCATCTGATGAAGAAAATTTCACTTTGGCTGCCAAAGAAAAGAAGGGGAAGAGAAAGAAAGCTTCTCATTCCGGTGCGAAAGGCAAGAAGCAGGACATGTCCAAGGTGAAGTGCTTTCACTGTCACTAGCACGGACATTATGCCACAAATTGTCCGCAGAAGAAGAAAAATAAGCAGGCTGCTGGATCTGCAGTGGGAGAGGCCTTAGCCTCGCAGTTTGAGCTGGATTTTTCGCTGATCGCATGCTTGGTCTCAAGTGTGATGGGATCAGTATGGTTCTTGGACAGTGGTGCGTCTTTTCACATGACTGGAGATCGAGATCCGTTTTCAGATCTGGATGAGAAAGATCTTGGAGTGCACATCGAGATGGGCGATGATGGTAGATACAGTGCGACCGGTATCGGTACCATTTCCTTTGAGAGGGAGTCTGGTAAACCCTTCGTATTGAAGGAAGTGATGCATGTTCCAGAATTGAAGAAGAATCTTATCTCTGTGGCGATGTTAGAAGACAAGGGATATGATGTTGTCTTCAGCAAGGGAAAGGCTTTCCTGCGCAGTAAGACAACTGGAGAAACCCGGAAGATAGGGGTTCGAGTCAAGAACCTTTATCAATTGCAAGTAGATGGCTGCACAGCAATGGCATGCAAGGCAGAAGGAGTGGTGAGCCGGGATGATGGCGAGCTATGGCACCGGAGATTGGGCCACCTTCACCATGGAGCTTTGAAGATACTGTAGCAGATTTATACTGGGCTTCCTAAGGGCACTCTTGCGCAGTCAGATCAGTGCAAGGGGTGTACCTTGGGAAAATTTGTGAAAGCCACCTTTCACGAGAAGGATAGTCGTGCCACAACGATCCTTGAGAGAATTCACACAGACGTGTGTGGACCTTTCTCAGTAGCTTCGACAGCAAAGCACAAGTACTATGTGATCTTTGTTAATGATTTTTCTCGGAAGTGCTGGATCTTCTTCATGCAGAAGAAGAGCGAGACATACTCAAAGTTCTGTGAGTTCAAGGCGCTAGTTGAGAAGGAATCAGGAAAGCATGTGAGGGCTCTTAGGAGTGACAATGGTGGTGAATTCATCTCTGCTGAATTCAAGGACTTTTGCAGTGCAGAAGGAATTCGGAGGGAGCTCATAGCACCTCATAAACCACAGCAGAATGGGGTTGTTGAGCGGAAGAACAGAACGATCGTGGGTGCTGCATGGGCGATGTTGCATGATCAGGGCCTACCCCTTCACTTGTGGGCAGAGGCATGCAATACTGCAGTATATGTGCAGAATCGTTGTCCTCACAAGATACTTGGCATGATTACACCGGAGGAGGCGTTTTCTGGTGAGAGGCCTGATATTTCCCATTTGAGGATTTTTGGTTCACCTGTCTACATGCATGTGACGAGGGATGCCGGGAAGAAGCTGGAGCCGATCGCAGAGGTTGGGATATTTGTGGGGTACAATGATATGCCCCATAACTATCGTGTGTATTTGCCAGACAGTTGCAAGACTGTTGTGCGACAGGATATCAAATTTCAAGAGGAGAAAGCCATGAAGTGTTCGCTTGAGAGGGAGCCACACTTGCATGCAGATGAGGAGATATTAGTTCCTAAGGATGAGCTTCCGGATGTGGATCAGCCACAAGAGGAAGTTCATGGAGTGGAAGAGACCACTCATGCAGCGCCAACCATCAGAGGGCGCAAGCGCACTACAGAAGCTGAGCGACTGGCTCAAGATGCAGAGAAGGTTGTAGGACCACCTACATCACAGCGCAGACAGAGACAGTCACCGGACCGGTACACTGGATACATGGCTCTTGTGAGCAAATGTGTCATGACAGAGCCATCCTCTTTCGAGGAAGCTGTGGAGGACCCCGCATGGGTAGATGCCATGGTGGAAGAGTATGATTCCATTGTCAGAAACAGTGCATGGGAGATTGTCCCAAGGCCGGAAGGGAAATCAGTGGTGGGTTCGAGATGGATCTACAAAGTGAAGCAGGCAGCTGACGGGAGTGTGGAGAAGTACAAGGCAAGATTTGTTGCCCGAGGCTTTTCACAGATTGAGGGGATCGATTATGAGGAGACCTTTGCACCTGTCGCAAGGTATTCTTCCATACGGACGATCCTAGCTCTCTCAGCGCAGATGGGATGGCACATCCATCAGATGGATGTGAAGACTGTGTTCCTCAACAGAGTCATTGAGGAGGAGGTGTACATAGAGCAGCCTGAAGGTTTCGAGATCTTCAGCAGTGAGTCGCATGTGTGTAGACTCAAGAGAGCACTATATGGGTTGAAACAAGCACCTCGTGCTTGGTACACACGGATAGACAGTTATTTCACCGGACTTGGATTCTCCAAGAGTGAGGCGGATCCTAACCTATACCAGATTGTGGTGGAGGGTAAGTTGTTGATCATTGTACTTTATGTAGATGATTTGATTTTGACGGGTGATGAGCTGTTGATACTTTCATGCAAGGAGGATATTGCACGAGAGTTTGAGATGAAGGACTTGGGCATCCTTCATTATTTCCTGGGATTGGAGATTTGGCAGCGCAGCAGATGACTGTTTGTTTCTCAAGGCAAGTATGCCCGGGAGATTCTGGAGAGGTTCAACATGTAAGGCTGCAAGCCTGTTGACACTCCTCTTCTTGGTGGTTGGAGGAAGGAGGATGCTACTTCAGCGGAGTTAGTGGATGCCACTGTCTATCGACAGTTGGTGGGGTCGCTTATGTATCTGGTCAATACACGACCCGATATATGCTATGCTGTTAACCAGCTTTCGCAAGCTATGGTTAAGCCTACCAAGCTCTTCTGGAAGGCAGGCAAGCATGTATTGCGTTATCTTAGAGGCACATCGAGATATGGCTTGTGGTACAGACAGGAGGATGAGGTGAAGCTATGTGGCTTCACGGATGCAGATTGGGCAGGAAGCCCAACGGACAGAAAGAGCACATCTGGAGGGATCTTCAGTATCGGGTCGAAAGAAGTTTCTTGGTACAACAAGAAGCAGATATCCGTGGCACTCAGTTCAACAGAGGCTGAGTATATGGCAGCAAGCTTGGCTGCATGCGAGGCCATATGGATGAGGAAGATCCTGGTCGGGTTGTTCGGGTCACACTTGGAGCCTACTGTGATTTATTGTGATAACCAGAGTTGCATTAAACTCTCGGCTAATCCAGTATTTCATGATATATCCAAACACATCGACATCAGGTACCATCATATCAGAGATTGTGTGCAACGGAGAATCATGTTACTTTCATATGTTCCCACGGAGGATCAGGATGCTGACATCTTGACGAAGGCGCTCACCAGGAGCAAGTTCGAATTCCACAGAGGTAGGATAGGGGTTGCAAATAATCCATATCTTGTTGAGAGGGAGTGTTGAAAATGCAACAAGATGATGGAGCTTAGTGAAATGAAGTCTCCTTCACTAAGTGGGCCCGCAGGCTATTTTTGGCGCAAAGTCTATTTTTAGACTATGTCTATTTTTAGACATATGGATCATGGTCTATGAGTTGCAGGATGCTATTTATGGATGATTGGTCGAGTTGGTAAAAATAGATGGACCTTTATTTTTAGACATTGGGCGGTTTCTATTTTTAGACTACCGGGCTAAAAATAGAACAGTCAAATATTATTAACCCTTAATAATATTTAGACTATAAACATTATCTTATCCTCTTGGAGCACTTCGGTTTGATGCTTGGATGTGGCACATGCAGCTGACAGAAGGAAATACGCTTTTCCTAAGGGTTAGTTGAGCTATTGCATGGTTGACTTCAGTTAGAACTCATGTGGCCGAGTTTGGTGGAGTTGATGAGACAGTTGGTGGAGTTGTGTTCGGTTTAACTTAGTTGAACTAGTTGTATTTAGTCTAACTGATAAATACACTAGTGATGAGTGGTGTGAATTAATTATTAATTAATTCACTAATTATTAACTTATAAATCAACTAAAGAATACATCAGTTAACTGCAATGCATGGACAGTTCAGTGGAGACCAGTGTTAGAGGTGGGTGAAAGGGTGAGTGTGGCTATCAGTTGTGACTATACTTGTGCATGAGATTTTCACACACATTGATGGAGAATGCCAATGAGGATTGCGCAGTACAAGCTAGGGGATTCGAACTTGGATCTCATTCATTCACATCTTGGATTGCGCAGTAGAGGCAGGCAGACTTGTGGAGAAGATTTGAACCTGTGACTTGTTCAAATCTGAGCTAGTTTGTGTGTAACTTTTGGAGATAGTACTGAGTACTTGTGAGGATTATTGTACTATGATTGTTACATGTTCTCTATCATTATAATATATATATAGTTTGGGGTTTTCAGCTATCATCTTTCCCCATTACATACTGTGTTATATGTGTGCTTGATTATGTTTTAATGTGCGCATGTGACTGCTTCTATTTCTGCATATTGATGATCAATTGTAGAAGAGGTTATGTATTATGCATGAAGCTTAAATAGTGTGTAATCAGGATAATCTCGGTGAATAATTCATCTATTATTCAAATTTCTACACACATTAGCAACACCCCTAGAGAGGCCATCCATCCAAAACAACCACAAATTCCATCCTCTTTAAGCTCTGAATTCGAAATCTGGCTTCACAAAGGATATATACCAGATCTCATCCAGAACCAAATCCTCCTATCATAGTAGATGACCCAGAGAAGATTCTGTGGCAAGCTTCCGAAACTGGCAACCTAGCTACCGATAGGTCCATCCGTAAAGCAAGATCAATACTAGAACACCTCACAGCCTTGCAGGATTCCCCATTTGACTTAAAATTAGCAAAAACCATTTTTAGAAGAAAGTCACAATGTAAGGTAAACTTTGATGATCTTGAGCCCCTAGATCTGCCACAGAGTCCTAGTAGAGAAGCCTCACCTACTATACCTCCATACTTTCAGCTTCTCCATCACTTTGGCTCCTACCACCCTAGATCTACTCAAAATCAGATCACTAGCCCAAGTACATCTTCCATACTCATCCAAACCACTACTATTCAAATCACCTCAGCTCATCCTACTAGCCCTCATTTTGTACATCATCCATTAACTCCCACCATGGCTGCCTGGTATGCACCCTTGGTGTTGCCACACCCTTTGGCGCCCTTACAAAATGACTATTAATCCAAAATCTCGCACTTTAACGGAGTTGAGATTACCACAGCTCAACAACATGTAGATAGAATTAGTGATGCCTTTGAATATATGGAAATAGAAGATGAGACCATCAGAATGAGGATGTTCACCCAAAGCCTTGGCGGAGAACCCAAAAAATGGTTTAAGAGCTTAACTCCAAACATCATCCACGATCTCCCAGAACTCTACCAAACCTTCATAAATAAGTGGGAAATCAGAAAGAACCCCATTCAAATCCTATCATAATATAACAATATAAAATGAGAAAATGGGGAAAGTGTCCAGGGATACTACATTAGGTTAAACAGTGTGTTTAACGCCCTCCCACCTCACTTAAAACCCCCACTTGGCTCATCCTTAGCAAAATTCCCTGAAGGATTCGACCCAGATATGAATTATCAACTAAGAGACAAGGACCCCCCTACCTTGGAGGAAATGCAAAAAGTGGCCATAAGTGCAGACGCCAACTTAGCAGAAAAGAGAGCTAGGACTAGATCAGAAAGGAAAGTCACATACCGGGATGAGGTCTCCACTTCAGCCCCTTCCTTAGATCCTAGAATAGATGACTTGGTTAGATCCATGGCGAAAATGTGAGAAAAGATAAGTGAAAAGACACCTCTTAGGGACAACCAGCCAAACCCTCCAAACAGAATCCAGAACCAAAATTTTAGGAGGGAACAGCCTCAAAACAAACCAAGGGAAAATGACCAACAAATTAGGCCACCCTTTAATGAAAATTATGTGGAAGAAGATGAAAGGGATACAGAACCCATTGATGAAAATCATTTGAACCTTACAGGTTCTGATAGCGATAGTGAGGTTTACCTCACAGAATAAGAACAAGCGTTCTTCTCTCCGAATCAAGATGAAACCAACTATGAAGATCCCGAAGATCCTGCCATAGATTTTTAGAATGCCATAATAGAAGCTCACATGCAGTATGACCTTAGAAGAAAAAAAAACCAAGACAACTCCAAAAAAGGTAGCTCAGGCACTGTTAAAACCCCTGATACCATCCTTAAAAAAGCAGTGGATAGCAACAAAATCATGGTCAAGAAAACTGACCAAAACAAAGATAAATCTATTCAAACAAGTCTTGGCTCAGATGCTCCTAGTACCTCCACAAAGATTCCTGAGATGGCTATGTTAAAAAAAATCCCGAAACAAAGTCAGAAAACTCAGAACATAGAGAAATTCATGGCTGAAAAAATTGAAGCAAACCTGTCTAAACTACAAGCACCTTTCAGTTTTGAGGGAGAAATCGCCAAAATAAAGATTACCATGCCTCTCATTAAACTTATCGCCCAAAGCTCTTATAAATCCCAAGTGTTAAAGGTCCTGAATATATGAAATGATGCAAACACCCTTAATCTAGCTGATGACACTCCTGAAGTGTTGTTTGGTCCAAAAATAGAAGGGAAATTCCAAGAAGGAACCATTTTTCCCTTTTACATTAGTTTCAATATCCATGATGAAATCTTACATAATGCCATGCTAGAATCTGGGGCCTCACATAATCTCATGCCGAAGGTTGTGATGGAAAGATTAGGCCTAGAAATCACAAGACCATATAAAGACTTATATTCGTTTGACTCAAGTATAGTCAAGTGTCTGGGTTTAATCAAATATATTTGTTTTAGTTTGGCCCAAGTACCTGCAAAACACCTGATCACAGACATAGTGGTAGCAGACATCCCTCCAAAGTAAGGAATGCTTTTATCCAGATCTTGGGGAGCCAAGCTTCAAGAAATATTCAACTTGATATGTCTTATGCCACTATTCCTGTGTTTGACCAAAATAGAATACTATATCGGGAATCACACATGAAATATATGATCAGCAGCCAAGAAAGGCTAGATAACATCCCAATGTACTCCTTGCATTATGATCTGAACTCTTTCATTTTACACACTGATGAGGACATTGAAGAACAGTCAGGACAATTTGAAACAAACTTTGGCCCACCACATCAACTGCCCCAAGTTCTCTATGATGAACTAAACACTCAGAATTATCATGACCATGATCAATTATGTCTTGAGGAAAGAGAGTTTGTTCCTTTTGAAATAGGGATAGAGAAAGAAGCACAAACCATTATGTACCATCAAGAAAATTGCTCAAACCTTAGGCAAACATCAGCAGTAACATCAGGCGACTTTTTTAGAACAAAGGCATTAGAAGACTTGCATATCAAAAACCTTTTTGGAAATAAGGGGTAGGGGAGCTTAATGTTCTTACCATACCTTAAATATTTTCCATCTTATAACTCTACCCCTTCGAATGAAACTTTGACTGTAGCCATAGCAACTAAAGATACAAAAAAAATGTCTGATAAACTTCTTATGAAAGGATATGATGACTGCAGCCCAAATATATCTGAGTTTCTTGAACTGGCTAACACTCTGTCACTCCACCAAAGACTGAGAACTGCTAGAATTTGCAATCTTGTTCAAAATACTACTTCATATAGAGAAAATAGTGAGAAACACTATGCCACTACCATCACTCCAAGAAACAATTTCAACAAAATAAAATACAAAAATCTGGACCAAACAATAATAGTCAAAGATAAAATAGCTGGTCATAGGATCTGTTTCGATTTTAGAAGCACTAATACACACCCTTGTGACATAAATTTTATCCTTCCTTCCCAAGACCATGATATACCAATGATAAGTGCTTTTAATCATATGTCTTTGCAAGATGATGTTTCAGGTTATAGCCAAATGATTCCTTTACGAAGCGAACAACTCAAAGAACTTTTCAAGTATGTTGGAAGTAGTCCCATTTTCAAACCCAGAATTGCAAAACCACCAGACACCAAAAACATGCTCCTAAAAGCCATGTTTCCAGTCCTGAATTTCTACATTTTGATGTACCTTGATGATGTCATCATATACTTCAAAAATTACAAAGAATATCTGCATTATTTGAAAAGGATGTACAACAAAAGAAGGAGTGGAAATCAGAGGTATAAAGAGGTACAACGGGAAGATACGTGGTTGTTTAGAGATTCATGCATGAATCCTTATGTCATGCTTGGAAGAAAAAAATTTCCAAATTTTTCTTTTCAAGAGCTGAGTGGACCAAGAGTGGTAGGAGATCCTTATGAAGATAAGATGCTTAAGTTTTTCCATTTCCAAGATTTCTAAGTCAAAACGTTTTCAATCATTGTGTATACCATTGTTTGAAAAAAAAATCAAAAATAGAAAATTAAAAAAACAATAGAAAAACAGAAAAAGAGGGTAGTTTGAAAAATAGAAAGAAAGCTCCATGTTCCAAAAAATAGTTATTCTGAAAGCGCACAAGTCTAAATTCCACTACTAGTGCTCAAATGTCTTGTTCAGTTATCTAGCCTAATCATAACTGAACATGTTTTAAATTTATTTGCTGATAAGTTAGTGAGAGGAAAGATAGTCAACATTGTGTAAGCTTGACTTATCAAAGAGAATAGATTAGGAAAAGATACTGGTTCCACATGCTCAAAACAGAACCAAAGAGGAAATCAGGGATGAAAAACAAACTGTGTATCCTAACCCTGATTTTCTAGATTTCATTTTATGAAAAATAATATTTGTGTGCATCTTGTCTTTCATGCCACAAGTACATGACAAATCAAACTGTCTAATCCTGATTTGTTCATTTTTTCAATTTCATGTTTTAGATTAGAGAATAAAATCCTGTCAAATAGCTTAACCTTGACAGTCGATCTAGCATAGGTAGAGAAATGAAGGAGTTCATCAGCTTAATCTAAACTCTCAGCGGATATAAGTGTAGAATTAGATAATATCATTTTTCAAAAATATTATGTCAAAGGGTTGCTAGTCCAAATGCACACAAAAGAAGAAAAAATGTTAGGAAATACAATGGGGTAGGTAGAAATATTGTTGATGCTAATCATGCTATCAATTTTTAGAAATAGCATCAAGGAAGAAAGAAATTTGCGCCAATGGCTAAAGGCACTGGTCTTCAAAGAACCGAGATCTGAAATTATGGACACCTCCTGAAAAGGAGATGCCCTCACGAAATGGAGCCACTGTTAGTCATCAGTATTTTTCACCTGTTGATGATGACTAGTTGTTAAGGCCAATTTTTCTAGTAGCTGATCTCCAATATGTCAAATTTTCCAGCTAGAAAACACCCATAAACATTTTTTCCCTCCTACCTTTTCAATTAGCCCATGATGAGATAAAACCTAATTGTCAAGCCCTATCTAGCCTCAGTAATACAAACTTGTCCATCAGCTCCAAAGAGAATACTCCAAATCTGTCCAAAAAGTCTCCCCTAAGTTAGGTAGTGGCGCTTTAGGCGATCCTCCCTTAGCAAACTATCCTAAAGCTAAAAGAACTTCTATCTAATATCAACCAGTCATAGATAACCTTCCTATTTTGCAAATAAAGCTTGATTACACCCTTAGGTCACACCACTAACAAACCTTGATGTCTCAGCAGTGCATATGCCATAGGTCAAACTGATATTAGGTGGATTTACAGTGTTTCAATGTCTTTTTCAAGAGCAGAAGTGTACTAGTGTTCCAGAAGACATTATTAAAATTAACATGAGAAGAAAGCTACTTCTCATGTGGTTTTTAGCCTAGGATGCAAGTACTGGATAGAGAGTTATTTCAATAAGCTTCTGCAAACACAGTCAAAAGGTTAGTGACTTATGAATAACAAGAAATACTTTGCAGATACTGGTAAGGTTGCTTCTGATGTCTAAAGATGCATAAAGGTATTTTAATAGCAGGATTACATGTCTCAAAGAAATGCCCCTCATGGCATATTGTCAATTTGTCACTCTTATTTGCTTAACTATGAATAGGAAGTGAAAGGAAAGATGACACTACTTGACAGCAGATGAAATTACATCACTCTGTTAAAACCTCCTCCAAGCATGAGCAGAGGGTTGATTGACTGAGAAAACCTCCTCCAAACATGAGCTGAGGGTTGAATGACTGTGTAAAACCTCCTCCAAGTATGAGCAGATGGTCAGGTCATTGGTTGAAAACCTCCTTCATTTAAAAGCAGAGGTTTTGGCAATGTGATAAAGGCATCCGTCATTTAATAATAAGAGGGCCATGAATAGAGATATGACCTCATTTAAGGGCACAAAGCTAACAATGTTGCAATTAGCCTTAAAAACTTGTTTAACACCTTATCTCCAATAGATGAAGACCACTAACACAGCAGTAGTGTCTCAAATATTGATTATAAGGTTTCACTGATTGAAAGGCAGAGTCTAAGTGTAGTGGGGAACAATTGAAGGCTTATGAATAGAAAAATGGTGTTAAAAATAGAGGGAAATCAGTGATGTTTTAAAAAGGTGCTTACATGAGTTTCACTGTTAAACACAGAATTGAAATACAATGTGAAACTAATTGGATGATTATGAATGGAGAAATGTTGTTAAGCCGATGGCCAAGTAGTGATATTATGATAATCAAAGAGGTTTCGTGTTTCTTCTATCAAAGATCTCCTTCAAAGGCAACTTGCAGCTAAAATGAACAAAATTTGTACAGACTCATCAAATATAAGGAAAGGGTATGGCAAGATGTCTCAAATTCAAAACAACATTCAAATAATCAAACCATATCACTATCACAATCAAAGGCCTTTTATGGACATGTGAAAAAAGCCTTGTTGTTCCATATTATTGCATTGAGGGTTTCTAAAGCCCATTTTCCTTGACGAATAGATATCGTTGAAGCCATGGGTGGATACAAATGAGGTTCTTCACCCAGAGTCAAAAAGAAATCTCAAAGAGCACCTAACAGTTTGATCAACTTCATAGTGGGCACAATCATCATCAAAATGCCAGGAGAGCAGAAGTTGTCAAAGTAGGTTTTAGAGTGGTGATTTATCTCCTTCCAAGATATGGCAAAGGATGCCTCACAAATCATTGATATGTCTTTGAGCAAGTTTTTTCCTTTAAGAGTCAGAAATAAGCAAGAAGTGACAGAGTTTCTTCTTTAATGAGAAACATTGAGAAGATAGTAGAAGGGGTTTGTTGTTTCTTAAAGAAGCCTTTTTACTTCAACAAGATCCATCACTAGGGTGTCATTAAAAGGTCGACCGCAGCATATTTTCAAATGAGTTGTTCAAAGATGAGTCTTTATAATGTTTTAAAATGATAAAATTGCAAAGACAATGGCTCATGTTTTGGCAAAACAAAAGGCCTTTTCAAAAACATAAACCTCGTAAAGAATTATTGAAAACGTTTGATTTTTATTTCATATAAGAGGTGGGGAAACCGTTGCAAAGCTCATTTTTCAAATTCAAAACTCACCAAGTGCTCCCCTGGTTGTTCACCCGACAGAGAAAGAAGTTTCGAGCAATTTCCAAGCTTTTTAAGGCTTAAAGCCTACACGGCGCGCCTGGAAGAGTGCGCGGCGCGTTCAGAAGAGAAAATACACAAAGTTTATATAGTTGTGCAGCGCGCCTGTAGCGCCGGTCACCTTTGCCCGAAGGCCGACTCGACACCTCTCATTGCGCAGCATTCTTCTCAGTGAACATGCCGCTCCTCTCTAAATGCCCAAAACACCTTTAGAAATGCCTTTGAAGTTGCCCAATCAATCAAACAAGGTCTCTAAGAATTTCTTCGAGGTATTCCACTTCCCCTCTTGGAAAATTTCAAAGATTGAAAGGGTGTTTGTTGTGTTTTTCCATGAGAAGGAAATAGTGCCTTTAAAACCTTTTCATCATTTAAAAAAATTGAGATAGGCAATGTTAAGGAGACAGAGTCCTTGTCAAAGCCGGAGAAACCTTTCTTGTGCTTAGAGGTTCTCAAAATAGTTTAAACAGTGTTTTAACAATGGTTTTAAAAAACGCAGTTTGTCATATAAAGAGCATAAGAGAGAGACAATGATTAGAGGGCAGTGTTTTTGAGCAAACTCAGAGGTTTTTACTGCTGTGATTGTCACACATCTTTACTGTGTTAGGTGGATGTTTTAAACAATTTTAAAGGACCCTAATTACCTTTAAGAATAGTGATATCCCATAGGTAAAACAAGAGCAGACTCTGTTTGAAGTTTCAAAGGTGAAAACAATGTTTATAAGGTAAAGCCTTGTCATTTTGAAAAAGTCCTCTCTGTGTGATGAAACAGCCAAATATGTGCAGCCTCTATTAGTCCCAAAAGCAAAGTGTGTGAGACGTTTTTTAAAGTCAGTTGAAGGTGTTTTTTGTCTACCTTTGTAAGGGAATAGTGAATAGCAAAAAGGGTATTGATTGAAGATAAAGGTGTTTATAGCAAAAAAAATGTTCCTTGTTCTAACAAGAAACCACAAATACCTTTTTTCAATACCTTGCCCAAGCATAGTAATAAATTGGTTGTGCGCATTTTATTTTGACAAATACTTGTTTATTAGCATCAAAGAGGACAAACAGTGACTGATAAGGAGGACAGAGGTGTGGTTGAGAAAAACATTTCAAGGGCCATTTGAGACAGCTTGGTTTTGCAAAGAACATTCAAAACCAAATGCCTCCCAGGGAAGATAGTAGGAGTGGCCTTCACAGGAGGTTTGAGCCTGTTTCAACTGAAGAGGTAAATTCTCATCCATCAGTCTTGTTTAATTTTCATGAGGTTGGGTGTCTAGAGTTTTGTCAAAGGGTGCAGGAGGTGAAAATTTATTCCCCTTTGAAAAATCTTTGTTCTTTGAGATTTTAAGGGAAACAATTTCAACTAGCAGGCTTGGATTTCAAGTTCTCTCCTAGGTCCATTTCCAAGGCCACCAAAAAACCCTTATGTCGGAGAGAAGTGGTTTAAACAAAGCCACCTAGACTCAGAATAATAAAAACCTTTTTTGAATTCTGAGCATAGAGACACATGCCCATCCATTTTTCCTTTCTCATATCTGTTGACTAGTTATGACCCCCTCATGAAGATAATCATGAAATACTTCACTTGCGATGGAAGATTCTCCCGTGTCTATGCTTACCATGTCCGATTTCTCATGCATTTCACAAGAGCCAAATTTTTAAATCTCCCTTTCTTCCTACATAGAATTATTGAGAAAATGGCCTCCACTGTTCAGAAAAAACCTCCTTCTCAGTAAATAGCCTGCCTCTTCCATCATTCCCTCATCAAAGTTATCATTCTTCATCAGCTTGAGAAGAAGGAAATCTCTTGGGATACTTTCATTACACATCCAGATTTCGCGACAGTCCCTTCATTTCAGACATCTCCTTCGCCTTCCACTCACCATCCTTCGCCTTCTTCAAGCAAACCCATTCCCAGGAAGCTCAAATTTCCCATTGAACAAGAAAAAGAGCATGATGAGGAAGAAGAGCCTGACCAAGATGAGTAAGATGATGATGAGCAGCATCATGATGAAACAGGGCAGCAAGGGGAAGAAGAGCACAGTGAGGCAGAGCAGCAAGGGGAAGAAGGGCATGATGAAGAGTAAGATGATGATGAGTAGCATCATGATGAAACAGGGCAGCATGATGAACAGGTGCAGCACAGTGAGGAAAGGAAGTCACATGATGATGAACAACAACAAGGTAAAGAAGGGCAGCATGATGAACAGGTGCAACACAGTGAGGAAAGGCGGCCTCATGAAGAAGAAGGGCAACATGATGAATAGGTGCAACACAGTGAGGAGGGCAGCCCTCAAAAAGAAATGCAAGAGGGCAGTGAAGGCATCCATGAAGAAACTCAAGACAATGGCAAAGAGCCAATAGAGCATGTGCTAGCTGCCTCTCCTAGGCAAGGGGCCATGCTCTCTTATCCAAAAGTGGCCAAGCCTCGTACATCAAGGAAAAGGGTGCCTAAAGCTGTAACTCCAAATGTTACTAGGGCCCTCCGAAGCAAGGGGAGATTGCCCAAGAAGCCCATTGTCGAATTTCCCAAGAGGAGGAAGACTAAAAGAGCCACCCAAAGCAAAGGAAAGGAGAAAGAACAAAGCAGCCATGAAAAGGAAAGGGACTTCGACATAATTCAAATCCAAAGTGATGATAGCGAAAATGAAGCCTGAATCCTAGAAAATCTCTTGATCAATAGAGAAAACCAAATTTATGCTTTGAGGATTGATCTAGAGAGGGCTAGAAACTTCAATCACTTTTTGCAAATTCAAAACAAACAGATGAGTGTATATATGGCGGTATATGAGACACAGGCCATCAAATACAAAAAAAAGGCCTCCAAGGCACAAGTGATATTGGAATAACTCATGGGTGAGTTCGATTAGAGTGAAGATGAAGATCAACCCAAGAGAAAGAAGCCAAGAACCATGGGGCTCAAAAGAGCCCTTGAGAAACAAAAGGAAGAAGAAGCTTCCCTTCTCCAATCTACCCCTCTCACTACATTGTTCACCCAAGAGATAGAGAACAATCGAGAAGCATGGCTTGAGAGGGTAAATGATCACTTGGAAAATAATTTGGAGAAGGCAAATAGAGATTTGGTCCTTCAATGGAGGATGACCAGGCACTATAAGAAGCTCAATCAGTTTGCCCGGCGGAAATTGAAGGCCACAGAGGAAAAACTCAAGGAGGCTCAAAAGAGGCGTCCGACACCAAAATTGAAGAAAGACACCTCAAAGCTCCAAATTTTGGCCTCAGCTTCACAGCATGTTTCTGAAAACCCTTGAGGGTCATGCTTGCCAATATTGGGTGAAATTCAACAAGTTTTGGTTTTTTTTCATTTTTGGGTTTTTGGCTAAAACTCATGGGCATCGCCATTTATGTTTGGGGCATCCTCAAAGGATGAAAATGGTATCATTGGATGCCATAATTTTAGGGGCATATACTCAGCTATTTTTAGATCAATTGAAGATTATTTTCTCCCCCAAAATGGTGGAAAACACTCACTTTTTCCACACTCTGCCCCGTTTATCAGCAAGGTCTATTTTTGGGGTTTTTACATACATGTCAGTTTTTGGAGGACTTCCAGTGGTAAGTTTGGAGCAAACTAAGAATTTTCAGAAAATAGACATTCAAATCTTTCCAAAAAGCCATCACGGGCTTCATTTAGATATCAGGAAGGCCTCCAAAAGTTGCCAGCAAGTTAGGGGACTTTCTGTTGATGTATTTCTTAAGTATTTTTGTAAAAAATGAACCTTTCAAAAGTGACTTTTCCTCATGTGCGTTTAGCTATTTTTGTGCATGGTTAGTTAGGAAAAGTCAATTTATTTTCATTTTTTAGCATTTTTGAGATATTTTATTAGACATTTTGTGCCTTGGGCTTTGCAAAGCCTCAAAGAAAAAATCAGATATTTTGGATAGACCAGTGAGATTGCAAGTTGAACTAGGAGGTTTTCCCTCATATTGGCCTATATATTCTGAAGGCTTTCATTGTAAACAAGGCTGAACTTGATGAATAGAAGCAATATATGGTTATACAAGCTTGGAAGAAACACTTGTCTCATGATTTTGGATAGTTTCTTGGATGTTTCTGGATGATGAAGGAGGTCTATTGTTGGATTCCATGACTTGGTAGAATGGTATAGTGTCTCTGTCTCTGTTTTGTTTCTTAGTTTTCATTCATAATTCCATGTTATTGCTTTGCTATAAGACAATAGAGAATATATTTGAGACATGCCCTTGGAGGCACCTTAAATTTCCTGTTTCTTTATAGCTTCTATGTTCTCTTCCTTCTTAGTCATATCAAAGAATTCTTGATTGCTCTTTGATATCTGAAGAATATTGTTTGCTTGTTTTATTTATGGTTTTATGCATCCTAAGTATGATTCACAGTATGCCTTGCTTACTCATGGCTAGTCATAGCTACACCTCTGAAACTTCTCTTTGATTATTTGATTGTCATTTTTTGAACCAAGGAGGTCTTGTACTGATCCTTCCCTTTGCCTAAAACTATGCAATCTTTCTTTCAAAGTGCCCAATAGCTTGAAATACTATGCTTAGGCATTCCTTCATACTGATTTAAGTTTTTTTTTTGTCTTAAATGTATTTCCCCAAAGTCTGATAGCCATTTCCTAAAGTTAGAGAGTCATATATCTCTATGCATGGCTTGAATGTTCATTTCTATGCATTGATCAGTTTATAGTTACATTTATCATGATTAATGGTTTTCCCTACCATGTTTATGTCAGCTACTAAACTATTTATGTTTGAAATCCTTTGTTGTTCACAAATTTAATGTCCATCTCACTCCATTTTACCCAAAGATCCATTTTACCTCGCTCAAATCATCCCTTCAACAACCTTGTATCACCATCTGATAGCTTTCTTGACCTTTTCGACCCCATAGCCCAGTTGATCTGACATCTTTTTACCTATCTTAGTCTTTGATTAGTTCATCCCTCACAACATAAAAACCAAAACAAAAAACCTACTTCATAACTAGCCTAAAAGCAAGAACAAATAAGCAAACACACAGATATCCCTTACAAAAATAGAGAGAGCCCTCTCTGAGTCCAGGAAGGCTAGGTCCTTGGGCTCCAAAGACTAGTTTGATGTTACACTGTCATTTGGCTTTCCAATCAGCCAAATCACGGGACACTAACAGGTGACCCATTGGGTTCCAGCATATGAAAACTGCTCTGATACCACTTCTTGTAATGTACACATCAGTACACCATAAAAAATAAAAAATAAATAGTTTTACATCTTTATTCCTAGCTTATGAACACACATATATTATTTGCTAGCTATGGTGATTACGTGTGTTACCCCTTGACTATTTAAAACTCCATCACTCATTTTACACATGCGGAACCATACATATAACATACTATGGACCTAACTGTTATTCCATTCAGCATAATTCATATAATGTTATTTGGTTTGATCATGCAATAGTTATGTCCAAAATTATATAGTGGAATCTATGTTGGCAAATCTTACAATGGAAATCATATCATAGTTTATTAAAATATGAAGGAATCATGATTAATGGCTTTTATTACTTTTCTCGGGTTCTATTTATTTATGTATACTATTCATTGAATTGGATATTTATGAGTTGTACCCCTTGCATGGGATTTCGGGATTAATGGCTAACACTTGTGCCACTGTCCACCATCAGATCTCAGGGTTTAGGATCTACGGTCATGACCCACCAGAACTAGTTTAGGGTAATGACCCTAGCAACCCTAATCGAATTTGTTATTAGCACTCCAGCAGCATTGCCCCTCTGTAACCACACCGCTTCCCTACTTGTTCGACCAATGTTTGATTCTGCTAGCTTTGGTTGCCATGACAGCTCTCCAGGTAAGCGGAGCCACTGCAACAGTCTCAGAAGTTTATGTTTTATGGCTTAACAGGTTATTCGGATTTTATGTTTATGCATATCTCATATTTTCTATTGATATGGCACGTGGTTGCATTTCACAGGCTCGACTCCATGGCTGAGGTAGCCCATGTCAATTTTGGTTTGATCTTGGGCTTCCATCGTCTTCACAACATCTGCCCATTCCCACAGTCAGTAAGCCCTCAAGTTCATCCCTTAAAATCGCTACTCGTTAGCTTCCGGATAATAGCTTGGTAAATTATCGGTCTCACTCTTGCTATTTTCTTTGTCAGTGATACGGACTTACCCTGCAAATTTATTTTCTTGGACAGGTAAGCTATATATATATATATATATATATATATATATATATATATATATATATATGGTTTCTTTCTTTTGCGTGCAAAATTCCGCTTAAATAGTCATAGTATTAGATTCCTCACTCTGTATTTTTTTTCAATGGCGCATGTAACTTACTCAACTCAATGATGAGGGTTTTTCTTGCAATTTTTCCTTTCAACAGTGCGCTTTGTTTTTCATTTACCATGCTACCATTCCTTTACAGGTACTGGCTTCTCTATCTATTACTTAAACTTCTCAGCGTAAGCCCTAAATATTTGGAATTGTGGTGCTCAACGACATTGTATAAATTAGATAAATTAGTTTTAAGGCACATGAATGCCGCTTATTTGATTTCCTTATGAGTTCGAGGGTTTTTCTCTATACAGCATTAAATTTGTGCAGTTTCTTGAATCTCTTCGGTAAATTTTAAGTTTTTTACTTCTTGTTAACTGTCGAGTACTTAGCTTCGCCTGAGAGGAAAAATTCCTTTGTAATAGCATCATTTAATGTTTTAATATTTTCTATAATTAATGGCTTGACTCTCAATTTCTTGGTTGACATATCTTAACTGTTATTTAAGTTTGGCCCGCTCGTGGGGAAGTAATGTCGTAATGGACAATCTTGTTTATGTAAGATATATGTGTAATTCTATTTGCTATATTTCATTGGTCTTTATTCACTAAAACTCGTATTAGCTTGAAGAGCTTGTTGCCCTTCTTGTTAGTGTAGATTTAGTTATTTTCTCTATAATAATAATACAGAGAGAAAGTTTCACACGTAGCTATTATTCTTTGTATTGACTGCTACACTTTTGAGTTTCACTGTGCTCATTTTCTTCAAAGTTCAAATATGTATATATTTCATTCATGTAGGGTTTTTCCTTCTATTCCTTTACTGCTTTCTTTCCAGTTCTTTGGTTAATTGGAGATGTCCGGACCATCTAGATTTTGGAGTTTTTATACAAATTCTTTGTTCGTGTATAACATAGTTACGAAAAAGTGACCAGTTCTGGGGTCTAGGGTTTCAGCCTTGGACCCTGAGCTAACAGTTCTTTCGGTAAATATTTATAGTTTTTTATTTTTTCTTTATTTATTTTGGTACTGTGGTTACTGTACACACTTTCTTTTTTCTTTGAAAGTCAAGCTATAACTTCAGTATATATATAAATTTGTTACACAGCCCACATACATTCAACAGTTCCATAGTAAAGTCTAGAATACAATACAAGAGAGACGGATGTATTTTATCCTCAACATGCACGACATAAAATTATTCATTCCATAATTTCAGGAAACAATTCCTGTATTAAAGGAATTATGTCAAGAATTTCTGTATTTTAAATAAGTCTATCTAAACATTTCTGTATCAAATAATTCTGCATACTTATCTCACTTTAGACTCTATTGATGATGTCCCCTCTACAATGAGAGAGACGATTACTTCCTCATCTCCCCCGTGCTCCACACCTAAGATGAGTAGGTTGACAAAAATTCTGGAAGAGACCTCGAGGCAGGATACATGAATGCTGATTGTTTCCACTAGTCACCACCAGCTCTGGAAATCATCACTCTCTCCCTTCCTATCCTTAGTCACAGAACAACACCTCTTTTCCTCACTGGGATGTAATTTTATCCCCAGAGGAAAGGTATGTGTCTTTAACTGTTTTCTATTCAACCACTTCTTAGTTCATGGAATACTTTTATCATCACTCTTTTAACTTCTTATGGAACCACTGTCCATAAATTAATTTTATTTCAAAAAAACATAATTAATTTATGTTCATAAAAAAATCTTTTTCTCGCCAGAAATAAATGTTTTAGTCTCTTTTAAAATTAAATAACACAACAAATAGCTAGCAATTAAGCCAAGTGTCACAATTTTACCTTAATATTTGTAGTATATTCTAACCTGTGCAAAATTACTAACAATATATTACTATCTATATCTATATTTCCTTAGGGATAAGGAGGATACTCCATGCATATGTCACCCTTTCCTTTTTTGGATTATGGAAATCTTCTTGATAACATATTTTGATTAGTTAAAGTAATGGAAAGGAAAATACCCATATTCATTTAAAATATAACAAGTCCTTTTTTTATTAATAAAATTTTAAATATTAATCATTAAATTTGTAAAATCATGTTGGGGTAAGGTATTTTAGGATGCTAAATCTATTTTTATATTAAATTAATATTTTAATAATACAAAATTAGAATTTCATTAAAAAAAAATTATGAGTGGATTTTATGATGAAAAATGAAAAAAATGAAATTACATTATAAATGAAATTGCACTCAAGTGAATAATAAATGCAAACTAATAGATTTTACAAATTACATTTATGTATTTGAATTTAAGTATTACATAAGTCATTTTATTTAGTAGTCTAAAAAGTGTGGAATATATATATATATATATATTTATTTATTTATTTATTTATTTTATTTAACTAATTTTCTTTCACCTAGTTAGGGAAAAATAAAAATATTTTACTCAAAAAGTTGTTTAGCTTGTGTTGGACTTTGAAATAAGTTATTTTTATAAATTTAAAACAAAAATCAAATATTTTTTTGGATTTTGAATGAAAGTTATATATGGAGGTTTTCAGGTTGTTAGGAATTTTATAAAGTGTATTTAAATTTTTTTATTTTTGGAAGTGGTGTTGTAGTTAAAGTAATTTTTTTTTAAATTTTGGTGATTATTGCAATAAAAGATACCTTCTAGAACTAAATGAGAAATATCTGTATTTATTTCCATTACCAAAACTAATTCCATATATTTGATTTAAAATTGAATTGAAAGGTTTTTCTACATTAGAGTATAAGAAATTTGTGCAATTTCTTTTATGCTGAACATGGACTTAGCACATTACACTTAGAAATTATATTAATAATAAAAAGGAGATTCAATATTAGTAATAAATATAATATTTTAATATCATGTATGTATATGTGTATGTGTGTGTATAAAGGGAGAGAGAAGCCTAAATAATGTAGACTAGATGTGATAGGTAGCTTTGTTAAGGCCATGGGGGCTTCACTATAGGAGCACATGGGTTCATATTGGAGGATATATAATGAGGAAAAATGACATAATATATTGGGGGATATAGGGAGTAAAGGGTTTTTATATTGGGAGGTATAAAAAATGTTAATGAAAAAATGGATACCTACAATATATAATGAAAGTAGGGGATTTTTAAATTGCGAAGGTGTATTGCATTTATATTGGTAGGGGGTTAAATAATGTGATTTTTGGACCTATTTTCCAATATGTCCTCAAATTAAGCCTATTTTTTAACATGCTATGGTCACACGTGATATGTTAGAGGCTCATTTACTGAAGCCCCTGTGATTAAGGCACTCCTTCTGTTAAGGACATAGTTTTAAAATTGTGTTAAGAGAAATTTAACCATGTTAAATATTGGTGTAAGTAACCAAGGTTAGATGATATTGTTAAGTAATTTTGGTGTCTTAGACACATACTAGTTTCATATGTCAACAAAATAAACAAAAAATAAAAAAACACTAAAAATATTTGAATAGAAATGATATTTTAATGCTGCAATACTTACTTTCAAGAAAATTTTAATCATATGCTTTAGATAAATGTTTTTAAAATCACCAACTCCATAATAATGGAAATTTTATAGTTAATTTTTGTTGTGAATAAATAAATGAAAGCATGAACCTTAACAAATTTTTGTTCAATTTAACTTTTAAAAATATTATTGTTTTTCAAATATAATTTATAAAATGTAATTAAACAATGAAGACATTATAATATTGAAAACTTATGATTTATTATCCCTTTTGATTTTTCATTTAATAGAATTGTTAAAAAGTATGGACTTTATTTGATAATTTTTTTTGTTTATCAAAGTTATCTTACTATAACAAAACAAAGTAGTTATAGTCATTTTTAATTTGATAGTTGTGTTTAATTTGGAAAAATATTTCACAATTTAATTTAATTATCTCTAATTACTAAGAAGTCTATATATTTTAAATAGAGGCCAATATCAATAGAATTTAATGATACAACTCACATTGCTAAAATTGAAAAAATAAATAAAAATAAACTAAACTATTACTTTATCTTAATTTATTAATATTATTATAAATGATAAAAAATATATATACTTTAAGCATATATGTATTTTTAAAAAATATAAGGAGATTCTTAACTATCATTACTTTATATGCAATTTATTAATATTATTATAAATGATAAAAAATGATATATAATTTAAGCATATATATATTTTAAAAAATATGGAGATTCTTAACTATAATTCCCATTCTATCTGATTTATATAATACTTATTTATATGATAGTTTTTAAATTAATCAATTTAATTAAAAAGGCTAAAAACTCTTCATAGGAGATAGCTCTCAATCTTTGTTTTCTAGAATATTTTATGGAGAGAAAATCCCTACCATACATCTAATAATGATTGAAAAATAAATTAAAACTCTCAAAACCCAATTTCAAAATAGACATGCATAATGTCAAGTTATTCTAGAATATTTTATGGAGGGTAAATCCATACCATACATCTAATAATTATTGATAATTAAATTAAAATTATAGAAACTCTATTTCCTAATTATTGATAATTAGGTGGATGGTAGGGATTTAACCTCCTCAAAATGTTCTAGAATATTCTTAGTAGTAATAACGTTATCTCAAAACGAGTTATACCCTTTGGCTATTTTCAATCAAATGTATCAATTTCTTTATAGCTTTTGGACATGCTGTGTTGATAACCCATGGTATTCACCATAAAATTATAATAAATTCTATTCAAGTGGGTGGGAATGTCCATAATTAACAATGTTAAGAATATTATTTCATATTATTTTAATATATATCTTTAACTCATATATTATTTCAATAGCCTTAGGAAAAAATAAATTTTTAATTTAATTAATATTTAAAATGTTTTTTAAATTTTGAGATGTAATTTCATATAATGTAAGCATGTTTACTTTTGACTAATACTTATTTTACAAAATATTTAATTTATATGTATAGGGTGTATAAAAGGACGATTCTTTATGTTATATAACTGTTTGCTAGTTATTTTGAGATATAAATTTATTTCTAATATATAATTAATATAATATTTAAAATATTATAAAAAAAAACTTTATTAAAAAACTATATAACTGTTTACATTTGATTTTGAGATTTGACTTTTTAATTTTTGAAATATAATTAATTTGGTAAATAGAAATATATTTTTAGAAGACTAGATAATAGTATGCTTTCTATTTTAAGATTTCATATTCATTCTGTAAAATATAATTGATCTAATATATATGAAAATAATTTTTGAGTATCCTGGTGTGTATGTTGGAGTTTACCTTTTAAATGGGTGTGTATGTTGGATTTTACATTTTAAATTTGTCAGAATAGTAATTTTTTTTTTTTAAAGTGTGGATTTCAATTACAACCATGGAATCTTTTGCTCTTTTGATTTTCTTTCTCAAACCAGAGAGCTTTGTTTTATATATTTTTAATTCTTAACAGCTGATTCTAATTGAACCGTTGGTTTTTCGCCTTGTTAAAATAGACTGTTGGCTTTTTCTTTCTTTTCAATTCTTCAGAGCTGATTAGATTGTTGTTTGCTTTTTCAAAATTGCTTTTCTGAAAATTGTAACGGTATTCTTGGCCATGTTCGGAAATGGAATGTTTGTTGTTCCGATTGGATTCCAGTGGGAGAGGCATGAAAACCCTTTTCATGGTGGCTTGTGTCTCTATATACTTTCTTGGGCATCAGAGCAGAGGCATGAAACCCTTTTCATCCTAAAGTCAATGAAGATGGTAATGTTGGTCGAGATGATGTTACGTTTTTCCATATAAAGGTAGAAACGATTTTCATCATTTTCATTATGAACTCAACATTGTTAAGGAAAACCTCTTCTCCAGTCCTTTTTTTAATGTTTGCTTCAGATTTATTATTTAAAATTGTGGTTTGGGATACAAGAAGTTCTCTCTCACGAGGGTTTCCGGATATTCGTAGATATCCTAAATTGGTTTACTTCATTAACGATATATCTTTAAAGGGTGACACAAAACCAATAGAAATGTTTTCTATCAATTAGATATTCTAAATGCATTTAAATTCCGCCTGTCTAAGCGTTGGTGAAGCTCAGGCTCCACATTCAGAATTTTTTTTATTAGCTTATCTTTCTTTACACACTACAATTGCAGGTGTATTTTTCAGAAATTTCTTCCTCATTATGAAGTATATATGAAATAATTTAAGCTATAGGAGGGTTCCATGTTAAGGATCGCCAGCAATCTTGGATTCCATTTACAGTGAGGAATTCAAGAACGGATGTCAAGTTATAAACAAACAAGCAAATAGCGTAAGTCCATTTTATTTGATAAAAATTTTCCATGTCTCCTAAACAATTTTACAGGGAGAATTGATCCATCTAAACTTAGCTTATATGTCGAGAAACAAAAATTATAAAACCATTTTCAGTTGTAAAATTGTTTTTGAACACCCAAATATTAGTGCTCTGTTTCTTGAGCTTCATTAATCTTATCCCAAATATTAGTCTGCTATTTCTTGGACCTGGGTATTGCGCCTTATATGTCAATATAATCAACCCAAGAAAAAAATATTGAAATAACCAGTAGAAAATTTGTTAGACCAAAAAACAAAACTAGATGTGATTTGAGCATGACGGGCATGTTCCACGAGGCTCTGCTTGACGATCACTAGGCTCTGTTTGAAGGTCCCTCTGTATGAAGGCCTTCACTAAGGCCTTTCAGATCTCTCAGTTTGTTTGAAGGTCCCTCTGTATTTTGCTATTTCCTCTTGGTTTGGGATTCACATATATTTTTTTTTTTTTGACTTGACTAATACTAGGATCGGCAACGGGGATTATTTTGTTTCATATCTTCATTCAGTGCGTGTCTGGTTATACATTGAAGGATATTGGCCACACTGAGAAAATATATTGCCGAGTTTATAATCAAAAGGGAGAATGTCATTAAATTTATGTAATTTTTGTATTTAATATATATTCTTTTTTCTTATATTTTAATACGGTTTCAGATACCTTATTTTAGAGAATGCTTTACTGTAAGGAGATCGTAGATCGTGTAAATAGGTTCAAATCAATATGGGGTAAGGTATGCACAATTTCTCTATGCTATTGTTAATTTTTTTACAAATTTCATTGTTTTTTTTAGTTTAGGGAGATAATAAAAATAAAAAGTTATTGATATTTTTGCTAGTTGAAGGATGTATTAAGAGATTTGAAAACTTGAAGGGTTATTTGTTATTTTATTTTATTTGTATCTGTATGCTCCACTTTCCTTACTTTCTATCCATCTATTCACATTTAAATGAGAATGTGATGCAAGATGTAGTGCTCACAGATTGAGGGTTAATATTCTGCATAATTATTCCCTATTCTTATACTCACTTTTACATCATAATATAATGCAGAGTTTCATTGCTCGCTGATAGACGATGGATGTTCTAAAAATGTAAAAGTAAACCACAGTCTTAATCTGAAAATCAAATTCATTGCTCACTGATAGAGGATGGATGTTCCAAAAATGTTACAAAAGTTTTTACTGTTTACTGTTGTTGGGAAAGTTAAATTTGTATAAACAGTTTTGACGTTATAAAAATAACGAAATAAGTGTAGACTATAGCCATTGTCATGATATATGTTGAATCGACCTATGGACACGAAACTGATCACAGAATGATATAAAAATCACAGGATGCTCATTTCACATGTCTTTCAAACCTAACATAGCGAGTCGAATTAACACATAACACATTAGAATTATGGTGCACACAAAAATACCTCTATTGATCAGGTTTTAAGGTAATTAGCGTTCAGTAAAAAGAACAAACACAAGACATATTTCATGTATCCTTTCGGAGAAAATCTTCTTGGTTGGAAGTCCGTAGTAGTTGGTTTTGAAATCTGGTGGTCAATTTGTTTCCGCAAGTCATATGGACACAGGTTTAGTAAAGATTGGAACCGAGTGGGGTTATGTTGTTGGAAATGATTGTATTTTATTTTACTTTATTTACTCTATTTTTCTTAGTTTGTTTTATTTTATTCTTTCACATACTTTTTCATTATATGTTATATAAAAAATATAACCTATAAACAATATGATATTTACTGTATAAATTTGATATAAAAATATATTTTATTTGAAAGAAATAAAATGTATTGTGGGTTTTATTTTTTTATGTTTTAATGAAGGGTGTGGGGTGAGATGAAAAAAAGAGAGATTTTTAGAGAGGAGAGGAAGGAGACAGAGTGGGAAATGGGAGAGGAGGGAGGGTCAAAGGGAAGGAGGGAAGGAGAGAAGAAAGGAAAGAGATAAGGATGAAGTTGGAGAGGTAAGGGGGTGAGAGAGTGGGATAAAGAGAGATAGAGGTAGAGAGTAGGGAGAGATAAAGAGGGAAAGAGGGAGAGGAGAGTGAAAAAAGAAGGGGAAGAGGTCAAGGAAGTGGGAGAGAAGGGGAAATAGTGAGTGGAGGAGTTGGTAAGGAGAGATGTGGAGAGTGGGTAAGAGGGTAGGTCTAGGAATTTTTTTGTGAGAGACGGAGAAGGGGAGAGAGAGAGAGAGAGAGAGAATCAGAGTTGTAGTGAGAGAAATGTAGATGAAAGGAGTGTGGAGAAAGAAAGAGGGAGCAAGAGAAACTTAGAGCGAGAGAGAGAGAGAGAGAGAGAGAGGAGTTGGAAATTTGATTGGTTGAGTGAGTGTGGGAGGGTGATAAGGGGAAAATAGCATGGAAATTAAATAGATATGGGATGAAATAAAGATGTTAGCCTCAAAACGAGAAGGGTAGAGAGAGAGAGAGAGAGGGAGAAAGAAAAGGAGGGCCAAAGAGTGAGAGAGGGAGGGAGAGAGAGTGGGAGGGAAAGGCAGGGAGAGAGAATGGGAGGGAGAGAGAGAGGGAGGGGGGACGAAGGATGGAAGGAGAGGGAGAGGGAGGTGGCGAGGGAGAGAGAGAGGGGGGGTGGGACGGATGGAAGGATATGTAAAGGGAGAGATGGAGAGAGAGTGAGAGAGTTTGATAGAGGCAGAGAGGCAGAGTGAGAGAAAGAGAGAGACAGGGAGGGAGAGAGGAAGTGAGGGAAAGAGGGATAGTGAGAGAGGTAGGTAGAGAGAGATGGAGAGAGGGAGAGAGAGATAGAGATGTAGGACAAAGAGAGAGGGAGAGGCAAAGGGAGAGGGAGAGAGAAAGAGAGAGGAAGTGAGGGAGAGAGTGAGAGTAAGAGAGGCAGGTAGAGAGAGAGAGGGAGAGTGACAGAGGGAGAGAGGGAGGGAGAGATAGAGATGGAGGGACAAAGAGAGAGGGAGAAAGGGAGAGGGAGGTATGAAGGGAGAGAGAGAGAGAGAGAGGTAGTGAGGGAGGGATGGAGAGAGAGTGAGGGGGAATGGTGAGGGAAAAAGAGAGAGAGAGGTGTAAAGGAAGAGGGAGATGGAAGGGAAAACGGGTAGGGAAAGGGAGGAAATGGATGGAGGGTGGGAGGGAGAGAGAGGGTTGTGAGAGGTTGAGGGAGAGAGAGAGAGAGGGAAGCAAGGAGGGAGAGAGCAAGAGAGGTTGAGGGCAAGGGAAAGGGAGAGAGAGTGAGAGAGAGAGTGAGAAAGAGAGAGGGGGATGGGGACAGTGAGATAGAGAGAGGGGGAGGGGGAGTGGGTGAGGGAGACGAAGAGATAGAGAGAGAGAGAGCGAGAGAGATGAATTGAGGGAGTGTGGGAGAGAGAGAGTGGCAATAAGGGTGAGGGAGATAAAGAGATAGAGGTAGAAATGGAGAGGAACATGGAGAGGGAGAGGGAGGGAAGGAGGGAGACAGGGAAGCAGATAGAGAGTGAGAGAGAGAGAGAGAAAGAGAGAGAGGATGAGTGAGAGAGAGAGAGATAGAAAGGGAGGGAGGGACATAGAGACAGAGATATCGAGAGAGAGACAAATACTGAGGGAGAGAGCGAGGGAGGTTAGAAGGGAGAGAACGAGGGAGGGAGGGACGGAGGGAGAGACAAAGGGAGGAAGGTAAAGAGAGATAGGAAAATGGAGGGAGGGAGAGAGAGAGAAACGGAGAAAATGAGGGGGAGGGAGAGGGTTAGGGAGATGAAGATAGAGGAGGAGAGAAAGGGCAAGGAAGACGGAGAGGGGGAGGAGGGGAGAGAGAAAGAGAGACAGAGACAGAGAGAGGGAGGGAGGGAGAGATAGATAGAGGTAAGGAGTGAGAGAGAGAGGGAGGTATAGACAGGGAGAGGTATGTAGTTAGAGAGAGGGGGGTAGGGAAGGAGTGAGGGTGGGATGGGGGGCTAGGGATGGACAAAGTGAGGGAGGGAGGGACGGAGGGAGGGAGATAAGGAGAGAATGAATGAGGGAGGGAGGGAGAGATAGAGGGAGGGAGGGACGGAGAGGGAGGTAGAGAGAGATAGGGAAAGAGGGGGAGGAGGAGAGAGGGAGGGAGAGCAGGAGGGAGAGGGAGAAGGTTAGGGAGATGGAGATAGATGGGGAGAGAGAAGGCAAGGAAGAGGGGGAGGGAGTGGGGGAGAGAGAGGGATGGAGGGAGATATAGAGAGACGTAAGGAGTGAGATGGAGGGAGGGAGGGATAGAAAGAGAGAGGTAAGGAGTGAAAGAAAGGGAGGTAGGGAGGGAGTTAGGGTGAGACGCGGGGCTAGGGATGGAGAGAGAGAATGAGAGAGAGGGGGGGGGAGAGAGAGAGAGAGGGAGAGGGAGATGGAGGGAAGAATGCAGAGAGAGAGAGAGAGAGAGAGAGAGAGAGAGAGAGAGTGGGGGGAGAGAGAGAGAGTGAGATTGGGAGGGATGGAGAGAGAGAGCGAAGGAGGGAGGGAGGGAGAGAGCGAAGGAGGGAGGGAGGGAGGCAGGGAAGGAGGGATAGACAAAGAGTGAGAGGGAGGTTGGGAGAGAGAGAGAGAGAGAGAGAGAGCAGGGGGAGGGGGGAGGTAGAGTGTGCGAGAGATAGAGAGGCAAGGATGGAGGGAAGGAGGGATAAATATAGAGAGAGAGGGAGATATGGAGAGATAGGGAGGGGGGGAGAGAGAGATAGAGAGAGAGAGAGGGTTAGGCAGGGAGAGAGATAGGTACAGGGAGAGAGAGTGACATAGGGAGGGAGAGTGAGAGAGGTACGGGGAGGGAGGGAAAGAGGGAGAGAGATAGTAAGGGAGAGATCGAGGGAGGGAGGGAAGGAGGGAGGGAGAGTGTGTGGGAGAGAGAGAGAGGGGAGATAAATAGTAAGAAAGAGAGTGAGGGAGAGAAGGTGGGATGGAGGGAGAGACATAATGAGAGGGACAACGATGGAGGGAGAGAGAGGGATGGGGAGAGAGAGAGAGGGAGAGGGAGAGAGAGGGTGTGTGAGAGATAGAGAGAGAGAGGGTGTGAGAGATTGGGCAAGGGAGAGGGATAAAGGGGGGGAGGGAAGCAAGCAACGAGAGGGGGAGATAGGTAAGGGGAGTCAAAGGGAGAGATAGGGAAAGGGAGAGAGAGAGGGATAGGGAGAGACATATAGAGAGCGATAGGGATAGGATGATGGAGAGGGAGAGGGAGACAGATTGAGAGATTGACATAGAGAGAAAGAGAGAGAGAGAGAGAGGTAGGGAGGGAGAGATATGGAAAGAGGGAGAGAGATAGAGAGAGAAAGGGAGGGGGGGAGAGAGATAGGGAGATGGAGGGAGGGAGGATGGAAAAATAGGGATGGAGATTGAGAGAGGGATAAAGAGGGGAAGAGAGAAGGAGAGGGAGGGAGCGAGTGAGGGTGAGGCATGGAGCTAGGAAGGGAGACAAAGAGAGAGAGGGAGGGAGATAGATAGAGGGAGGGAGAGGGAGAGGGAGAGCGAGAGGGAGAGGGAGCGAGGAATGGCGGGAGTGAGAGAGAGAGAGAGACAGAGAGAGAGTAAGGGGGAGACAGAGAGAGTGATAGATAGATAGATAAATAGAGCGAGATGGAGTGAGGAGGGGGGGGAGAGAGAGAGGGATGGAGAGAGATACATAAAGAGAGAGGGAGGGAGGGAGAGAGAGATATATGAAGAGAGATAGAGAGAGGGATGGAGAGAGAGATATATGAATAGAGAGAGAGAGAGGGAGAGGGAGAGAGAGAGGGAGAGAGAGACAGGCAGAGGGAGAGCAAGAGGGGGAGGGAGAGAGAGAGAGAGGGAGGTAGAGAGAGAGAGGGGGGGATAGAGCAAGAGAGAGCAGGAGGGAGAGAGTGAGAGAGGGAGGGAGGGGGGCTGGCAGAGAGGAAGTCAGGGAACGAGGGAGAGATAAGGAGATAGGGAGGCAGAGAGGAATGGATGGAGAGATAGAGTGAGAAATAGGAAGAGCAACGAGGTAGGTAGGTAGGGAGGGAGAGAGACAGATATAGAGAGGGAGAGGGAGGGAGTAGGGATGGAGGAGGGAGGGTAGAGAGAGAGAGAGAGAGAGAGAGAGAGAGGGAGAGAGAGAGGAAGAGAGGGGGAGGGAAGGAGAGAGAGAGAGGCAGAGGGAGAGGGAGAGGGAAAGAGAGATATATATATATAGAGAGTGGGAGGGGGGTGGTTGAGAGAGTGGGAGAGACGTGCAGGGAGGTTGGGAGAGAGGGGCGAGGAGGGTGGGTTGTAGAGAGATAGATAGAGAGATTGAGAGAAGGGATTGGGGGGGTGAGAGAAGGTGAGGGAGGGAAACATGGAGGCAAGGAAGCAAGGATGGAGAGGGGGAGAGAAGTAAATGGAGTGGCAGAGAGAGAGTGAGAGAGAGTGGGTGAGGGTGAGATAGAGAGAGATGGATAGGGAGATGGCCGGGGAGACAAAATGAGAGAGGGAAAAAGTGGGAGACAGATAGAGACAGAGGGGGGGAGGGAGAGAGGGAGGGAGGGTGAGGGAGATAGAAAGAAAGAGTGAGAAAGAGAGAGGGAGAGGGAGAGGGAGAGCAAAAGGGAGAGGGAGAGGGAGAGGCAAAGGGAGAGGGTAGGGATTTAACCTCCGCAAAATGTTATAGAACATTTTTAGTAGTAATAACATATTACAAGTCAGATTTATCTCAAAATGAGTTATACCCTTTTGCTCTTTTCAATAAATGTACCAATTTAGTTATATATTTTTGGACATGTTGTGTTGATAACCCATGGTATTAGCCATAAAACTATAATAAATTCTATTTAAGTGGATGTAAATATCCATAATTAACAATATTAAGAATATTATTACATATTCTTTTAATATATATCTTTAACTCATAAATTACTTTTATAATTAATAACAATAACTCTAGGAAATTAAAATAAAGTTATAATTTAATTAATATTTAAGATGTTTTTTTAAATTTTGAGAAGATGTAAATTCATATAATGTAACTATATTTACTTTTAACTAATACCTAATTTACAAAATATTTAATATATATGTATATGGTTATATGTACACCATTACATTTAATATTTTGAGATAATTCTTTATGTTATATAATTATTGGCTATTTATTTTGAAAATTAAATTTCATTTCTAAAATATAATTAATATAATATGTAATATATTATATAAAAAACTTTATTAAAAAACTATATAATGTTTACCTTTTATTTTGAGTTTTTGGAAATATAATTAATTTGGTATATAGAAATATATTCTTAAAAGACTAGATAATTATTTGCTTTCTATTTTAAGATTTCATATTCATTCAGTGAAATATAATTGATCTAATATATATGAAAGAAGAATTTTTTAGTAGCCTAGATATGGTGGATATGTTGGCCAGAATAGTAAACATTTTTTTTTAATGTGAATTTCAATTACAAGCATTGAATCTTTTGCTTTTTTGATTTTCTTTCTCAAACCAGAGAGCTGTGTTTTATATTTTTTTAATTCTTAAAAGCTGATTCTAATTGAACCGTTGGTTTTTCACCTTATTAAAACATACTCTTGCTTTTTTTTGCTTTTCAATTCTTCAGAGCTGATTAGAAATGGAAGGTTTGTTGTTTACTTTTTCGAAATTGCTTTTTTGAAAATTGTAACGGAATTCATGGCCACGTTTGGTTTGGAAACGGAATGTTTGTTGTTTTCTTTTTTGAAATTTCTTTTTTGAGAATTGTAACGGTATTCTTGCTCCGGTTTTCCTGTATAAGGCCATGTGATATGTTCTTTGATGGCCTTTAAGGATTCCGATTATTGGGAGAATGTTGTTGCAGAAGCTGCGCATGTGTCTCGATATACTTTCTTGGGTATCAAAGCAGAGGGAGGAAACCCTTTTCATGGTAAAGTCAATGAAGATGGTAATGTCGGTGGAGATGCTGCTACGTTGAAACCCTTTTCATGGTAAAGTCCATGAAGATGGTAATGTCGGTGTAAACGTCAGTGGAGATGCTGCTACCTCTTTCTATATTTTCTGGAGTAGCAGAGTAGAGGTAAAAACCCTTTTCATCATTTTCTTTATGAACTCAACATTGTAAATGAAAACCTCTTCTCCAGTCTTTTTTAACGTTTGTCTCAGATTCATTATTTAAAATTGTGGTTTGGGATACCCGAAGTTCCCTCTCAGGAGGGTTTCAAGATATTCATAGATAACCGATTTCATCCATGATATATCTTAAAGGGTGTCACAAAATCAATAGAAATGTTTTCTATCAATTGGATATTCTAAATGCATTTAAATTCTTGCCCGTTTAGGCGTTGGTGAAGCTCAAGCTCCAGACATTCAAAATATTTTTTATTAGTTTATATTTCTTTACACACTACAATTGCAGGTGTATTGGGAGAAATTTCTTCCTCGTTATATATCTGAAGGAATTTTTTGCTCTCAGAGGGTTCCATGTTAAAGATCGCCATCAATCTTGGATTCCACTTACAGTGAGGAATTCAATAAGGGATGTTAAGTTATAAAAAAACAAGCAAACAGGGTAAGTCCATTTTATTTGGTAAAAAAATTGCATGTCTCAACTTAGCGTATATGTCCAAAAAAAAATAAAAAAATTATAAAACCATTTTCTGTTGTAAAATTGTTTTTGAAAAAACAAATATTAGTGCTCTGTTTCTTGAGCTTCATTAATCTTATCCCAAATATTAGTCTGTTATTTCTTGGACCTGGGTATTGCGCCTTATATGTCGATATAATCAACCCGAGAAAAAAATATTGAAATAACCAGTAGAAAATTTGTTAGACCAAAAAACAAAACTACAAATGATTTGAGCATGATGGGCATGTTCCACGAGGCTCTGCTTGACGGTCACTAGGCTTTGTTTGAAGGTCCCTCTGTATGAAGGCCTTCACTAAGGCCTTTCAGATCTCCCAGTTTGTTTGAAGGTCCCTCGGTATGTTGCTATCTCCTCTTGGTTTGGGATTCATGTACTATTTTTTCACTAATACTAACGGGGATTATTTTGTTTCGTCTCTGCGGGTGTCTAGTTATACATGAGGCAGTGATAGCGCATTTAGGATTTGATTTTGAATGAGATGATGTTTGTGCATTTTTCCCGGCCACACTGGGAAAATATATGGTTGATTTTATAATCAAAAGGGAGAGTGTCACTAAATTTATTTAATTTTTGTATTTAATATATATTATTTCTTCTTATATTTTTAATACGGTTACAGATACTCAGTTTAGAGAATGCGTTGCTGTAAGTAGATCGTGTAAATGGGTTCAAATCAATATGGATAATGTATGCACAATTTCTCTATGCTATTGTTAATTTTTTACAAATTTGATTGATTTTTTTTGGTTAGTTTAAAGGGATATACAAAATAAAAAGTGTTTAATATTTTTGTTGGTTGAAAGGATATATTAAGAAATTTGAGAACTTAAAGAATTTTTTTGTTATTTTAATGTTTGTTATTTTTGTTGGTTGAAAGGATATATTAAGAAGTTTGAGAACTTAAAGAATTTTTTTTGTTATTTTAATGTACAGATGTGACAGGACTTTAAAATAAATTTATTAAGTTAATTTAAATGATAATCATTTTTGTTTTGGACTAAAGAGATTAAAATCACTAGAAATAATTGAATAAATAAATTAACTAGTTTAAATGATAGGAGATTGAGATTTTTTTATTAATTTTATGGTAAATATTAATTTAATTTATAAAATATTATAATAAATTTTGATTTAAATTTTATAAAATAAAATTATTTACGGTATAATTTAAAAAATATATATATATTTTTATCCAAATTTATATATATAACAAAATTATTATCATTACCCAATATTACTTAATACTATAAATCTTATTCTAATATTTTACTAAGAATGTCTTAAATTTCGAAAAAACAACTAAAACCCTACGTTACAACTTTGTAAATTCCTAGGATTCAACTTTATATATATACTCCACCTTCCTTACTTTTTCATCTATCCACATTTAAATGAGAATGTGATGCAAGATGTAGTGCTCACAGATTGAGGGTTAATATTCTACATAATTATTCCCTATTCTTATATTCACTTTTACATCATAATATAATGCAGATATTCAGTGCTCACTGATAGAGGATGGATGTTCTAAAAATGTAAAAGTAAACCACGGTCTTAATCTGAAAATGAAACCTTAACGCGCATTACAAAAGCTTTTACTGTTGTTGGGAAATTTAAATTTGTATAAACAGTTTTGAGGTTATAAAAATCACGAAATAAATCTAGACTATAGCCATCGTCATGATATATGTTGAATTGACCTATGGACACGAAACTGATCACAGAATGATATAAAAATCAGAGGATGCTTATTTGATATGGAATTCAAACATAACATAGCAAGTAGAATTAACACATAACACATTAGAGTTATGGTGCGGTACAAAACACCTCTATTGATCAGGTTAAGGTAATTGGCGGTCAATAAAAAGAACAAACACGAGAAATATTTCATGTATTCTTTTGGATAAAATCTTCTTGGTTAGAAGTCCGTAGTCGTTGGTTTTCAAATCTGGTGGTCAAGTTGTTTCCGTAATTCATATGGACAAAGGTTTAGTAAACATTGGAACCGGGTGGGGTTATATAAGAAATATGATATTTATTGTATAAATTTGATATAAAACTATGTTTTATTTGAAAAAAATAGAATGTACAGTGAGTTTTTTTTAAATGAGGGATGTGGGGTGAGAGGAAAGAGAGAGATTTTGAGAGAAGAAAGGAGGGAGTGAGAGCGGTAAATGTGTGGAGGGAGAGTTTGAGGGAAGGAGAGAAGAAGGGAAAGAGATAAGGATGAAGTTGGAGAGGTAAGGGGGTGAGAGAGTGGAATAGAGAGAGATAGAGGTAGAGAGTGGGGGGAGATAAAGAGGGGGAAGAGGTTAACAGAGTGGGAGAGAAGAGGAAATAGTGAGTGGGATGGAGGGAGGAAGGGAGAGAGAGTGAGAGAGAGAGATGGATAGGGAGAGGGTGAGAGGGGGGAGAGAGAGAGAGAGGAAGGGAGAGAGGGAAGGAGGGAGAGATTGGGAGAGAGGAGGAGGGAGGAAAATAGGGGAAGGATGGACACGTAGGTTAGATAGGGAGGTAGAGAGAAAGGGAGGGAGAGATAGAGTGAGAAAGAGAGAGAGCGATGACGGAGGGAGTGATTGAGGGAGGAAGATATATAGAGATATAGAGAGGGAGAGGGAGGGAGTAGGGAGGGTATAGAGAGAGAGAGAGAGAGAAAGAGAGAGATAGATATAGAGAGTGAGAGAGGGGGGGTTGAGAGAGAGAGAGAAATAGAGAGATGGAGAGAGTGTGTGAGAGAAGGGGGGTGAGAGATGGTGATGGAGAGGGAGAGATGGAGGTAAGGAAGCAAGGATGGAGAGGGGGAGAGTAGTAAAGAAAGAGGGAGACAGAGAGTGTGAGAGACAGGATGAGGGTGAGGGAGAAGGTTAGACAGAAAGATATGGATAGGGAGAGGGGGAGGGAGAGAGAATGAGAGAGGGAGAGAGAAAGGGAGGGAGATGGAGAGAGAAAGGGAGGGAGGGAGGGAGGGAGGGAGGGAGAGAAAGGGAGGGAGGGAGGGAGGGCGGGGAGGGAGAGAAAGGGAGGGAGGAGGTAGGCGGAGGTAGGTACGCAGTGAGTGAGGGTGAGGCAAGTAGCTACGAGGGGAGAGAGAGTGAGAGAGATAGAGGGAGAGAGGGGGAGAGAGAGAGAGAGGGAAATGGAAAGGGAGAGGGAGGGAGGAATTGACGGAGGGAGGGAGATGGACAGAGAGAGGGAGAGATGGAGAGAGAGAGATATATATATATAGATAGAGATAAAGAGAGGGATATCAAGAGAGGGAAATGGGGAGGGAGGGAGAGGGAAAGCGAGGGAGGGAGGGAAGTTTTCAAGAGAGGGAGGGAGAGAGTGAGAGAGAGGGAGGGAGGGAGATAGATAAAGAGGGAGGGAGAGAGGTAGAGAAGGAGAGAGGAGAGAGAGAGAGAGAGAGAGAGAGAGAGAGAGGCAAAGGGACAAATATGGGTAGAGAGAGAGGGAGGGGGGGAGAGATGAGTGATGGGCGAGACCCAAATTGGACCAATTTTTGTCAAATACTCTGCATTTTTAGGAGTGGAGTGCATGGTACTGAGAAGCTATATCTACCATGTGTAGTTGTAGGGGCTTCGGGATGGGTCGAAGCCCTTCAATTTGTAACGGGTTTTGGGTATTAGCTCATTGTTTTCTCAATCCCATGGTATGTGGATCATGGTTTTGTAGATTTGAAATGTTAAACATATAGAGAGGTGCAATTCTTTGTCGATGTCATAGTTGATGAGAACATAAGCAATTGTATCTTCTTTTTTAGTCTGTTTTGAGCCCTAAAGGAATGCTCCGCAGTTGAGCGCGTGGAGACCTTGGAAGGGCCTATAGCTTAGTGCGCAAACCACCTGTAGCTGTTTACACAGTTCGAGAAGCTGAATGTACTGGAAGGATTCATCCTAATAAAGAAGAATAAGTTGAGAATATTTTGTGTTTATATGTGTTGTGTTTTTTTTTATCTATTTAAGCGAAGTAGTGATTGCAATTAAAAGCTATGATAACACAACTTATATTGTTCTGAAATGTGTTTATGTGAAACTGAATGTGTTGAAATAAGTATCTACAATATACAATGCGGTAGTCATATGCATGTTATAATATTGATTAATATACATAAAATATAAGTGAAAGCCATCTCGTTTAGTCCCTCAAGCCTACAGAAACCTGGTTCTGCAACTACCCATAGCCACCTTGGGTGACACTGTGATATGCTTGCAGTTCATTGCAAAAAGGGCTACCATATGAGGCTTTTTTTGGTGCGAAGTACAAGTTGAAACTCAGTTAAACCCAAACAAGCCAACAAATGGTTCTTTTTTTGGGACTAGGATATGTTTGAGGGACATGTGGATGTGGCATCCATCAAAGAAGGAAATAAAAGATTGGGTATATGAGAGGGAACGAGACTTCAGAGTTCAGGAAAATAGAAATCCATGATTGACGACTAAGGCCTGGTTGCAGAGGTTTATTTTCACATATTAGTACGATATTTTCTTCATGTCATTTTCTATTGAACTATATGAATGGATATCAAGGTTGAATGAGAACAAGGCTTTCTTTAAGAATGATGAGCCTACTTCGCGGAGCCCTCAATTGATACAGTGACTTATGGATACCAATAACAACATCTCAAGAGTTGTTGATTTCTGGATTGACAGTATCCTGGGAGGATTTATTACTATGTTCACGATAGACACAATTGTGTCTTACAATAATGTTGGGCGAATATTTCTCAAGTGACCATGAGGTAAGTATCGAAATTGTTTTAAGCTGTGGATTAAAATGCTTTTGTGTCAAAATGGCATGCTTTGGATGCAGTCAGATTAATGTTTGGAGGAAGGAGTAAATCTAAGTCAAAGATTAGAAAAACACAAAGTGTAAAGAGATACACAGTGGATCGTGAACCAAATAAATTTATTGAGACTGATTAGAGTCCCTTGTTAGGTGAATTGGAGAGCGAAGAAGAAGGAAGTAACCCTGGAACTGCACAATATTCCCCTTCTCAACATGAAGGTGCACCAAATTTTAGAGCTCAAAATAACCATAGCATTTTTGGGTTTCCCCATCCCTCTGCTCCCCTTATCCCTCTTCCCCCTCCCCATAGTTCCCCTACACGCCCTCCCCCTCCCACTCCACCTAACCCTTCGAGATGAATGACCGATGATATCAAGATAGCTATCCTTAGAGAACTTGGATGGGAGGATCTTGAGAAGTTTAGGCTTGTAGCTGATGCAGTATGGAAATAAAGACATATTACTGACGAACATGTAAAGAAGGCACAACTCATCATAGTTCTGTAAGAAATAGTGCTGACATGGTACATGAATTATTCTTTGACTAATGAGGCTACTTCATTGGATGATATAAAAAAAGTGGTGACATCAGAATTAAAAAAGTCAAATTCAAAGTCGCAGTGCTTAACTGAGCTGAAGGAAATCAAATAGATGGCCAATGAATCTGTTTGGGAGTTGGATCCAAGATTCGATATGTTAATGGGACATGTAAGTAGAGGGGAGATAGAGGGAGAGACATATGGATAGAGAGAGAGAGGAGAGGGGAGATATATATATATATATATATATATATATATATATATATATATATATATATATATATATATATATATATATATATATATATCTAGAGAGAGAGAGAGGGGGGGGAAGGGAGCTGGGGTGCAGAGAGAGATAGAGAGAGTCGAGAGGGATGGATGGAGGGAGGGATGAGGTAGAAAAGAGAGAGAGAGAGAGAGAGAGAGGGAGAGAGAGAGATATAGAGAGAGAGTTATAGGGAGAGAGAGTGACAAAGGGAGGGATAATTAAATAGGTAGGGAGAGAGAGGGAGAGAGGAGGGGGTGGGAGAGAGAGGGAGAGAGGAGGGGGTGGGAGAGAGGGAGAGAAGGAGAGATGGAGAGAGAGAGAGAGAGAGAGGGAGTGAGAGATATATGGAGAGAGAGAGAGAGGGAGTGAGAGATATATGGAGAGAGAGAGAGAGAGGGAGAGAGAGAGTAAGGGAGGGAGGGAGGGAGGAAAGGAGATAGGGAGGGAGGGAGGGAGGGAGGAAAGGAGACAGGGAGGGAGGGAGGGAGAGGGAGAGAAATACTAATGAAGAGAGTGAGGGAGAGAAGGTGGGATGGAGGGAGAGAGAGAATAAGAGAGACAGATATTAAGGGAGAGAAAGGGAGGGGTGGAGAGAGAGAGAGGTAGAGAGGGGTAGGGAGAGGGAGAGAGTGAGAGAGGGGGGGGAGAGAATGGAAAAGGGATAGGGAGAGAAAGATAGAGAGCGAGGGAGAGAATTGGAAAGGGATATGGAGAGAGGGAGGCAGGGAAGCAAGGAGGGAGAGGGGGAGAGAGGTAAGGGGAGAGTCAAAGCGAGAGAGAGTGAGAGGGAGATGGAGAGGGACAGGGATAGGGAGACACATAGAGAGAGTGATAGTGATAGGATGAGGGAGATGGAGAAGGAGGCAGATTGAGAGATTGACATAGAGAGAGAGAGAGAGAGAGAGAGAGAGAGAGAGAGAGATGGAGAGAGGAAGGGAGGGAAAATGAGAGAGAGAAGGATTGAGGGAGAGAGCGAGGGAGAGAGAGAGAGGGAGAAAGGGAGGGGGGAGGGAGGGAGGGAGGGGGAGGGAAGGAAAAAGAAGGTTGGATATCAAGAGATGGATAGAGAGGGGAACAAATAGGGAAAGTGAGAGTGAGAGGGAGAGGGAGGGGCGGAGAGAGAGAGAGAGAGAGAGAGAGAGAGAGAGAGAGAGAGAGAGGATGAGGTAGGGGCCCTAGGAAGGGATAGGGAGAGAGAGGGATAGGGAGGTAGGAATTGTGGGAGAGAGAGAGAGAGAGAGAGAGAGGGAGAGAGATATAAAATTCGAGGGAGATAGATAGAGAGATAGAGAGATAGAGAGATAGATATAGAGAGAGAGATGGAGGGAGAGAGTGAGTGAGTGAGAGATATATAAAAATAGAGAGATAGGTAGATGGAATGAGAGAGATAGATATAGAGAGTGAGAATGGGGGGCTTGATATAATGGGAGAGAGGGGGGGGAGAGAGAGTGGGAGAGGGGGGGGGGGGGGGGGAGAGAGAGAGAGAGAGAGAGAGTGGGGACTGAGAGAAAGGGGGGGTGAGAAAATGTAAGGGAGAGGGAGATATGGAGGAAAGGAAGCAATAATAGAGAGGGGGAGAGAAGTAAACAAAGAGGGAGAGGGAGTGTGAGAGAGAGTAAGAGTGAGAGAGAGGGGGTTAGGGAGAGGGAGAGGTTGAGGGAGAGGTTTGGACATAGAGAGACAGATAGGGAGAGGGTGAGGGTGAGAGAATGAGGGAGGGATAAGGAGGCAGAGGGAGAGGGTGGGAGAGAGAGAGAGAGGGAGGGAGGGTGAGGGAGGAAGAAAGGTAGAGTGAGACAGGGAGGGAGAAATAGAGGGAGAGAGATAGATGGAGATTGTGAGAGGGTGACGCAGAGAGATAGAGTGAGAAATAGTGGGAGAGAGGGAGAGAGCGAGAGAGGGAGGGAGAGAGATAGGGATAGGGAAAAAGAGGGAGGTAGAGATGTGGAGGGAGGGAGAGAGAGGGAGAGGAGGAGGTAGAGGGAAAGGGTTAGGGAGAGGAAGAGAGAGGGGAAGAGAGAGGGCAAGACCGAGAGAAAGAGAGATGGAGAGAGGGATGGGGGAGGAATATGGAGAGAGGGATGGAGAGAGAGAGAGAGAGAGAGAGGTAGGGATTGAGAGAGAGGGAAGCAGGTAGGTACGAAGGGATTTACGGTGAGGCAGGGATCTACGAAGGGAGAGAGAGTTTGTGAGAGAGATAGGGAGGGATAGAGAGAGAGAGAGAGAGAGAGAGAGAGAGAGAGAGAGAGAGGAAGAGAGAGAGAGGGAGAGGGAGGGAGGAATTGAGAGGGAGAGAGAGAGAGATAGAGGGAGGGAGAGACAAGGAGCGAGGGAGGGAAGGAGGGAGAGCAAGGGAGGGAGGGAGAGGGAAAGGGGGACCAAGGGAGAGGGAAAACGAGGGAGGGAGAGTGGATTTCAAGAGTGTTAGAGTCCCGTGATTTGGCAGATTGGCAGACCAAATGACAGGGTAACATGGAGCCAAACTTTGGAGTCCTAGGACCTATCCTTCTTGGACTCAGAGGGGGATATCTCTATTGGGTGAAAAGGATGTATTCTTTTTGCTCTAGGGTTTTTATTTAGGCTAGTTATTAGGTGTAGGGTTTTTTATTGTTTTGGATGGGTAAAATGGTCAAGTGTAATAGGAGGAGTGAGAGGATGTCAAAGCCATTGGGTTGTGAAGTCAAATGAATTCAAAGATGTCTAAATGATGAAACATAGTGCATTACAAGGCCGATTTAGCAAGGTTATTGAATCTTTAAGGTGATGTATGAGGTGTAGTGAACATTAAATTTGGGAAAATACTAAAAGGTCTTACACGTATATAGTTTGAAGCAACAACTCATGAGGTAGGACAAACCATTAATCTCTATGAACAATATTCAAACTGATAAACATGTAAGATGAACATCACAGTGATACATAGAAGCATTATAACTCCTAATTTTAGAAATTCACCTTCATATTTTGGGGAAAACATATAAGATAAAAAAAATAACTCAATTTATGAAGAGGGAACTCCTAAACATCATATTTCAAGCTATTGGGAACTCTGAAACAAGTTGACAAGCATGGACAAAGGGCAAGATCGAACGAGACCTCTTTGACTTAACCTAGCAATCAATATTCCACAGAAATTCTGCAAGATAGGGCTTTGGAAACTTCAAATAAGAAGGGCATACCATGAATCATACTTTTAAGCTAGCATACTAACCATTCATGAAACTAAAAAAAATAAAATTGGGGGACCTAAGGAACAATTAAGAATTCCTTAAGATGGCCAAAAGAGGAAAACATCAAAGCTATAATAAACAGGAGGATTGAGGTGCCTCAAAGAACATGTCTCAACCTATACTTTCATGTCTAATAGCAGCCAAGAATAATGAAACAAAATGATAACAAGAAAAAATTAACAAGTTAAGAAAACATCACCATTCACCAAACTATGGAATCCTGCAAACAAATTTCTGCATCATCAAGCTAAACAAGCCATTCATCCACTTCACAAAACCAATTTCTTCTCCAAGCTCATGAAACCATGTATATTGCTCTTAAAGCTCATCAAATTCCAACAAAATACATGCGGGCCTCATGCTCTATTTATGGAGCAAATGAGGACTAAAACCCTAAATGTGGTAGGAAAATGTCAAATTTAGTCATAATTATCATTTATGGCGAAGAGACCATGCAAGGCCCAAGGCACATAACATCCCAAGAAATAAATGCTAAAATAACTATTTGCATCTAATTCTAGCGTAATTTTCTTCAAAATACTCAAAAATATATATTTGCAATAAATGAGTGTGTTTTGTTGACTTTTGGTCCAAAACACACTAGGCAGCGTCTGTGCGCGGCGCCACTTCAACAGAAAATAGGGTCTCTTGCAGCTGAGTTTTGGACCCCTTCCCAACACCGGATTTGGATTCGTGATGGCTCATTAGAAACAATGAGTCTAATTTCCATAAATACTTGATTTGTGCTGATTGGATTCCATTTACCTATCGAAAAAGCAAATCTCCCAACAATGCTCTGTGCGCAGCGCCTGGTCTGAAAATGAGGCAAAAAAGTCAAATTTTTTATTTTTTATACCTTTTAAAGGGGGTAAAAATGCTCCAAATGATTTGAAAATTGGTGAGTAGACTGTTGGTGATGTGAAAATTCCAAAAATGCAAACTGTGAGAGATGAGGATGCACCAAATTTGTGCGTAGTGCCTAGGGTGCTACGCATAGAGGGGTCAAAATTTGGAAAAAATAAAAAGTTGTCCAATTTGCCTCAAAATTTGAGGAGAAGTCCCTCAAGACATCTTCGACACTTGTTGAGAAGCCTGAGCCATGAATCCAAGGCTGTCATACACTTTGGCTCTTTTTAGGTCTTCTAGATCAATGAGGGCCTTCCTTAGTTTGGCACAAGCAAGCATGTTTTTCCTTGCATAATGCTTGGCCATTTTCTTTTGTAGGGAAAGGCCTTTCGTTACCTCTTTGAAATGCTTGTGCTCCTCTTTGTAATAGTGGATGACACGTTGTTCCATCTCAAAATATCTTTCCCACTCCTGAAGTTGTGCATCTTTCTCCAAGAGAAGCAATCTTGTGTCCATCTCTTTGTCCTCATTGTCATTGTCTAAATAAATGAATTAAGGCCCTTGAGAAGTCCTCTTGATCCTTTTGCTTCTCCTTACCTTGAACTGTTGCTCACCTTTGTCCATATTTTCCTTGCCTTTGTCCTTGTGCTTGATAGTTGGAGGAGAGATGGCCCCTTACCTTTTTGGGGCAGAAAACACATCTCTTTTTCCTTTGTGGTGGGTGCATGTGATAGGAGTGATGACGGTGCCTTGATCCTTGATGAGATGACAAGAATTTTCATCTTTTTCATGGCTTTCATGAGTCACTTCATGTTCTGTTGGGATATTGATTTCTTGACTTTTAACCTCATCATCATCCTTACTTTCCTCACTGTTTTCTTCACTGACATCTTGGCTCTCAAACTAACCAGTATCCTCCTTTCTTGTCTCATTTTGGCTCTGTCCTTCACCAAGGTCTTCTTCTTTGTCACTTTCAGAATTTTCACTTTGAGTTCTTTGGTAATTTGGAGGCTGATTAGTGTCATGATAGTCATGACAACTATCATGATTGTCATGAATATTTCCTTGCTCACCACTGAATGTATCACTGGTACCACTGCCTTGGTCAATGCCTTCATCTTCAAACTTTGTTTCAACCTCATCATTGGTTTGCTCTTGGTCTTCAATTTCTTCATCCTCTCCCTCTGTATCTTCATTTTCATTTTATTCATTCATTTTAGCACTTTTTTCATTGTCGTTGGGTTCATTGTCTTACTCTTTTTTTTACTGCCATTTTGATTTTCCTCCTTCATGTCATCATCATCTTGTTCATCATTATTAGGCTCTGTTTCTGCCCCATTTTCTTATTCACTTTCCTCATCATCTTCTTTCTCTTTATTGTTGTTGTCATCATCTGTTTCTTTAACACTACTATCCCCTTTATTGTTTTCTTCATTGACCTCGATTTCTACCTCACTGTCTTCTGCCTTTGCCTCAGTTTCTTCACTTTCTTCCATGCTATCATCATCCTATTGGTCTTCCTCAATAAATTATGCATCCTCCTCACGATTGTTTTTTTGTTCTCCATGGCTACTGCAATCATATTTCCCTTCAGCGCTGTTGTCCTCTTCTTTTTCCTCATTAAACTCTATTTCTACCTCACTGTCCTTTTCCTCATCATTGTCATCTGTTTTCTCCTCATTAGGGTTACTGTCAGCTTCTTCACTTGATACATTAGGAGAAGAGATAGGAGGTGTTTCTTTATGGAGAAGGCATATGCAGATATGACGGAGGAGTGGAGGTAGATGGGTGTGAAGTGGAAGGCAAAGTTTGCTGAATGAAGCCTTAGGGATTAGAAAACACATCATGTGAGATAAAAACCTCCCAAGGGATCCCTTGTTGCGCCAGCTGGTGTAAGACAGTCATTTTGATCAAGGAGTGGTGAAAAAGGATCTGCATTTGGTGGGCATAACTTCTCTTCTTGATTACTAAGGCCATCTTGCTAATGCTCCGGAATAGATAGTATGGTAGATTTAGAAATTTTACTTTGGTGAAGTGCATCAGAATCCTTATGTGGTATGAATAAACCCTGGAGTACCTACCCTCACAACTGAAATATTTGATGATCTGTTTCACTAGTAGGGAAAACCTCTCTAGCAGGTGGGAGAAGGGAAAAACAACCTTGCAGCCTTGTTGACAGCTAAGTTTAAGGTAGGGCTCATAGTAGCTGACGTCCAACTTCTTTTGTTTAAACCATATCTCACCAATGTCTGGTATATCTGTGGCTTTAGAAATAGATTCAGATGAGAGTTCAAACTCCACTCCTTCTAGGTTGAATTGGTGATTGTATAAGCTTAGGATGAACAACCTAGTCAAGTCTGAGTGGCTTTGGACTTGCTTGACCTTCTCACAAAACTGATAACACCCAACATCCTGAAAGCATGAAAGGATCATGGGAGAGGAAGTAATTTGATTGGTGTATAAGGGCTCAAACCTATTAGCCATTTCCCCCTTGTGCTTAGGCTTGGTGGGCCTTTGGCCTTCATCACTGCTAGTATGAATCTCTTCTTTAGACACGGTGACTGGTTTTAGCACAAAAGGATTTTCAAACTTTTTTTGAGAGCCTTTGAGTCAAAGGATGGAAATGAGTGATGTGAGGGAAAATTTTGCAAATGAGGGCCAAATGAAGTATGTCTGGGACAAATTCAGAGTTTAGGAGGAGGGTTGTATGCACTGAGTATATTTTAGGCTAAGGACAACCTCTAATTTGTAAATGTTTAGTTGGAAAGGTCCAATATTTGATCTTTACGGAGAATAGGGTTTGGTCACCTTAGGTCAAGCAATGCCTTCCTAGATTATAAAAAGAATATTTGTACAGTGAGGAGAAAGAGTTACCAAAATTATTTGACTGTTTGTAGAACAGTTGGAGGCAAAAATATTTATTTTGAACATTTTTGAGCAAATCTGGATACGTTTTGTTGGTGCGTAGCACTTGCCTGACTGCACATTCAGGTCGGGTCGAGCTAACCTGTCGGAGTGCAATGTTGGGTCAACTTGGGATGGAGATGAGCCTGTTGGGCTTGTTAGAGCGCAGTGTCGGGTGGATGGTAGGCAGTTCAGGCTTTTCCTGTGCCTGTGCGTAGTGCCTCCCTCCAGGTTCACAACGCAGTGTTAAATAACACTTCCACTGCCTCCTCTGTGCGCAGCACCGATGGCGAGGTGCGTAGCACCAACCTCGGTGTGAAAATTTTCTCAAACTTGCACAAAATCCCTCAAAAATTCTCTCCAATGGTTTGATTCTTCTTTGCAGGGGTAAATGAGGTGGGGAAGAGGTCGAGGAGACTTTATACTCCTTTTTGAAAAATGATTTGATGCCAAAAACCCATTTTATAAGGATTTCTTCCTCTTTATTTTTCTCACTGTCGTTTTTGGCCTTTTGGTCCTGTAGGTGGCATTTTGACATAAAAATGTTTCCTTTCTTTGCTGGAAGCCTCTTGATGTCTCTCTTGTGCTCACAAACCCTTTCAACTAGCTCAAATAGTGCACTTTACCTTCTTTTGAAAACATGAACCTTCTTATGATGTTTTAACATTTGCACACAACAGATTTGTGATCAATTTAGACATTTTTCCTTTGATTCACATTCTGTCAGGTTTTCTATTTGAAACAGTGAACAACCTCTTTCGCATAAAAAACCTTAACAACAAGCATCAATAGTCCTTTTAGTCTTCATGTGGGCCATCATTGTGAAAAACCTTCGATTTGTTTGTCCTCACCAACTTTCCTATAGGTAGCTTATCTTGACAGTGTTTTAGAAGTGTCATTTTATGGCTAACCTATCTCTTTGCAGAATGTACTTTTTATCATGAAACTTTTGGAGGCTTTACTGCTCTTAAACCAACTACATGTTTGTTCTTATTTTGCAAATGATATGTGTCCAAATGAGGCAGATGAGATTTCTAAACCATTTTTGTGCTTTTGCTGGTCACTTCTGTTCTTGCAGGTGCCTACACCACTTCTACCCCTTGATCACTGTCTCTTTTGAACTTGAACAACTTACTTTATCAATAATGACCCATGTTTGTCATAGTTGCCTCCTTTGGAAATTTCTTCCCTCATGCTTTCCTCGACCTTTGAAAAACATTTCTATCTCTTTTGTCCCTTTGCTGAAGCGGGGTACTGGCGTTTAGGTTTGCCTCCTTGGATCCCTTTAGTTCTCTGATTTTACCTTTTAATGAGATGGATTTAGTGCCTCTTGGAAAATCCTTAGAGGATAGTTTGAAACCCTTTGAAACCATCTGGATTTTTGCACCAATACTCTTTACCCTTTTAACCCTTGATGATGTGGAGTCTGTTGTTGCCCAAAATGTCTAGGCACTACGACAATGGCTCAGATCGGGGGCTATCACCCTGATCCCCAATCTCTCTATCTAAGCTGTCTCCTTGCAAGCTAAGGGAGGTAGACCCTAACAAAAATGAAAGAAAAGAACTGGTTGAAAATCAACCAATTTAGGAGACACAGCTAGATAAACAAATACTTGTTAAGACTTACGAGATTTTACAAATCCAATTAGATTCATAAGTTTAAAACCAATGCCTTATGGAGTCAAAATATTTCGTTATAAATTTAAGATCAAGTAATTGATATGTAATTGCTGCTATGAAAATCGATCAACCACAATGATATTCAATAAAACACCCTCACAATTATGCATTAACAATGTTCGATAAGGACATGCAATTTATCATCACTTGAAATATTCCCAAAGTTGACTTAAACAATTAATTACCGAATTCAAGTAATTTAAAATCACAATTAGAGCTCATAAACCACAGCTAAGCATAAAAAGACTTTGAACCAATGATTTAAATTCGAAACAAAAATATTATCATGAGGGTACCACCAAATTTAAATGCCAGATATTTCCAATATTTCCGAATTTTATGATATTCCAAATAATCACAATTCGAAAATAAAAATTTTCCTATAGTCAAACCTTAGATAGAAAATTAAAGCTTACTTGACTATGTAAAATTTTTAAATATTTTGAGAATTTTCTAAGCTTTTTATATTTTTTATGTTTTGTTTTTATAATCTAAAAAGAAAAATATATATATACCAAAAACTAGAAATCTACCAAAATTATTATTATTATTATTATTATTATTTTTTTTATACCTTTAAACTTTCAAAATATAAAAACTAAAAAAAAAGAAAGAAAATTCAAATCCTAAAATTAAATAAAATTTATGGCTACAAATTCAGAAGAATTAAAAATATAAAACTAGAACTATGGCCAAGTTTAAAAAAATAAAAATAAAAAGTCGAAAATTCTAAAGCTAAAACTAAAGTGAAATCTCTTTAAAAAAAAAAAAAAAAAAAAAAAAATTAGAATCTAAACCTTACAAAAGTTAAAAAAGAATGAGATATAAAAACTATTATGTAAGTGCTATGTATCATGTTTATGCAGGTTGATAAGGAGCTCAAACGCAAAACACTAGGGCCGGTGGAAATGCAAATGGGAGATAGAGGCAGCATGCAGAGGTCGAAGGGACTGCAGCAAGGGAGATGAAGCTTGGACAGAAAGGGCGCTAAAGGTAGCAGTGACGAGGGACAACACAGGGATGAAAGGGAGTGATTGTAGTGATGAAGGCAACATGAGATAGAAAGGGTTGATGGCATATAACTCAACTAATTGGAGTTTAGAGGCAATCGAACAGGCAGAAATGAGGACACAACGATGGATGGAGGTTGATGGCGAGAGGGAAGAAGGGAGCAGCTGGCAAGGGAAGGAGATGAGAGGAGCAGGCATCAAATAAAATAATGCACAAGAATGAGGGCAGCAGAGAAGATATGGTAGCCAATGAAAAATGAAAGGCTAGCTGATGCAGAGTGTATGAATGGAAGCTAGCAGTGCATGGACAGTAGCAAATATTAATAGTAGATAGACAACAATAAAAATTTATAGGCACTCAAACTTCAAATAATTTTCTCCAGCTAGCAATATAATTTCACCAGTATCACTCAGATTTTCAAAATGTTGATTTATATGCACCTTAGATTCACACCTTTGCAGCAAAACTATGCCCAGATCTACAATCCAAAACAATCTGAGGCCAGATCTTACCCTCCAAGGCCTAGATCTGGCTCAGATCTCAAAATTTTCTGAGAAATTCCCTATAGAACCTGCACATAACAAGAAACTAGAAACCAGAAAACCCAGTAAAAAAATATATGTATACAGTAAAAAGTTGACCCTACAAAATTCTGGTGAAAATAAAAATCAGCAGATTTAGAATGCTGAAGTATAGATCAGAGGCCCTCTTGGTCAAATTTAAAACAGTTTAGCACAATTTAGAAAATAAAAATTTAAGAGAGAGGCACAAGCCCAATAAAGAACCCTGTAAAAAACAGAATTTATGATAAGCCCAGGGAATTAGATCCAGAGGGGTCTTCTGATCTTATCTCATGGGAGTCGGCTGGTCCAAACTAGGACTTCCCCAAATGCCCAATTTTAAATCCGAAAGATTTCTGCAAACTTAAAGTTAAACTCTCAAATTAATAGAGAAATAGTGATAAAACATAAAATTTTCATGAACTGAGACAATAGTTAGCTCGATCCAATTAATATTTTTACCCTAGATCTAGTAGCTTGGGCAAGATACCTGTACCCAAAATTACTCTACAAGAGCCATTAATCAACAATCCATTAGAATAATCACCAGCAGAATATTAAGAACAAGTTTACCATAAAATGTTGAAGAGGAACAACACCATCAAGATAAAACCCAAAGTCTTCGTTTGTATTATTCTAGAAAATATTACAGGAGAGCTTCAAAAGCGAGTGCACGATCCAGAGATCAGATGCCAATGTCATACCAAGACCTCTAATTTATAAGCTAAAATATCCAACGGCTAGTTTGGTTGATCCTTGTCAAAATAATCTCAACCATCCAAAAGATTTAATCATCCTTTAATCTGGACCGTTGAAATTATAAATTTGAGGAAAAATGAATTTATCATTTAATTTCATTTTAATTAACTCAAAAATATTATTTTGGAGTTAATTACCTCAAAATTTTTGACTTTGACTTAACCACCAAGGCTCAAGGGTCCAAAATTTCTTGAAATTCTCAATATTCCCTTGGCTTGGGACCCTTAAAAAATCATTTTTAAAGGACCAACGAATTTTTCCTTTGAAGAATTTTAACTCACCTAGGACTTAAAATTAATTAAATTTCTTGCTTAGGATTTTTTAATTAATTTGGCCAGAAAATTTAATTAATTGACTGAGAAGGGCTTTAATTATTTTTTCCAACCCTCTTTACATAAGATAAATACGTTTAGACACATGAAGGGGGAATACCCATTCGTATAGACCCTCAAGTAGTTACCCAATTTTGCAGCTCAAAACATGATCCTGTAGACCTAGCAATCTGTAATAAAATGATATAGCCAATTAGCTAGGATAATTCCTATATTACTTTACAAACACTCAATTGAAAACACTAGGACTGACTTAGCATCTTGATGACAAAATCCACCTTAGCTTTGGGGTAAAGCTGGAGGGGAAAACTCTACCGATCATTTGTGTCAAAAAACACAAGCAAATCAGTGAGACAAAAAACCTCCTAGGATAGAAATCGTCACCAACATACTAGGCTTACGTATGTTGTTACATACATGGGGTATTACTTAGATCATTTACATCATAAACATGTAGAATGGGTTTACATCGTTCATAAAACTGTCGGTTGTCGATGGATTCTGACTGGCGCGAACACGTCGAACATGATGAATCTCATTTGAAAAAATGGGGGTGTACTGCTATGGGGTCATTGACAAAGTGTGGTCAACAGAGTCAATTCCTCTTTTCCAAACCTTAGAGGGAAACTTCAAACCTTTTAAACCCTATGTTGTTATGAAGGAGGCTCCTTGTCAGCATTTGACCATTTTTTTCTCTTTTTCTGCAACTCCTAGGCTTAGGAATGCTTAGAAAAAGTAGATAGTGTTGTCTTCTAAGTTCTCAAAAACTTCTTAAAACTCATTAATCATGTCTAAAGACCTTCAAAGGTGCATTGATGGAGCTTGAGGTAACCTTTACTCTTGAAACCATAGTATTGATTTATTGCTTGGTCAAAATAGTCATAAATCCTGATTTTTTTCAAAGACATACCTTGGTGCTTTCTTCTTGGCTATGAGTGATCTTCTTGTGATTATTTTCTCATTACCTTACCTTATGCCAAGTTGATGGTCATTTGATCCTTTTTGTAGGAATGTGAGCAAAGGGTTGTTGTCCCCTTGCAAGATTCATGCTTTAGGCCAAAAACCTTCCTTGAATGACTTCTTTTGATCGTTTTGGACTAGATCACCTATCCTTTTCCTTCTTTCACTGCAATTTTTTTATATCGGAAAATAGAGTTTGCAGGGCACCAAATCCACCCTATGACCATGTGAAACCCTAGGTGACCTAGTGGAGGGTTTCTTGGACTTGGTTTTTGGACTGAGACCTAGATTTTTGAGATTTATTAAGTGTGAGATCAAATTTATGATAAACTAATGTTTTGAAGATCCAAAATCCAATGTACTTGATTTATCTAAAGTGTCTACAGAGATAGTTTGAGACTATCAGTGTTTTAGAAGTAGTTTGGGGACACACCAAGTTGTTTGATTGGTGGGCTTACGTATTAGTGGGGTTTTTGTGTAAATAAAAAGTAGAGTATCTGGGCCAAAGGTGACAAGATATAGACAAACTGAGTGACATGAGCTCTCAATGGATTTTCTGGGAATGGTAAGCAAAGCTAGATAAGATGAAATGGTGAGATAGTGAAAAATTCTGTTAAGGATAATGAAGGTAGTGAGATTTATAGAACTCACAATGTCTATGAAATTTGTCTCTAGAAATCTTGGGATAATCATTTAGTCATCAACAAGGAAAAAATTATTGATGACTAATAGTGGCTCCACTTGGGGAGGGAAATCCTTTTCAGGAGGTGTCCAGAACTTCAAATTTCTGGCTTTATGGAGACCAGTGCATCAGCCATTGGGTAGATTTTTACCTCTTTCTCTTGCTGATGTTTGCTTGAAGCTTATGATCTCAATGATCTGAAAGGGATGATTAGCTCAAATCCATCTCTACCTACCCAACCTACTTGCCTAACATTTTTTCTTCTTTAGGTGCATTTTCACTAGCAGCCATGACATCTTTTTGTTTTTGAAAGAAAAATAAACTATCTAATTCTACCTTATGTCTTCCTAGAGCTCAGATTAGGCTAATGAACTCCTTTGATTCTCTACCTATACTATTCAACTATCAAGGTTAAACTGTTTGACAGGATTATTCACTAAGCTAAAAACATGAAATTGAAAACATGGCTAAATCAGGATTAGACAACCTGATTTATCATGGATTTGTGTCATAAAAACAAGTTTCACACAAATGTTATATTTGTACAAAACAAGATTTAGAAAAATCAGGGTCAGGATACATTGTTTGCTACTCATCCCTATTTTTCTCTTTGGTTCTATTTTAGGCATGTGGAATCAGTATCTTTCCACCTAATCTATATTTTGACAAGTCAAGCTTGAATATTTTGATCAATCTATCTTTCACTAACTTGTCAAGAATAAATTTAAAACATGTTTCAGCCATGATTAGGCTAGATGACTAAAACGAGACTTCTTTATGCACTAGTAGTGTTATTTAGGCTTACACACTTTCAGTAGTTCTATTATTTGGGTATGGGTCTTTACCTCTTTTCAATATGCCCTTTTTTTCAATTATTTTCTTGTTTTTGTATTTTTCTCTTTTTTATCTTTTCATTAAACAATGATATGTACAATGAATAAGAAATTCAAATTTAGGATTCTTGACCAAAGTAGTTCTTGAGTGTCCTACCATTTACAGGACCTCCAAAAATCTCTCCTCCATTCAACTCTTGTAAAAAAAAAGCATTATTCCCGCTAACTAAACTGATGATGTAAGGTCCCTTCCACAAATTTTCAAACTTACCATGTTTACCTTTGTCTTCCCTCCTTGATTCCCATTTCAATACTTGATCTCCAACTTGGAAATCATTTGCTTTGGTCCTCTTATCAAAAATCTCCTTTATCTTTTCTTGTACTACTTGTGTCCTTTGGTAAATCTCCTCCCTTTTCTGATGTAAATGAATGGTTTGATTCAGCCTACTTTGCATTTCATTTTCTTTTGATTGTGCTTCTTGAAGAAGTTTCATCACTAGGACTCCCAAGGATGTTGGAAAAATGGCATCCATGCCATAAACTAGTTGATAGGGAGACATGCCAATGGATTTCTTGGTGGTTATTCTATCAACCCATAATGCATGTACTAGCTTGGCCTGCCATGCCCTTTCATTCTGTTCTAGGAGCTTCTTAATGATATTGACTAAGCTTTTATTGGAATATTTGGCTAACCCATTACCTTAAGGTTAATAAGATATGGAATTTCCTAATGTGATGTGGTATTTATAGCAAAATTCAACCATTCTTTTGGATGAGAAGGCATCATCATTATCTGTAATGATTTTTCTGGGGAAACCAATTCTAGAAAGGATTTTGGTCTCAAGAAACTTGATAATGACTCAGTGGGTGGCATTTCTGGAGAGGATGGCTTCTATCCACTTGGTAAAGTAATCAGTCGCAGTAAGGATTCACTTATTTTGGGTAGATGAAGCAGGGTGGATCTCACCAATGAAGTCCACACCCCACTATTGGAAAGCGACCTCAACAGTAATGAGATGTAGAGGCAAAGGTAAGAGCTTTCTCTTGCCATAAAAATTTGGCATTTATGGCAAGTCATGACTAGTTTGTGAGTGTCGAGAAACAGGGTATGCCAATAGTAGCTAGCTCTAAGGATCTTGTTAGCTGTGGTTTTCCAATATAGGTGGCCTCCACATTCTCTCTCATGCAACTCATGCATGATCTTTCCTGCATCATCCTCCAGCAAAAATTTAAGCAATATTCCTACAGATTTTTTCCAATACAAAATTCCATCTATAATGCAAAAATTCAAAGCTTTCTATTTTAGGAACCTAGCTTTTGTCTTTGATAAAGTGGGCGGGGAATTAATATTAAAGAGGACAGATAGAATATCAGCATACCAAGAAAAATTGAGAAATTTTTCTTCAATATAAGGAGTGGTGCACTCTTCTTGTTCTTCTAAAACATCAACCATATTCATATCTAAGGCTTGGAAATTTGATTCAGCCATAAGTTTTGGGAGCCCTTGTCCTTTGACTAGTTTCGTTGGTCTAATTTCTAAGTCATATTATAAGATAATGGCAATCCACTTTCCCCTTTTACCATCGGGTCTTGATTTAGAATATCTTTGACAATAGTATGTGGAACAAAAGCAATGATGTGAGAATGTAAGATATAGACTCTAAAATCTTTCAATTCTTTAATTAAGGCATAGGCTTGCTTCTCCATGATGTTATACTTGAGGGGAGCATATCTAAGGGCTTTGTTGAAGAATGTTATAGGTTGTTCTTGCCCTATCACGTTTTTTTGTAGTAGGAATATAACAATGGTGTGTTCAGAGGCAAATGAGAAAATGTAGAAGTCTTTGGTAAAATCAGGACTGATTAGGACCGGTGTTTCAGTGAGGGCTATTTTGACCAGTTAAAAAGATTTCTTAGCTTCTAAGGTCCATTTAACCCCTATTTCCTTTTTAAGCATGTTGGTAATATTCCTCAAGAGTTCAACAAGGTTGGGGATGAACCTCCTTAAGAAGTTTATCTTCCCGATGAAATATTGTAACTCCTTAATGTTTCTAGGATGGATGATTTGTAAAATGACTTCAATCCTCTTGGGGTCTATTTTGATTCCCTCTTCTGAGATGATGTGGCCTAGGAGTTTTCCTTCCTGGAGTCCGAATATTTTTTTCTCTGGATTCAAGGAAAGGCCATATCTCCTATATTTTTCAAAAACTTTTCTTAGATGAATCAAGTGTTCTTCATCAGTTTTAGAGTATACAGTGATGTTTTCAAGGTAAACGACTATGGAGTAGCCTCTGTCTTTTGAGAAAGCTATGTCCATGCCCCTCTGGAAAGTGGCCTCTTCATTCATTAAACCAAATGGAATTTTAACGTACATGAATGTACCCCAAGGTGTGGTGAAGAAAGTTTTGTGTTAGTCACTAGGGAGTACTAGTACTTGGTTGTAGCCAGAAAAACCATCAAGCAGTGATATTGTTTTAGAGCCAACTTCCTTTTGAAGTATGTGATCCATTTTAGGCAAGGGGTAATTGTCTTTTAAGGAGGCCTTGTTCAGATTTCTAAAATCAATTCAAAGCCTAATCTCTCCAGTCTTTTTCCTAACTGACACAAGGTTGTAAACCCACTCTGAGTATTAAAGGGAAACTATGATCCCGAAATCATAAATCTTTTTTATCTCTTTCTCAACTAGAGGCAATAGGACAGGGTTTATCCTTCTTAATTTTTGTTTGAAGGGTTTCTGATTTTCTTTAAGAGGAATGTTATGTTGAATGATGCTTGTGTCATATGATTTTAAATCTTCATACTCCCATGCAAAAAAATCTCTAAATTCTTTGAAAAGTTCAATATATCTTTGTTTTATGTGAGGGGGAAAATTTCTGGAGAGTTTGATCATTTTATTTTCCTTCAGGCTACCAATGTTACACTCCTCTATATCATTTTTTGTGGATTCCATTTTGGGCATTTTAGCTACATCATTAAAGTCAAAAAGTTCTTCTAATGGTGCAAAGCCTCTCGGTAACGTGCTATCATTACATTCTAAAACCTCAAGGTACTTTCGGTTTGGATTCTCAATCATTCCTTATTCCAAAGGATGTGTAAGTAGGTTTATATTAGTAATAGATGGAAGTTTTATTTCTAAGGGCTTTTATTCTATAGAAACAGCTTCCTCATGTCCTAAACTTGGTTCTGACAATGTAAATTCATTCTTAGATTGTAAAAAATCATCAATTTGTTCATCACCCTTAAACACCTTCCAATAGTCTATGTTGCCAGGTATTGTAGGCGAGTGTTTGACTTTGACAGTGTATTGTTCACTTGCAAGTGGTGTTTGATATTTGCTAGCAGGAAGGCGAGCTCATTTGCAAGAATATTTTGGGCTCTAGGAATGTAAGCTAGCTCATATTTTTCAAAAATTTTGAGGAGATCTAAGGCTGAATTTTTGTATTCTCTTAACCTCAGATTCTTAGCTGAATACTCACCTTTTGTTTTTTTAATGATTAGTTCAAAATCTCATTTAGCAGAGATTTTCTTAGCTCCTAAGTCCTTGAGTAGGTGTAAGCCAAGGAGGAGAGCCTCATACTCTGCAATGTTATTAGTGCACTGAAAGTCTAGTTTGTAAGAATGACCTTCATTTGTGTTATGTATCAAGACACCAGCCCCTGATCCAGCCTTGCCACAAGAACCATCAAAGGTTATGTTACATAGTGTTTATATTTCATGTTCACCACTTTGTTGTTTTTTGGGGCTGCTAGAGTTTGGGACGATATTTTCTTTAGTTGAGGGTATGTCTGGTGGTTCTGGTAGCATTAGATATTTGTCATATTCTTTCACCTATTCCATCATGTAATTTTCATTATACAAGATAAATGAATCTAAGTCTTAATGAATGGAATATATAGGGGTGTTGCTTGGCCTATCCAAGATACTCACCATATACTTCATGTGTTATTCTCAGTAAAGTTTTCTTGTCTGGTTGAAAATAGGGATAGTGGCATAGGAAATATCTAGTTGAATATTACCCTAAAGTTTGGCCCCCCAATATCTAGATAAAGCATGCCATATTTAGGAGGAATGTCTGCTACCATTATGTCCATGACGAGGCTTTTGGCAGGAATCTGGGCCAGGTTGACACAAAGGTCTTTGATTAGGCATAAACACTTAACCCTACTCGAGTCAAAAGAGTAGAGGTCATTGTAAGGTTTAGTGATTTTCAGGCCTAAGCTTTCCATCACAAATTTAGGCATGAGGTTGTGTGAGGCTCCAGATTCTAGCATAATATTGTGTAATATCTTGTCATGTATGTTTATACTCATATAGAAAGGAGGGACAGCTCCTTCTTGATATTTTCCTTCAAATATGGGTCCAAATATTAATTCAGGACCATCATTAGTTAAATTTAGTGTGTCAGTATCATTTCGAAAGTTAAAGACCTTCAGCACTTGGGATTTATACACTCCTTGGGTTACTAGTTTAGTTAGAGGCCTGGTTGTCTAAATTTTGGCAATTTCCCCTTCAAAGCTGAAAGGGATTTGGGTCTTAGTCATATTTGCATCAGTTTTATCAGCCATAACCTTGTCCACAAGTTTGGTCTGTTGATTTTGATCAAGGGTTTTAGATAACATAGATTTTTCAGGACCACTATTAGATGTATTAGGGCAGATTATGTCATTGTTTGGCTGGATATTTTTTCCTTTGTTTGTTTCATCTTTCTTAGCTAGGCTATTTACATTGTCTATTGTGCCCTTATGACCTTTTTCTGGAGCTTTCCTAGCAGTAGTATCAATCTGGTGTTTTTTAGAGGCTTCCTTGTTTCTTTTTCTTCTAAGGTCATACTGCCTATGTACCTCCATGATGGAATTTTCCAGTCCTGATTGGTGATCTTTAAAGTTTTCATAATCTGTTTGAGTTTCATCAAAGGCACAAAGAGTTTCCATTATGATCACCATTGTGTTACTGAGGTGATGAGGTAGCAGATAAACCACTAGATACCATCAGTCAGTTCTCTAAGCTTAACTTAAGGCTTAAATGAGTCTATAGGAGTTTTTTAGGAAAATATATACTCAAAAGGTCCCACCATGATTTCGAGAACGTTAGTGTGGAAATGAGGTGGCAGATTCACTACCAGATACTATCACTCAAGGGTTTCTAAATCCTAAGGGATACTTATATTTTCACTAACTCAGAAGGTCCCACCGTGATCGCCAGAATGTTAGAGTCTCGTGATTTGGCAGATTGGCGGGCCAAATGACAGGGTAACATGGAACCAAGCTTTGGAGTCCTAGCACCTAGCCTTCCTCGACTCAGAGAGGGATCTCTCTATTAGGTGCAAAGGGTGTATTATTTTTGCTCTAAGGTTTTCATTTTAGGCTAGTTATTAGGTGTAGGGTTTTTGATTTTTTTCGATGGGTGTAATAGGAGGAGTGAGAGGATGTCAAAGCCATTGGGCTGTGGAGTCAAATGAAGTCAAGGATGTAAAAATGATGAAACAGAGTGCATTGCAGGGCCGATCTAGCAAGGTTAATGGATCTTTAAGGTGATGTATGAGGTGTAGTGAACATTAAATTTGGGAAAAGAATAAGAGGTCTTACACATATAGTTTGAAGCAACAACGCATGAGGTATGGAAAACCATTAATCTCTATGAACAATATTCAAACTGATAAACATGTAAGATGAACATTCCAGTGATACATACAAGCATTAGAACTCCTAACTTTAGAAATTCACTTTCAGATTTTGGGTAAAGCATATAAGATAAAACAAATAACTCAATTTATAAAGAGGGAACTCCTGAACATCATATTTAAAGCTATTGGGGACTTTGAAACAAGTTTAAAAGCATGGAAAAAGGGCAAGATTGAACGAGACCTCTTTGACTTAACCTAGCAATCAATATTCCATAGAAAGGCTTCAAGATAGGGCTTTGAAAACTTCAAATAAGCAGGGCATACCATGAATCATACTTGCAAGCTAACATACTAACCATTCATGAAACTTCAAATAAACAGGGCATACCATGAATCATACTTGCAAGCTAGCATACTAACCATTCATGAAACTAAAAACAAGTTTTGGGGGACCAAAGTAGCAATTAATAATTCATTAAGTTGGATAAAAGAGGAAAACATCAAAGCTATAACAAACAGGAGGATTGAGGTGCATCAAAGAACATGTCTCAACCTATAATTTTCTGTTTAATAGAAGCCAAGAAGAATGAAGCAACATGAGAATAAAAAAAACATTAACAAGTTAAGAAAACATCACCATTCACCAAGCTATGGAATCCTACAAACAAACTTCTCCATGATCAAGCTAAACAAGCCATTCATCCACTTCACAAAACCAATTTCTTCTCCAAGCTCATGAAACCATGTATATTTCTCTTCAAGCTCATCAAATGCTGACAAAATACATAGGGCCTCGTGCTCTATTTATGGAGCAAATGAGGAATAAAACCCTAAATGTGGTAGGAAAATGTCAAATATAGTCATAAATATCATTTATGGCCAAGAGACCATGCAAGGCCCAAGGCACATAATATCCCAAGAAATAAACTTTGTTTCAACCTCATCATTGGTCTGCTCTTGGTCTTCAATTTCTTCATCCTCTCCCTCTGTATCTTCATTTTCATTTTCTTCATTCATTTCAACACTTTTTTCACTGTCATTGGGTTCAGTGTCTTCCTCTTTTTGACTGCCATTTTGATCTTCCTCCTTCATGTCATCATCATCTTGTTCATCATTATTAGGCTTTGTTTCTAATCCATTGTCTTGTACACTTTCCTCATCATCTTTTTTCTCTTTATTGTTGTTTTCATCATCTGTTTTTTTAACACTACTGTCCTCTTTATTGTTTTCTTCATCTACCTCTGTTTCTACCTCACTGTCTTCTGCCTTTTCCTCATTTTCTTCACTTTCTTCCATGATATCATCATCCTCTTGGTCTTCCTCAATAGATTCTACCTCTTCCTCACTGTTGCATTTTTGTTCTTCATGGCTACTGCCATCATATTTCCCTTCAGCACTATTTTCCTCTTCTTTTTCCTCATTAAACTATGTTTCTACCTCACTATCCTTTTCCTCATCATTGTCATTTTTTTTCTACTCATTAGGGCTACTATCAGCTTCTTCACTTAATACATTAGGAGAGGAGATAGGAGGTGAATATATTTGTGGAGAAGGCATATTCAAAGATGATGGAGGAGTGGAGGTAGGTGGGTGTGAAGTGGAAGGAGAAGTTTGTTGAATGAAGGCTTGGGGATTATCAAACACATCATGTGAGATAAAGACCTCCCAAGGGATTCATTTTTTCTCTAGCTGGTATAAGACAATCATTTTGATCAAGGAGTGGTGAAAACAACTCTGCATTTTGTGGGCATAACTTCTCTTCTTGACTGCTGAGGCCATCTTGTCAATGCTCTGGAATAGATAGTATGGTAGGTTTAGAAATTTTACTTTAGTGAAGTGCATCAGAAGCCTTATGTGGTATGAATAAACCTTGGAGTACCTACCTTCACAACTGAAATATTTGATGATATTATTCATTAGTAGGGCATACCTCTCTAGCAGGTGGGAGAAGAGGAAAACAACCTTGCATCCTTGTTGACAGCTAGGTTTAAGGTAGGGCTCATAGTAACTCAAGTCCAACTTCTTTTGTTTAAACCATATCTCACCAATATCTGGTATACCTGTGGCTTTAGAAATAGATTTAGATGAGAGTTCAAACTCCACTCCTACTAGGTTGACTTGGTGATTGTGTAAGCTTAGGATGAACAAACTAGTCAAGTCTGAGTGGCTTTGGACTTGCTTGACCTTCTCACAAAATTGATAACACCCAAAATCCTAAAAGCATGAAAGGATCATGGGAGAGGAAGTAATTTGAGTGGTGTCTAAGGGCTCAAAACTATTAGCCCTTTTTCCCTTGTTCTTAGGCTTGGTGGGCCTTTGGCCTTCATCATTGCTAGTATGAATCTTTTCTTCAGACATGGTGACTGGTTTTAGCACAAAAGGATTTTTAAACTTTGTTTGAGATGCTTTAGGTCAAAGGATGGAAATGAGTGATGTGAGGGAAAAAATTTCAAATGAGGGCCAAATGAAGTATTTCTTGGGACAAATTCAGAGTTTAGGAGGAGGATTGTATGCATTGAGTATATTTGAGGCTAAGGAAAACCTCTAATTTGTAAATTTTTCCTTGGAAAGGTCAAATATTTGATCATTACGGAGATTAGGGTTTGGTCACCTTAGGTCAAGAAATGCCTTCCTAGATTATAAAAAGAATATTTGGACAGTGAGGAAAAAGAGTTACCAACCTCATTTGACTGTTATAGAAGAGTTGGAGGCAAAAGTATTGATTTTGAACATTTTTGAGAAAATCTGGACAAGTTTTGTAGGTCCGTAACACCTGCCCGACTGGACGTTCAGGTCAGGTCGGGCTGGCCCGTCGGAGAGAAACGCTAGGTCAACTCAGGTCGGAGATGGGACTGTCGGGCCTGTCGAAGCGCAACGTCAGGTGGATGGTAGGCAGGTTGGGCTTTTCCTGTGCTTGTGGGTAGCACCCACTCAGGTGCATAGCACTTACCTCCAGGTGTGTAGAGTAGTCTTAAATAGCATTGTCGTTGCCTCCTCTATGTGCAACGTCGATGGCTAGGTGTGTAGCGCCGACCTTAGTGCGCAGCGCCTGCACATTTTCTCAAACTTGCACAAAAACCCTCAAAAATTCTCTCCAATGGTTTGCTTCTTCTTCGCAGCGGTAAATGAGGTGGGGAAGAGGTCGAGGAGACTTTGTACTACTTTTTGAAAAATGATTTGATGCCAAAAACCCACATTATAAGGTTTGTTCCCTCTTTATTTTTCTCACTGTCTTTTTTGGCCTTTTTGTCCTGTAGGTGGCATTTTGACATAAAAAAGTTTCCTTTCTTTGCTGGAAGCCTCTTGATGTCTCTCTTGTGTGCATAAACCATTTCAACTAGCTCAAATAGTGCACTTTACCTTCTTTTACAAACATGAACCTTCTTATGATGTTTTAACATTTGCACACAACAGATTTGTGATCAATTTAGACATTTTTCCTCTGATTCACATTCTATTAGGTTTTATCTTTAAAATAGTGAACAACCTCTTTAGCATTAGAAAACTTAACAACAAGCATCAATAGTCCTTTTAGTCTTCATGTGGACCATAATTGTGAAAAACCTTTGGTTTGTTTTTCCTCACCAACTTTCCTATAGGTAGCTTATCTTGATAGTCTTCTAGAAGTGTCATTTTATGGCTAACCTATCTCTTTTCAAAATATAATTTTGATCATGAAACTTTTGGAGGCTTTACTGCTCTTAAACCTGCTACATTTTTGTTCCTAGTTTGCAAATGATGTGTGTCCAAATGAGGGAGATGAGATTTCTAAACCATTTTTGTGCTTTTGCTGGCCACTTTTGTTCTTGCAGGTGCCTACACCACTTTTTCCCTTCGATTATTGTCTCTTTTGAGCTTGGAAAACTTAATTTATCAATAATGACCCATGTTTATCATAATTGCCTCCTTTGGAAATTTCTTCCCTCATCCTTGCCTCCTTGACCCTTTAAAAATGTTTATTTCCTTTCTTTGAGAAGACAAACCTTGAACTAATATTTCTATCTCTTTTGTCCCCTTGGTGAAGTGGGGTACTGGTGTTTAGGTCTACCTCCTTGGATCCCTTTAGTTTTCTGATTTTACCTTTTGATGAGATGGATTTAGTGCCTCTTGGCCAATCCTTAGAGGACAATTTGAAACCCATTGAAACCCTCTAGCTTTTTGTACCAATACTCTTCACCCTTTCAACCCCTGATGATGTGGATTCAATAAATATTTTCCAAACCCTAGAGGGCAACTTGAAACCTTTGAAACCCTCTGATGTTATGAAGGAGGCTCCTTGTCATCATTTGACCATTTTTGTCCCTTTTTCTTAAACTCCTACGCTTAGGGATGCTTAGAAAATGTAGATAGTGTTGTCTTCTAAATTCTCAAAAACTTGTTAAAACTCATTAATCATGTCTAAAGACCTTCAAAGGTGCATTGATGGAGCTTGAGGTAACCTTTACTCTTGCAACCCTAGTATTGACTTATTGCTTGGTCAAAATAGTCATAAATTCTTATTCTTTTCAAACACATACGTTGTTGCGTTCTTCTTGGCTGTGAGTGATATTCTTGTGATGATTTTATCATTACCTTACCTTATGCTAGGATGATGGCCATTTGATCCTCTCTGCAGGTATGCGAGCAAATGGCAGTTTTCCCCTTGCAATATTCATGATTTAGGCCAAAAACCTTCCTTGAATGACTTCTTTTGATCAGTTTGGACTAGATCACCTGTCCTTTTTCTTCTCTGACTATAGTTTCTTTACACAGGAAAACAGAGTTTGTAGGGCACCAAATCCACCCTATGACCTTGTCAAACCCTAGGTGACCTAGTGGAGGGTTTCTTGGACTTGGTTTTTGGACTAAGACCTAGAGTTTTGAGATTTATCAAGTGTGAGATCAAATTTATGATAAAATAATGTTTTGAAGATCCAAAATCCAATGTAATTGATTTATCTAAAGATTCTACAGAGATAGTTTGAGACTATCAGTGTTTTAGGATTAGTTTGGGGGACAGAACAAGATGTTTTATTGGTGGGCTTAGGTAGCAGTGGGGTTTTTGGGAAAATAAAAAGCAAAGGATTTGGGTCAAAGGTGACAAGATATAGACAAACTGAGTGACATGATATCTCAATGGATTTCGTGGGAATGGTAAGAAAAGCTAGACAGGATGAAATGGTGAGATAGTGAAAAATTATCTTAAGGATAATGAAGGCAGTGAGATTTCTATAACTCACATTGTCTATGAACTTTGTTTCTAGAAATATTGGGATGATAATTTAGTCATCAACAAGGAAAAATTATTGATGACTAACAAAGAGGAGGGAGGGAGGAAGAGAGGGAGAGGGAGGGAGAGAGGGGGTGAGAGAGAGAGAGGGAGGGAGGGAGGGGGTGAGGGAGAGGGAGTGAGGGAGGGAGAGAGGTTTTCAAGAGGAGGGAGGGAGGGGGTGAGGGAGAGAGAGGGAGGGAGGGGGTGGGTGAGGGAGAGGGAGGGATTTTGAGAGACATAGATAGGGAGAGAGGGAGGGAGGGAGGGAGGGTGATAGATAAATAGGGAGGGAGAGAGATAGGGAGGGGGAGAGGGAGGTAGATGGAGAGAGAGTTAGAGAGGAAGATAGAGTGAGAGAGGGAAGGGAAAAGAGTGAGAAATGGAGGGAGAGAGAAGGAGAGATGGGGTGAGAGAGAGAGAGAGAGAGAGAGAGAGAGAGAGAGAGAGAGAGAGAGAGAGAGAAGGGGGGAGAGAAGGATAGAGAGAGTGAGAGAGAGAGAGAGGGAGGCAAGGTGGGTGAGGGAAGGAGAGACTAAGGGAGAGTGAGAGAGTGAGAGGGAGGGAGAGAAAGAGAGAGGGGGTGAGGGAAGGAGAGACTAAGGGAGAGTGAGAGAGTGAGAGGGAGAGAGCGAAAGAGAGAGAGAGTGAGTGAGGGAGTGAGGGAGAGAGTGAGGAACAGAAGGAGGGAGAGAGGGAGAGAGAGAGAGGGAGAAGGACAAAGATGGATAGGGAGAGAGGAAGGGGGAGAGAGAGAGAGAGAGAGAGTGTTGGGTGCGACCCAAATTGGTCTAGTTTTTGTCAAATAATATTCATTTTTAGGAGAGGAGTGCGTAGTACCACGAAGTTATATCTACCACGCGTTCTTCTAGGGGCTTTGGGGTGGGTCGAAGCCCCTCAATTTGTAATGGATTTTGGGTATTATCTCATTGTTTTTTCAAGCCCATGGCATGTGGACAATTGTTTTGTAGCTATGAAATGTTATATATATGTATATAGAGGTCTAATGATTTTTCTATGTCATAATTGATGAGAACATCATCAATTGTATCTTCTTTTTTAGTCTGTTTTGGGCCTTAAAGGAATGCTCCACATTTGAGTACGTCGAGACATTGGAAGGGCCTACAGCTTAGTGGATAAATCACCAGCAGCTTTGTGTGCAGTTTGAGAAGCTAAATGTATTGGAAGGATTGATCTTAATAAAGAAGAATAAGGTGATCATATTATGCGTTTATATGTGTTGTGTTTGTTTCTATTTATTTATGCGAAGTAATAATTGCAAGTAACTATTATGATAACACAACTTATATTGTTCTGGAATGTGTTTATGTTAAACTAAATGTGTTGAAATAAGTATGTACAATATATGATGTGGTAGTGATATGCATGTTAGGATATTGATTAAAATATAAAAAAGAGAAGTAAAATCCATCACATGTAGTCCCTCAAGGCTGGAGAAACCTCTTTGTGCAACCACCCATAGCCTCCTCAGGTGAGACTGTGTGATATTCTTACAGGTCGTTGAAGAAAGGGCCGACATCTGAGGGTTTTTTTGGTGTGAAATACAAGTTGAAACTTGATCAACCCAAAATGAGGAAAAAAATGGTTTTGTTGCCGGGACTAGGATCTGTTTGAGGGACACATGGATGTGGCATCCATTAAAGAAGGAAATAACATATTGGTTATATCATAGGGAACGATATTTTGTAGTTCAGGAAAAAAGAAATATGTGATTGACGACTGAGGCCTAGTTGCAGAGGTATCTTTTCACAGATTAGCTCGATTTTTTCTTCATGTCATTTTCTAATGAGCTATATAAATGGATATCAATGTTGACTGAGAACAATACTTTCTTTAAGAATGATGAGCATACTCTGTGGAGCCATCAAATGATATTGTGACTTAAGGATACCAATAAAAACATCTGAGGAGCTGTTGATTTTTGGATTGATAGTGGCCTGGGAGGATTTGTTACTAAGTTCGTGATAGACACAATTGTATCCTACAATGATGTTGGGAAAATATTTTTTATGAGACCACGAGGTTGGTATCGAAATTACTTAAAGTTGTGGATTAAAATGCTTTTGTGTGAAAAGGGCATGCTATGGATGCAACCAGATCAGTGTTTTAAGGAAGGAGTAAATATAAGTTGAAGATTGGAACAAAGCGAAGATGAAAGAGATACAGAGTAGATCACCAAACGAAGAAATTTATTGAGACTGATTAGAGTCCCTTTTTAGGATAATTTGAGAGGGAAGAAGAAGGAAGTAACCCCCCAACTTTGCAATATTCCCCTTCCCCACCTGAAGGTGCACTAAGGTCAGGAGCTAAGAATAACTATAGCATTTTTGGGTTTCCCCATCCCTCTACTCCCCTTACCCTCATCCCCCTCCCCATAGTTCCCCTACACCCCATCCCTTTCTCCCTCCCCCTAACCCCCTAGAAAATAATGATTGATGATATCAAGATAGTTATCCTTATAGGACTTGGATCAGAGGATCCTAAGAATTTTTGGTTTGTAGCCGATGAAGTATGGAAATAAAGACATATTACTGACGAAGATTTAAATAAGGAACAAATTGTCATAGTGTTGCGAGAAATAACGCTGACATGGTAGATGAAGTATTCTTTGACTATTAAGGCTACTTGATTGGATGATATAAATAAATCACTGAGATCATAATTAAAGAAGTCAAAGTCAAAGTCGCATTGCATTACTGAGCAAAAGGAAATCAAACAGATGGATAATGAATCTATTTGGGAGTTCGATAAAAGATTGAATACTTTAATGGGATAGGTAAGCTTTAGCATACCCACAGAGCAACAGAAAAAATGGTTTGTATTTGTGTTGCTACCACATATCAAGTTACCTTTGACACAACAGAAGATATCAACCCAAGCCAAACCTTTGGAAATTTCAATGAAGTTGGAAGCTTCGCCAATAGAAAATACTCATATAGGAGTATGACATATTCAGAGCCAGATAGAAAAATTTACTTTGGAGGTGCATGATCTAAAGAAAGGTAAAGAAGTTAGGAATTAAATTAGAACATAAGTGTGGTGTATAAAGTGTAAAACATAAGGCCATTCTAAGGAAAATTTCCCTGTGTTTAGAGATTACTTGGCTAGTGAAGCACCTAATCCTTTAAATCTAGGATCAAGTGTGTGGTGTGAGATATGTATAAATATAGGACAAAATCGTTGTGAGGAGTGATATTTATTACAGAAATATGTCCACACACCAATGCAATTGTTTTTCAATTTTTGTGAATCAGTAGAACATGATGAGAAAAACTGTCGTTGTTATGACTTGATGAAGGAGCAGAGTGTTAATGCTTACAGAATGCAAGTTTAAGGACATGCACATGAGGATAACGAAAAACATGCTTATTGAAGAGGAGAAGGAGGCACCCATCAAGGATGCAGCCAGATTATCTATTAAAACTGCAGAGAGACAAGGCACTTCACAAGAGATTGTTAGAATCCTACTACAACTTGTAAGTATTGTAGATCTTTTGATCATGTGATACAAGAATGTATGGTCCTTATGAAAAAGATGTAGGAGAAAAGAAAGTAGTAGCCTACACAAAATATGAAAATGATGATCATTGAACCAAGGGAGGATGAACATTGGATCAACATTGTAACAAGGACTGGAGCTGCAATGGGCAATGATAAAGCATAAGGTAAGAAGCCAATGGAAGATACATGGGTAAGAAAGACAACGGAAAAATTCCCTAGATTCATTATGGAAAGGGAAAAAGAAATGTTCATGGAGGCAAAGTGAAGTTTCATGGATCCTAGAGCTTCAACATCGAGGGCACAACTGAAGTTACTAGAAAAGAAGGATTGTGCTAAAGTAGCTAATATAACGCAAGAATTAGATCCAAATTTCTTAAGATCATACTTACAGACTTGCATGAATTTTTTGAGGAATCAAAATCTTGTCGAAGAACTCCAGGAGTTGATAGAATCTTGCATTGATAAATAAGTGCCACAAAGCAATGTGCACGGAGTGAAAAATTTACATCAACATAAGAAGAGAACATGGAGGGAGATGAGACTAACTATGGAGATCGAGGAATATGATATAGAATAGGTAATCCTAGACTTAGGATATGATGATAATGTGTTACCTAAGGAAACTTAGGAGTGAATGAGAAGACCAAAGTTGCAGTGGTCGTCAATCCAGCTGAGGATGGCCAACTAGTAGAAGATTCTCCCCGTGGGAAGGTTACCCAACATTGTAGTAGATATTCAAGGAGAACGTGATGTAACAAACTTCGAGTTCATTAAAGTTGTATATGTAAGCAATCCTTATCTGGCACTGCTTGGATTGGATTGGGCTTTCGATAATTTTGGTATAATAAATTTTAATAAGAGAAAAATGGTGTTTTAATTGGACAAAATCAAGTTCATTGTTCCTTTCAATCTATGAGAAGGTGTACGCTATATAGAGCCTGTCCTGGTTGAGTACTGTGATGCAGGTGTCAAAAAAATTTACAAGATGAAAACTAAGGAGGAATATTGGATTAATCCCACTGCTTATGGTAAATTAAGCTTGGAACATGAAAACTCTTGTACCTTAGATTCAGACGAAGAACTAGAAAATTGGCAGAATAGGTTACATGAGCTATCTACCAAACGATGTGCCAGAACCAAAAAATCACTTCACTGTATAACTTCAAAGGTATGTAGTCTACCTTATTATGATGGGATAGGATATGTAGGTCGTTTTCTTGATAAATATGAAATAGAAATACTAGAAGAGAAAATTTTACAAGATTTGGATGTAGCCTCGAGGTCTACACCTACTAGATGGTGGGGTACTTATAGAAACAAAACAGAAAGTTGGGAAGATTATCTAAGGTTGATGTGGGTCATATTTGGGCCAGTAGATACAAGAGTCGAAGTAAAGTATGATGGTAAGTATGACCCTTAGGATCATATTCATCACTGCACTTCAGCTTGGACAAATTTTCCAGAACAAGAGTAGGTACATGGGTTTATCTACACACTAGAAATGATTCCTATGAATTGGTATGTTGAGATAGAACTGCGACATGGAACTGCGAACTTGACATATTTGGTTTTAGGATTCATACTAACATTTAGTTTTGAAGATGATTGTCTGTGCATAGATTAAACCCTTTAGAATGTCAGAGAGATAGTTTTTGAGAACACAAATTCACTAACATGGGAAGCAGCCAAATTGGACAACGTAGTGGAAACAAGTACCAGATATCCTATAATTGGAATAAAACTGCAAAGTTGTTGGACCAGAACCTGAAATACTTGATATAGCGAAGCCCACAAAAATGAATAAGGTGAATATTGGAACTGAATAAGAACCAAAAATTGCAATGATTGGAAACTACTCGGATGAAGACAGAAATAGAAAAATTACAGAGCCGCTGCATGAATATCAAGAATTCTTGCCCAGAAAAATTTCTGAATTGAATGGCATAGTAGGGGACTTAGGAGTTATGAGGATCCCCATGAAACTTGAAGCGAAGCCAACAAAGAAGACACCCTATAGGTTGAATCCAAAATACATGAAAAAGGTGGAGTAGTTAGATAAAATTATAAAAGTGGGGATCATCCAGCCTATCGAAGAGATTGAATGGATAAGTCCCATGGTAATTTAGGAGAAGAAGACAAAATGAGAGATCAAAATTTGCGTTGACTTGAGAAAACTAAATGATACATGTTTGCATGACCCCTTCCCTACACCATTTACAGATGAATTATTTGACAATGTAGGATGACTGGAGGCCCATTCTTTCACAGATGGCTTTTCGGGTTACCGTCATATCATAATTGTGGCAACATATAAACATAAGACAACTTTTGCTATAGAATGGGGCTCTTACCAGTACATAGTGATGCCTTTTGGCTTGAAGAATGCTACTTCCATATTTTCTAGAGTTGTAGTCATATCTTTCAAGGATTACATACACAAATTTTTGGAAGTTTACTTGGACTATTGGACAATCATTTGGATGTTGAAAAAACATGTCGTGAGCTTGAAATTGATGCTAGAGACATGTGGGCAATAACAAGTATCATTCAATTTGAAGAAGTGTATATTTTTTGTACCATTTGGTATAATTTTGGGCCATGTGGTTTGTAAGTAGGGATTAATGGTGGATCCCGCAAAGATCACAACTATTGTGAACCTACCAATGCCAAAAATAGTGAGACAATTGTGCACAACACTTGGACACACTAGCTATTACAGAAAGTTTATAAAGGGGTACATGCAAGTACCTTCGCCAATGGAGAAGTTTCTAAAGAAATATGTTGCTTTTCAATGGGATGAAGAATGCCAAAAGAGTCTCGACATATTGAAAGAGAAGAAGGTAACTGCGCTTATTCTGGTTTTCCTAGATTGGAATCAGGAATTTCATGTATATGTCAATGCATCTTGCATAGAATTGGGTATAATACTGGCACATTCAACAGCAAGATAAATTGATCATTGTTTAGATTTTTCAAGAAGAAAATTGTGCAAGGTCGAGAACAACTATTAAATGATAGAAATAAAAGGGTGAGCTATGGTTTATGCATTATAGAAGTTCACGAATTATTTTTTGGGAGTGCATTTCAAGATTTTCATTGATTACTCTGCGCTGAAGTATATGGTGACTAAGCCTATTTTAGGAGGAAAAATCTATCGATGGTTGTTTTTGTTCCAGGAGTACGACTTCTCGGTTGTAGTCCACCCAATAATATTGAATGTTAGGCCTATTCATCTGTCAAGGATATAGATAACAAAAGAACCCACAAGCATCTAGGATAACCTGCTCGATGTACAGTTATTTGGAATAAGGGTAACAAATGATCACTTCATGGATATTATTTAGTTTCTGACCATAGGAATGGTGCCCATGGAGTACAATACATAGAAAAAGAAGTAGTTGGTAGTCAAAGAAGCTAAATTTTCATTGATTTTATGGCCCTTGTACAAGAGGGGGTCTGATAAAATACTACACAGATATATCCATGAACGTGAAAGATAGATTATTCAACCATAAGCTCATGGAGGAGCCGTGGGTGGACATTATGCAAAAACGTTTTGTTGAGCTTGTGATGCGTGCCAAAGAACGAGAAAGCCATTTAGAAGAGACAAAATGACATTAAATTCACAGGTAATGTTGCAAACATTTGATAAATGGGCTATTGATGTTTTCAGACCTATTTATCCACCAAGAAGGAAGACCAGTGCAAGATAGATAATCAATGCATCTGATTATTTGATGAGGTGGGACGAGGCACAACCAGTGATGGATTGCAGCACAGATACCACTGTGAAGTTCATATTTGAATATATCTTGTCTAGATTTGGGTGTCCATAGGTCTTGATGAGTGATATGGGTTCACATTTATTGCATAAGAATATTGAGGAGCTAACTAAAGAGTTTCAAGTAAACCATTAGAAAGTACACTCTATCATCTTCAAGAAAATGGGACAGTTGAGGATTTCATTAAGATTCCAGAGAATGCACTCACAAAAATGTGCAGTGTGAACTGCAAATACTAGGATCTAAGGATTTCAACAGTATTATGGGAATTTAGGACAACATGCAAGAAATAGGTTGGCCACACATATTTTAGTTTGGTCTATGGACACAAAGAAATCATGCTTATGGAGTATATTGTGCCAAGTTTTGAGAATTTCAACATTCACAGACATGGAAGACTCTGATATAATGGAGGAAAGGATGCAACAACTACTTGCTCTGGAAGAAGAAAGGTTTATCAGGTTTTCATCAGCAAGTAAAAAGGTAAGGGAGAAACCCTAGAATGACATAAAAATCAAGAAGAAGACATTCAGGGAAGAAGATATTGTACTATTATATGATAGAAAATTTGTGAAGTTCCCAAGAAAATTTAAAACAAATTGGTTAGGATCGTATATCATCAAGGAAATATCTGATTGTGGTGCAGTTTAGCTCGTAATTTTAAATGTTCAACTAATTTCGAGATGGGTGAATGGTAGCAGATTGAAGGTATACAGGGGAAATTTTGTCCCTAGAGCTTCGCACTGAAAGATGAAAGGAGAAATTTCTTAGTGACACCTGAAGTTGAAAGTGGGCACTAGACTATAAACTACATTGCATAAAATTACTTCATCGAAGAAATATTACAACATGATATTCAAGAGTATGTTGAAGTATGAAAGAACTACGACGAAGGAAGAGTTGTTGTGACACAAAGGGGGATGTCTCGAAGTTCATCGAAAATATGACCATTGGAGAAAACAAGTTTTCGTTAAAATAAGTTTGGCATTAAAATGTGTGGGAGAAACACATTTATGATGAATACTTGGTCAGATCTAGTGCCATATCTGCAATAAATGAGCATGATTCAAGCTAATCATGAGGTTTTAAATTCAAATTCACTATAAAATCAATGTCTCGCTCCACATTTTACACTTTCCATCAAGAAAATTCAAATTGAAAAATTGTGACTAAGTGTGAGACGAGTGTGTTGTTGTATGTCTGAGAGAATTTTTGAATAGCTTTCAAGAGATTTTCTAAAGAAAGGATTAACAAGGATCATGGAAGCTTGAGCTGGTAAGACTATAGGATGAATTGTACCCATGTCTCCAAGGCACAAGAGGTTGTCTCGAAAACAAACTGCCACAGAATAAAAGTATAAGAAAAGACAAAAAAAGAGACCACCTAAGGCCTCTGGGGTAGATTTTAGAAAATCCCCAAGAAATAAGGTAGAAAAATAACAGTGGACAAAGAATAAGCATGATAAGAAACCTAGGCACAAGGGGAAGAAACCAGTGGAAATCCACGACAATGAGGAAGAAGTCAATATGTAGGAAATAGAGACGGAGAGTGCATAAATTCCATGTGTGCTTCCTCCATACTCGCCACCAAGGAAAATAGGTGCCAAGCCAATTAAAAATTCCAAATACTTGAAGTTAGAAACCTTTACATCTTTTTTACCAGAGAAGGTCCCATTTGAATAAAAAGTGTCGGGGAAGATTCTGCAAATAAATATGGAGGATTGGGACTTCAACGACCGAATTAAATACCCATAGTTTGATCTAGGAAGGTACCTACAGGAGGTGTATTTTCCATAGAGCATGGTAACAAGGGTCAGGTCACTACAATGGGCTGAAGGATTGCAAAGAGTGGGCTTGCTCAACATGCTAAATGTACCCCATTTCAGTAGAAGCGATCTGAACATAGACTCTATTCTACAACTACTGGAATTAGTACATGAATAATGTATCTGGCTGGGGAAGAGAATCTTGATTGATGAGATGTTGATTAAGATGATTACTTCACTTCCATACCAAGGAAAGGATCCTGTTGAAAAGTTCATCGAAAAAAACTAGGACAAGGTAGTCGCATAGACTATGAAGCAGAAGTATGGATTAATAAAGAAGTTGCAAGGCTGCACAATTAACTCTATTAGTGACTAGGGGGTGCACTTCGTAGCACACATTTTATAAAGAAAGATAATGAGAAGATGTAGAGCCAACGAAGTCCTTGTCACCGTTGTATTTTTAACCACAGAATGCAACATCAGGGTCCAGTTCAACTGGGCCAGGTATATATGCAGGGAATTTTTGGAGGACTTCCGCAAAGAATAGGAAGAGGAGAAGAGATTCCATTAGGTATGGTTGATCTTGATAATCATGTTGTTCAAATGGAAGGATCTGGAGGAATCACTGTTTCCTCGAGTTGAAGAAGACATATGTGAAGCCGTGCGATATGCATCACTACGGTTTACCCAGGAGTTGTCGCACGCACAAGAAAACAAATTATTCTTTGTATTGATGCAAATATATTTTGACATGGTGGTGAACCAAAATCCCAGGTTGTTACCAAGTTTGCATGATTAGTAGTGCAACATCATAGATTTCAAGAAGATTTTCACAGGATCTATGTGAAGGCTCGGAAGGATTTGATGGAGACATGGCATCCTCTGCCATATTTGGTCACCGAGGATGAACTTATCAGGATGTTACAACAATGGCTAGTAGATTTTATGAATCCATCCATAGACAACACTGGAGTAGAGGAGGAAACCGTGAAACTTGCAGGTCCAAGTGGTAAAGACATAGAAAAAGACACTGAAATAGAAAAAGAAAAGGACACATAAGGGACATAGTTAAAGCAGGAATAGGGTGGTCAAGACCCTCTTAGTGATGTTGAGCTAGAGGGTTCGCAATTCATGATTACAAGAGGATGACGATAGCAAGTACCATGAGTGCAAGGAAGAAGCAAAAGGTAGATAAGTATAAGGGCACAATACCACTTGTACTCACTGATGGGGACATCAACGAGATTGGAGAAAAAGTCCAGGAGTTAAAAATAGATAACTGGAAAAATATTTATGATCGTTATAGAATGATTTTGGAAGAAGTGCAAAAAGGCATTACAGAATTGAAGACACTTCCATATAAAAATGGAAAATCAGAGTAGATGAGTCATATAGTGTAGCAAGATAAACATATTGAGATGAAATTTAAACTAAGGATCTTGCAGATACCAAGTGGAGCATTAAAATTTGAATCTGTTGAAGACAAAGACTGCGCAAAAGTGTGGGACCTATTGTCACTCTCCCCAACTTCCCAAGGTTGAAAATATGATTGGAGAAAGGTATCCGTAAAGCAAAATTAAGGTCAGGTAGATAGCCCTACCCGAACCTAAGTATATAATGATTTTAGGCTAGGTGTGTAGACTTAATAAATATAATTTTTTAATGTTTTGAATGTTGGATAGAAAATTCAATGAAAGGACTGTATTTGAGGTTTTTAGGTCAGAACATCAAGGTGAAACTGTAGAGAATGTGTGAGGTAAGATATATATTTTGAAACCATATCAATTAGTTATGGATTATAAGATGAAAATGGAGGAGAGTTTGAATGAACATTGAGGTTAATTCATATAATTTAGAAGCAAATAAACATAATATGGTGAATCTTGTCTAAACAAAGCATGCATAAACATGAATTCTGCTCTGAAAATTTACAAGATAAACATATATGAAGAAGAATACATGGAATTAAACCATAGAATGATAAACATACATGAGAGAAACAGATGCCCCAAAGCGTACCACAAGTATCTCAACACAATTCCTACAAATTTGTCTTTGATTTCATTCCACAAGTTGATTGCAAGAGCTCCACTGCAATATAAGACTATCCAACCCCACAAAATATTAAAGAGAGAATAATTATGGAAAATATATACTATGAAACCTCATGAGGTATAAATCCCATCCAAAATGGATCATAAATGCAAAAGATCAGTCATTTACTAGTTTCTAGGGAGGTTAGAAACCATTCCTTGAATTTTAGCTATAAACTAGGAGTGTTTGACCCTTACATTAATTAAAAATTCCTTCATGATATGAATCCAAAAACAACCCAATAACTCTACTAAAAACTCATAGGACATCATTTCCTAAAATTTTTGACCATTTTTGAGCTTGACAAGTGTCCTGAGGAATGCAATGCTGATTTGTGACAATTCTAACAGAAGAAAAAAATAATTTACAGAAGCGTAACATAAATTTGGATGCATTTTTGAGGCAATTCGATAATTCCGAATCCTCTTCTGAAAGAACGGTCATTGGCCCTATGTTTCTAGTTTCCATAACATCATGAATTTTTCAAAATGGACTACGAGAACGCCTTCAAAAGTTCATTCACCCAAGGTTACTCCAAATTCTTAACAAAGTGTTCCAGAAGCTTAACAAAGCCCTTTGAGAGGGATTTTGGAGGTATTTCGCAAGGATTTTGGTGCTAAAAGTGGTATGGTTGGAAATCTTAGGATGTATGCTACATAATGAAGTCATTAAGCACTAAAAACCCTTGTTCCAAACCCTTGAAACATTGATTTGAAGATAGCTTGTCTAGAATTGCAGAAAATGACCTGGAGCAAGTGTATTATTGACATTTCTCTCAAACCATAACACGTGTGCATAAAATGAAGGATTTTTTTTTCTTTGGCTTATGATTGACAAAAACCTTTTTCACTTTTGTAAAATTCATCTCCATTACATCATACACTTATTTTGAAGCCAAATTGTCCCTATATGAAATGTAAACCCTGACAAATGACCACAGAGCTCTAAAATGATGCCATGGGTATGAGTTGGCTCAAACATGGAATGGTGACCTCCCTTGTAGCTATTCTTCTCACTTTCCATGGTGTCTATCACTATAACGTTGAAAACCCTAGGGTGTTAATGGAATGGGTCAATGAATGAAAACCTAGAAAAACAGAGTGTAGGAAATTGTGAGTTTGGTGGATGATATGGAGGGCCTCTAAACTGAGAAAAATTACAAAAAAAATTGAGTAGGTATTGTTGTATGTTAGCTTCAAGTTGTTTGTGGAATGAGGGAAAATGAGTGTGAGTAAGGTGTGAAAAATTCTAAAACACAGGAAATTCCCAATTTTAATTGTGAGAATAGCTTCTGCAATAGTAGGGTAGGTTGGTGAGATGAAATGGGGGTCATGAGTTTAAGTAAAAATTCTGATAAAATTGAATGGATAGTGTAGTGTCTTAAATCCACAATGAAGGTGTAATCAAGGGAAATGGATAATTTTAGGGTGGTCAAAACCTCAAAGCAGAGGAAATTCCCAATTTACGTCGTTAGAATAACTAGTGTAAAGTTTTTCTAGGTTAACAAGGTGAAACAAGGGTTATGAAGCTAAGTAAAATTTTGATAAAAATTAAGTGAGTATTATGGAATCTTAGCTCCACAATTCAAGTGGAATGATGGAAAATGGATGAGTGTAAGATGGTCAAAACCTTAAAACATAGTCAACCCCTATTATGATTGTTTTCACTATGTTGAAAAGCTAGAATGAGCGTTTTGATGGTGTAAAACATGATATGGATGGTAGTGTAAGTGATAGGAGTGTATATATGGAGTATAGGAAATGTATGGGTCATGGTTTCTGTGGTGGATTTAGTGTTTAGGTCAAATAGTGTAGATTAGGGTTTGTCATAAAAAACTTTAAACTATATGGACAATGAACATATGGAGAAAAAACATTAAATGGACATGAAATGTATTAAAGTATTCATCTTTAAATCCAAAATACCAGCAAAGGATGGAGGTTTACCTTGTATAGAGGCTACACAAACTAAAGGATTTGAGCTTTAAGTTGATTTGGAGGTTTGTGAAACCAAAAACCACAAACTACTTCTTTTCCTGAAGCGTAAAAATAGTGGTAAAAGCATAACACTAAGGCATAAAAGCATAAAAAATTCACCCAGAAATGTAACAGAGGAGTCTAGGAATGAAACAAGATGCCCATAAACATAAAAAAGAGGTCTTTTGAAGGATTTCAAGTGGTTTTAATGGAATTTGAAGGTGATGCTTCGAAGTTTAGAGAGAATGGATGGAAAATTAAGATGAGAGATAGCATCACAATCATGGAAAAGGGTAACAATGAGTTAGTGAGGTTTGTTTGTCTCTTTATAGACTTTGAAATGCCCCTTACCTTTTGACACTTGCAAATAACATTTAGACCTTTTGTGCACTTTGACAATGACTTGTTTCCTCTTCAAATAAGATAGGAAGGCATATTGACGTCCTTTGCATTGTTTGACACTTAAGGTTTTTTTATTTCATTTTAAATGAGACATGAAGACAAAATTCTCCTTTCAAATAAGATAGTGAGACTGGTTTTTGAACCCTTGGAATCTTTCACACCTTTGAACTTTCACATGGGATATTACCTTTCAAACAAGATGAGATGTCTTTAAAAGAAATCGAGAATGACTCCTTTGCCTTTGACTGGGTAAACAATGAATTTGTTGGTCCTTAAATTAGACAGTGATACAGAAATGAGATGCTTTGAACTTTTTCGAACTTTGAGCGATATGAAACATGAGAGGTGGATTTTATTTCATATTCAAAACAACCTAGCTCCTTCATTAGGGTTTTATGAATGTAATGGAGGTTGTTGCCTTCTTTTTAGTGAAAATTTGCCAATTTTTCAAAGGTAGAGATGATCATAGACAATGAATCATATGAAATGAAGTGACCTAACCCTAGACCTCTTCAGTGATGATGAAGATGGTGACCTTGAAACTGATGATGGTGGTGACCTTGTTAGTGGAGGATATGAATGAAATGAAGGAGTGTTATGCAAAATTAGGAATTACGGATAAAACATTCTTCCCCAGATGTAGTGCTCATATAGAACAACAGGTTAAAGAATTTGCAACTACTTTTCCTAAAAGTAAATAGACATACAAAACAAATGAAAGAACTTACTTGGAGTCCAAGCGCTTCCTTTTCTCCTTTTGTCGCTCTTGTTGTAGCTTCAAATCTGAGCTAGATCGCCAAAATATTTCGTACAAAGATGAACACTAAATAGAAAAAGATAGCAATAATAAATATTTATGTTAAATTTACTTAGTTAAATCAATAAGACATGAACCATATGCATCAAATAAGAATTCATAATATGAAATACACGAGCTTATACAAATACATATGTGGGAAAGTAAGCAGCAATATTAATTAATGGATAGAAGGGGAGGTTACAACCCAGTGATTGATTTAGTGTCACCATCTCCAGCAGCATCCCAGCCTCATCACAATGCACATCTCTCGAGTAGCATCTCACTCAAATCAATTCCTTAATTAAAATTCCACTAGTGTTTCTCTACTCAAATTATTCCTTCTCAAACACTAGGATCTGTGCTGAATTTATAGAGGAGATGAAGGTAGTTTTACAATCAATGACTTTCTAATAATAGGAAAGACATGTTCCCAGTCTTAGAGGTATCAAATGGACACATGGATTCAAAGTTTGACACATGTGAACTCTTCTAGAAGGCACTGGCCAAGTGGAGATTCTGGAACAATGAAAATTTCGTTCCCAATGTGACCAATGCACCCATGAGTGTCGGGAAGTGATTTATAGAGCACCCTTGAGTGGGGTTACCTGCATATGCAATGAAATTAGTCCCTTTAGCGGCAGCGTTGGTGAGCTCTCATATGATATATTATAAAATTCAAATCTTGTAAACCTTTGCGAATGAAAGTCATGGATGACTTGTCTTGTTCTTTATCTTAGGGAATGTAGCAACTGAAATGATAGGGGATGATAGACCCTATTCATTGGTTCTAGAGATGATGTATAGTTAACCAGGTCATTGGGAATGGTTCCAAAATTGACCTATAACAAATTTCCCCCTAAAGCATGAAGTCAGAATAATAATAACAATATTTTTATTTATATGCTTTACACTGTGATGGACTGGATATGAATCAAAGTGGCGACCTGCATCATTCTTACAATACATTACATCATGATATATCCTCTTCATCATAATTTCTGAGTGAAGGCATTCCCAAGCTCAACGCATAAACTTTCTAATAAGATGTACATAGTGCAGAAAGTCGTCTTCACTGCAATGTTGCCCAATGCAGACATGCCTACAGATATAGGTCCATGTTTGGATGACGAACTGTATGTAAGGTCACCATAAAAATGTATACAAAAATTGTGAAATCACAGCCCGGATGGCTGAAACTAGATCCACGGTATTCTTATCTCGTTCACTCGATCATTCAGGTACAAGTCTAGCTATGCAAATATATAATTTATAGTCGAACATGGAAAGACATTGTTTGATTATCAGCCAATGATGTGAGTTGTTAACAAACACGAGAGAACCACCATTGATGTCAATGGCCCTCAAGGTACTGCAGTACATTTCGTAAGGCATGAACAGATGATTTGATGTCGAACGCCAAACAAAATATTTTGGTCAAAATTCCGGAAGTGAGGATCTTGTTGATGTTGTAACAAGCCTCATGGTACTGGAACATAATGTTTTTAAGTGAACTTCCTGGATAATGATTTTTCATCGACACAAAGCCATATTATTATGAAATGGGAGTTACTAATTTCAGAGACAAAAGTATGACTTGATATAGAAATGTTCAGGGATGACTGTCATGAGAATGAAGGTTTATGAGTATTGTAGAAGGATGAGTATTCACTAGATGACTTCTCTTGAACATATAGGCGACACTGAGATGAGTTGGCAGCATTGACCTGAAACCAAAGTGAAGTTATGATGAACCATAGGTATGAATGAACCGTTAAGAAGATTAGCCAACCCAAACAGTCACGGTGATGGAGTGAAGTTTCATGTTCAAGAGCGACCTGCTACCGTAAAAATTTCGGTTCACTTTCCAAAATTTTCCCAGTCATTTTTCGAACAATACCTCTTTATTTTTTAACAAGCTTGAGGAGGATAACATATTCTTGATCTATAATTCAACCATTCAGGTGAATAAAGTATCACTATTTAATAATTTAACGAGTTTAGCGATGAATGAAAATTGATTCTTGCCATGATCTACAAGCCCGTCGCTATTTTATGTTTTAACGAGCTTAACGACAGTGACATCCCAGTCCTTTTTCATATTTAGAGAGTTTGAAAAAGAGGACGAAAGAAAACTCCATAAGTAATTTTTCATAAATTAGTCGCTCAGATCCGAAAAAGTGTAAAATAATATTTGAGAGAAATTCTTTAGTCATGTTTGACCAAGGTATTGCTTTTCATAAATAATCTATCTTAGTCTGGAAAAGGGTTAAACTTATACTAAGTAGATATCAATTCATTTACTTTTACGAGCTCAAAAAGACAAGTGCTTGGAAATTTTTTCACATTATCGGAGTCTGAAAAAGAGATGAAAGAAAACTCCAGGGGTTCCTTTTTCGCTATTATCTAAGCTCGAAAAATAAGGATAAAAGTATGCTTTGTGGTCAAATCATTCTTGAAATAAATCTACAGGACTAATATGTTCATCTGTTGTAAAAACTGTTCAGAAAAACATCAAATTGATTAAAAATACCTATTTCATGATAAAAATTGAATAAAACCATAGTCACGGTGACAAATACTAGTTGCAAATAATCAAATGACTAATTAAAAAGGGTTTTACCGTTCATTTTTACCATTCGAAAGTTACCACTTGCATTTTTGGAGCTTTGAACCTGTTTTTGCCCCCGAACTTCAACAGTTGACTGGGTGAATTAGGTAAGAATGTTTTGAATGCCCCGTACAAGAGTAGGTGCCCCCCAAGATTCATTTCATTCACCTAAGTAGATTACTGGTTAGTAATAGCTTAATGGAATGAAGGTTCATTTACGAGATCAAATGGAAGACTCGTCGTAATTAGGAGAGGATTTATTTCATTTTTTAATGATCTTGACACAGGAAAAGAACTATGCTCATGACCTGTTTCAGTTTTTAACGAGGTTGACATAGTAAAAGAACTTTCCTCAAAGGAACTTGTTTAATTTTTTTAACGAGGTTGACACAAGAAAAAATAACTATCATCATAGGCACTTGTTTCATTTTTTAACGAGGTTGACACAAGAAAAAATAACTATCTTCATACAAACTTGTTTCATTTTTTAACGATGTTGACACAAGAAAAATGAACTATCCTCAAAACCTGTTTCATTTTTTAAAGAGGTTGACACACTAAAAGAACCATCCTCATTGTGCAGTTGGACTAGTGAGTGTGTGCTAGAAAATACGTAGTGTAACAGAATCATCATTTAAGGAGCTTGATAAGCACCACAAATGATAAGTTATAACATGCGTTGACAGGTATTCTTTAGGGTTTCCATTGAAATTTGGAATTTTTGAGGGTAATTTTTGTGGTATCACCGGCCACCAAGGAGAATAACTAATGGAATTAGCTTGACATTGCACTGAATATGTGAATAAAGGATCAATCGATTCAGTACTCATAAGGGAGGAACCAAATAGGATTCTAGATGATAACATGGGTAAAGTCAATGGACAAAACATCGAAGATGAAGCAACAACAGATGTTGTCACAACTAAAATAGATGGTTCAGTCTGGGATGTTATCTCAACCATGGTCAAATGACCCAATGTATACCCTATATAATCTATGGTAACTCGAAGTGAAATAGGATTAAAAAAAGTAGAGGAGGTGATTGAGGAAAAGACTCGTACAGGTAAAGATCCTCCCCAAAATGGGTTGGAGTTAAAGGTGTCTCGTCTTGTAATATTTCTTCAATCGAAATAAAACCAGGGGGAAATATTTCATTGTCAGGCCCAAAGTATATTTCAGGAGGTTGAATATGCAATATGGGAGTCGCAATGGCTATATAAAATTGTGGAGTGACCAATATAGAAACAACTTCTCGTTGTTCGACTTCGGGATCAAGATTTTCTCCACTTAGGAAATATCACAATTGAAATATAAGAGGATGATAGACCCTATTTCATTGGTAATGGGGATGATGTCCAGTTTTACGAATAACAACTGCCCCCAAAAGCACAATGGGATCCGGATCAACTTCCAATTGAACAATGTTGGGTCTAGGAGGTATGGTCTCACTGATTGGATGGATTGTGACCATGGGTAGCTGTGAGGATTCCGTTTTGATAACATTAGATGAACCGGGATGTGTAGAAACAACTTGATCTAACTCTGGTATATGGGAAGATTATGTTTCACCAAAGGTACGAATAGTACTTGATTCAGTAGAGTGATCTCACCTTCGTCGCCCAAAAGTAACTTCTGGTGGTAAAGGTGGCTTCAATGCTAGTCTATGCGAACGATGGGGAAAATGATTTTTTTCTTCCATGATGACTGATTTATTTTAACCAAAAACAAATAAAAAAAATAAAAGGGTATTACTAGGCAAAAGGTTTATGAAGAAACTGTGAACTCCAGAATACCCCTTGGCGAACCAAGAACTACGGGCAAGCGATATCCCCGAATGTTGTGTTCGGTGTATCATAATTTACAAGGCGGTTGATTCGATTCACTATGGATGGATAGCAACCTAAATTTCCCCTCTAAAATATTCCCGAAGGTACGTGGAGGCCCAAGTCCGTATTAGTGTTGTCTAATGCAAAACCGCACAGTGAGAGCACCCCTTTATACTTTTCGTACTATAACACCGCCTAATATACTCAAAATTATGTGGACGAGCTACGATATAATTACGTACATGGAGTGAGGTATCACACTCAGAATGTATCGCAGACAATTAATGACAACTGTTATGTTTTACGGCACTGGAACATGTCTCTAGCCTAGATCTTCTGAATGTTATCGTATGGTTCCAACTCTTTGTTAGGTAAATTTAGATAAATTTTAAGTTGATCTTGTTGATCAATTTTCCTTTCAAGGTTCACCGCGATGATGTATTGGAAATTCCTAAAATGCAAACTAAAATGATAAGCAATCTTTCAATTTTAGTTTTTCAATGAAAATCCTAGCTACTAGAGGGAAAGAGCAATCAATTTGAGAGAAAACAATCAAAGAGCACAAATTAAAATGCATCTTTCCTAATTGTTCCTTTTGCAAAACACACAATCCACTACATGCAAATGCAGGTTTTTCTTTTCAATCCCTTTAATGTTATGAATGTAGAAAAGAACCTAAGGGCACCAAATAAATAAATAAAGATTCCTTTTACTTCTGAGAAATGAGGAATAGAACAACAATTTATCTTTTGAAGGAAAAATGAGGAATTTTACTTTCCTGGAGTAGGTAAGATCACTGGTCAATCTAACGAAAAAATCAATGGAATTTGGCTGGTTCTAGGTGTAAACGCACTCTAAGGGGAGACGGTGCGTTGCAACACACCCCTGGAAGGGAGATAGTGCTATGCAAAGCACTGTGTCCTATTCAACATTGCATTGGGCGCAGTGTATAAGGAAAAATACAACTATTTAACACAATTCCAATGCAAATTTTCATTTAAAAAATCCTAGTCTTTCTGAGTAAATGCTACTCGGTGAATAAAGAAATAAAATCAGAGGCAAATACACTAAGGATGAAGGGTAAACTCCCCACTGAAGTTTCCAATTTGTTATGCGGAATTATGAATTACGGATAAAACATTCTTCCCTAGATGTAGTGCTAATCTAGAACAATAGGTTAAATACTTTGCAACTACTTTTACTAGAAGTAAATAGACACACATAACAGATGAAAGAACTTACTTGGATTTCAAGTGGCTCCTATTCTCCTTCTGTCGCTCTTGCTGTAGCTTCAAATCTGAGCTAGATCACCAAAATATTTTGTGCAAAGATGAACACTAAAGAGAAAAATATAGCAATAATACAGATGTTTATTCAAGTTATTCAGTTGAATCAATAAAACATGAACCATATGCATCAAATAAGAATTCATAATATGAAAGACATGAGATTATACAGATACATATGTGGGAAAGTAAGCAACAACCTTTATTAATGGATAGAAGGGGAGGTTACAACCCAGTGATTAATTTAGTGTCACCATCTCTAGTAGCATCTCAGCCTCATCACAATGTACATCTCTCCAGTATCATGTCACTCAAATCAATTCCTCAATTGAAATTCCACCAACATTTCTCTACTCAAATTCTTCCTTCTTAAACATTTGAATATGTGCTCAATTTAAAGAGGAGCCGAAGGTAGTTTTACAATAAATGAATTTCTGATAATAGGAAATACATTTTTCCAGTCTTAGAGGTATCAAATGGATACATGGATTTAAATTTTGACACATGTGAACTCTTCTAGAAGGCACTGGCCAAGTGGAGATTCCGAAACAATGAGAATTTCACTCCCAATGTGACCAACACACCCATGGGTGTTGGGAAATTCTTTGCAGAGCACCCTTGAGTGGGTTACCAGCATATGCAATGCACTTAGTCCCTTTAGAGGCAACATTGGTGAGCTCTCATATGCTATATTATAAACTTCAAATCTTGGAAACCTTTGGAAATGAAAGTCATGGATGATTTGTCTTGTTCTTTGTCTTAGGGCATGTAGCAACTGAAATGAAAGGGAATGGTAGGCCCTATTCATTGGTTCTAGAGATTGTGTCCAGTTCACTAGGTTATTGGTAATGGTGCCCAAATTGACCTATAACAAGGAGCAACATACATTATTTAGACGTCTTCAATGACCAAAATTGTTTTCTGAGAACTAGTTCAAAAAAGTAAAAATTTTTGACCTATGACTTTATGGAAAGCAACTGAAAGAGTCATTTGATCACTGAAATACTTGAGCTAACAGGACTATTTCAACATGAAAATCACCACACTAGCCACTCATACATTGCACGAGTTCCAATAAGGTCTAACATAAGAGCTAAAGGGTCAAGAACAATGGACATCAAAATTAAACATTCAAGTTGAAAATAAAAGAGCTTCACTAAAGAAGGAGCTAGATTAGCTAATTAAGGAAAGGGATGAAACAACAAAAGAATCTATAGGAAACCATCACCAAAACTTTTAGTGAAGTTCCAGATGTAAAGGTTCGTGAAGAAGAGTCACCAAGAGAGAAGGTTACGAAGCTCGCCCTCGCAATAAAGTACTACAAGGATAAGCTCTCAAAAATGAAGTTTGAGTATGAGGTAAATATCACTAAGATGAAAATGAGTTCCATTCACACCACGGGAAGTACATGAGAAAATTGAGATGGATCTAAAAATTTCACTGCAAGGAATCTCCGACATAGTGAAGGACTATGTCAAACTACTAGATGACACTATGGAGAGTTGGAACTCATTGTAGGAGGATTCAAACATTCAAAGGATTGAATAGGAGATCTAGAAAAAGCTGAAGCAGTTGGAAGAAATTTAGGGAAACCGCGAAGACCTTACCAGACTCATAGAGGCTTGCCAGAATCACATCATGAAAGACTCTTCAAAAGGAGATTGAATACCTTCGGAGGAAAGAGTTGATTTTTATAGAAAGGAATCAGTCGTGGTAGGATGAGTCCCTATAGATTTTACAACCAGTATATGACAAGCTCAAGGAGTTGTGACAGAGAGAGAAAGAGGTGTTTCAGAAGATAGTTGGACCAAGAACAAAGGCACTAATAGAAGAAGTGTGTCAAGAGGAAAATCACTTGGCAGAGACAACTCATCCATACAATGATTCCTACAAGTGACTTAGTATGAGTCACATGTGAGTGTTGGAGACTTGTTGGGAGTGACTGAACTTGGTCCATTTTTTGTCAAAGACTCTATATTTTGAGGAGTGGAGTGCAGTGTTATAGGGGCTTCAGGGTGGGCCCCTCAATTTGTAATGGGTTTTGGGTACTAGTTCATTGTTTTTTTCAATCCCATGGTTTTGTAGCTACGAAATTTTATATATAGAGACAAATCTAAGGCTTTCTTGATGTCATAGTTGATGAGAAAATAAGGAATTGTATATTTTGTTTTAGCTTGTTTTGGGGCTTAAAGGAAGGCTTCGCGGCTAAGTGCATCGAGACCTTGGAAGAGTCTACAACTTAGTGCGCATACCACCTGTAGCTCTGTGCACAGGTCGAGAAGTTGGATGTAATGGAATGATTGATCTTAATAAATAAGAATACATTGGGAATATTTTTTTTTATATGTGTTGTGTTTGTTTTTTATTTGTTTATGCAAAGTAATGATTACAAAATGCTATGATAACAAAGCTTATAATATTATGAATTTTGTTTATGTTAAACTCAATGTATTGAAATAAGTAGCTATAATACACAGTGCAATAGTGATATTCATGTTATAATATCGATTAAAATATGGAAAATTGAACTAAAAGAAACCTCGTGCAGTCCCTCAAGGCTGCAGAAACCTAGCTCTACAACCACCCATATCCACCTCGGGTGATACTACGATTTGTTTGTAGGTCGGTTCCAAAAGGAATGGTGTCTGAGGGTTTTTTTGGTGTGATGTAGAAGTTAAACTGCAGGTCGAGAAGCTGAGCCAGAGGGAACCGAGAGAGAGCGAGAGAGAGAGAGAGAGAGAGAGAGAGAGAGAGAGAGAGATAGGGGGACAAGGGAGAGAGAGAGAGAGAGAGAGAGAGAGAGAGAGAGAGAGAGAGAGAGAGAGAGAGAGGGACGAAGAGAGAGACGGAGAGAGATGGGGGAGAGAGAGATAGGGGTGGGTGAGAGAGAGAGGGAGGAATGGAGAGAGAGAAGGGGGAGGGAGGGAGGGAGAGGAGTGAAGGGAGAGAGAGAGAGAGAGAGAAATAGATAGAGGGAAAGGGGCAAAGGAGGGAGTGGATATATATATATTGTATTTATGTATTGAATTTCTACAATTATTTTAGAGAATAAATTTTGTTAGTTAGAGTTCAATATTCATAGTGAAGAACCAAGAGTATCATTATATGACAAAGTGTATTGATGTCTAGTCTCAATTTGTGAGATACATGATTGAATAAACTAATTGAAGTTTTCGTATACTACATGGTAATGGATTGGTAGTTCATGGATATTATCGGATACATATTATATTATAAATATTTAAATATTAATATAATGAAAAGTATCTTTATTTTTATTTTTTTGGGTTTCTGTGGAAAAATATTTGTGTTATTATGTGTGTTTGTCATTGCATCTTCTATCTTTTATGAAGAATATATTAGTAACAATTAATTATAAAAGGTTAAAACCTATAACCTTTATGAAATAGTTGAAGTAAAAAATATAAAATAATAGGCACATAAATACACCATCGAAACAAATGAAAAAAAGGTTTATCCAAAGAGGCCCAATATGGAGGCAAACCAACTAGAAGGTGAGGCTTATGTCATGGCTTGTTTGTTTCAATTGTATATTATACATAAAAAGGAATGGATACTCACTATGTATTTTCCTTTTGACCCCATGGCTTGAATGGTTGCAACTTTATAATCCTCTTCCTCCTTTACCATGCTTACAAAATATTTTTCTTAGGGTTTTTTCTCAGTTATGGAATAAGACACAAAGATAAAGGATAGATCCCCTTCTCCTCTTATTGGCACAAAATTTAGAATATATTAAGAGCCATAAATGGATATGGTTTTTACTTCCTCAACAGCCAATTATGATCATGTTTTGGCCCTTCTAGAATCTTCTCAAACTTTTTGTGTGTCACTTTCCCTACATGTGTAAGTAATGGGGTGATAAGAAGGCATCCATCCATAACATGGTGATTACCAAGGTAAGTTACTCAACTTGCGAGAGGAATGGATTTTTCATATGAGTTTTGATTGAAATGATTTTTACACCATTGGAAAGGTTTCAATGTCTATATCAATGTCGAGGGTGCAACACAAGTTTGAGATAACATTGTTTGATGCCTCAAAATGGCTCCAATGTAATGCTCACACTTAGCCTCAACTAAGAGGAACATTCAATTTTGTTATAATTTCTGCTTCATGACTAAATGAATAAAGGAGGACATGTAAAAATCCTAAAAAGTCTGAATAAATCAATTCCCATGTGAACAAAGACAAATTAGGGCTATGTAAATAATCATTTGCAGGTGTGAAAGAGGTTTGAGCTAAAGACTGGGTCAACCTTGACCAAATCAATAGCGTTGTGTAGGTTCATTGCATCTCCAAAAGGGACAGCGTAGTTCTAGAAGGGAGCCTCTAATGTGAAAAGGGATAAATCATCAAGATGGTTTAGGGTTTGCAAGATCTTTCTCATCTTATAAAAGGATAAGGAGGGCATCAAGAGAGGGTTGTTGTTGATAGATCATATTTTTGAGTATTTGTTTGCTTAGACAAATACCTTTCTCTACTATTGAGTGGAGGATTGTATATGGAATTCCTATGCAGGAGTTTCACCTCTTTGTTTGATGATTCAAGGAGGAAAGTTTGTTGAATTGAACCACTATTAGGCTTGAGGCCAAGCTCCTACTTACATTGGCAGTGCTGTTCCATTGAGGGATTTGCTGTCTCTGCATGCTGTAACAAGTGGTGATCTTGATCTGCAGAGATCTAGTGTATTTTTAGAGCCTCTCTCCATGGAGTGGGTCCTTTGACCTCCTGGAAGAGTGTATCATTTCTTGTACTTCAGATCTGCAATTATTCAGTATTTCTCTGTGTCTTCTGAGCTGCAATGCTGTCTCACTGAGTAAACTACGTTATTTATGTATGAGGGTTTGCAGGGTGTCTTCCCATAGTTTAGATCAGAGATCTCTTGTGCTAGCTTTGCCTTCCACTTGGTGATCCATATATTGGCTTGCTGATCTATGTTCTATTTAGATCTGATCCATTGTAATCAAATTTTATATTCATAAATTTACTGCAGCAGTTTCCAGATCTGTAACTTGTTTCTCAGATCTACTCTTATTCATGCATTCTTTTGTCAGAATTCCAATTGGATATTGTAGAGAAAACTATAGAGTTTCCAGATCTGATATACATCTGATATTTTGTCCATAGATATGCTCTAGATCTAATTTTTAACTTCCAGCAGCTGAACCTCCTGATAAATAACTCTATTGAAGCTTTTCTACAAATGTATATGAGCTCCTGCTCTCTTTTCTGAAGATTTATTGCTATATTGGCTCATGTTTCCTACTGTATAATGAAAGGGATTTATAATAATGTTTATTTGCTACTGTATTACTGAAATATAAATCTCCATGCTGATCTCCACTGAACATTAGCTAAAACTGCCCAATTCCTGAAACACTGCTTGCATTTGACTGCAACCTTCCACTTTGGGTGATTTTTAGCTAGTCTACTTTTTGGGAGATCTGTTTAATGTGCTTAAACTTATTTTTTTCTGATGAAATTCCATATATAAGTCACATACAACATAAAAAATCGGAACCAAGTCCTGATATACGTTATTTTTTCACATTTTTAGTTATACATCGTTTTCCTTGGGCACTTTGTTGAAATTCCTAAAAAGGGAATTATTCCAAGTTCTATAGACAGAGACTGCAGTTCGCTAGGTAGCCTCTAGATCTCATCCTTTATTTGAAAGGTGAAATATCTAGTAAATTCCTCTGAAGTCCATCTCTTAAATAGAATCTTGATATTCCTGAAAAAGGGATATTACAGTGGTATCAGAGCTCCACTCTTGGCACAACCTATGCTAGCATTGGAGCATCAGTCATGCTGCACTCCGAATATGAAGATCCTCTTTCTGAGACAGAGAGGAGATATCAGAATATAAGTCATAAAAAGTATTACTATACTACTGTTGACCTTGACAAGGGTCAAGACAAGGGGAAAGCCTTTGAATATGTGAATGATAAAGATAAGGATGTAGAGGAGTTTGAAAAAAATCTCTTGGAGGCTATGCAAGATCTGTCCAAGGAGATAAAGGAGATGAAAATGGATAGAATGAGGGAATCCCTTGGGAGATTCCATCAAGGAGAAAGTTCTGATATGTCTCAATTTGGAACTTGTCAACCTGTGAGCTTGCCACAAGCTCCTTAGGCCTCACAATGCTCTACAATGCCTACCTTCTTTTCTATAGAGAATGAAGGACTGCAAGATCCAACCTCCCTGGAAGGGTAATTTGTAGAAAATGACTCATAAATTTAGAGGTTCAAGAATAACTTGAGCTTCCAAGACTTTTGCCATCTTAAGGACCGAAGGAGATGAGGGCAGCAGTACAGAGATGGTGGTTTCTTCCAGAGGAGACACCATACTATGGGCAGGTTCTTTTTTCCCAAGTTCAATGGAACATCCTCTTGTTTTTCCAAAGAATGGGTGGAAAAGTTGGAAATCTATTTCCAGCTGAATAAAGTACCCGAAGTAGAAGCCATCAAGATTGTTGCACTGCATTTTGAGGGAGAAACCCACAAGTAGTGGTTCCATAGACTATCTACATTGGGACATAGCAATGTGTCCACATATGCTGAGTTCAATAGGATATTAGTGGAGAGATTTGATTGGAAATATATGGAAGCCCCTTTTATAAATTTGGCAAAGTTGAAGCAGACAGGAGATGCAGAGGCCTATATCTCCAAATTCCTAAGATTGTCAGTAATGGTCCACGATCTATCCATAACAAGGAGAGTCTATATGTTCATTGATGGCCTAGAGGAACCTTTGCATGGGTTGGTTAAGTCTACCAATCCCATCACTTTGCATGATTCCATTAAGAGAGCTAGAGATCTCCAAGATGCCTTGCTAAGGGCAAAGGAAAATTTCCAAAGAAAAGCCCCTCATTCCTCTAAGGGGAAGGAAGGGAAAGCTACTCCACCCAAGGAGAGCTCACTGAAGAAGCCTCTTGACCTTGATCTCCAGAGGGAGTTGAGGAAAAAGAGATTGTGTTTCACTTGTCAAGAGCCATGGGTGCCGGGACATAGATGTGCTGCTAGGAGCACACACTATATAGAAGTATTTTCAGACCTACAGGAGGAGGATGGGAATGAAGGACCTATGAGGAGTCACAACACTGGTGATGATGAGGAGGAAGATCAATCACCATCGAAAGGTGAAGAGCGAGCCTTTGCTCCAATAAGTGGGACTCTTGCTTCTTTGAGAGGAGTGCCCAAATATTTGACCTTAAGGGTGCAAGGTTCAGTCATGAACCAAAAAGTGTCTATTTTTATTGACAGTGAGGCAACCCACAACTTTATTGATGCTCACCTTGTGCAAAGGAGAGGGATCCCCACTGACTCTTTTTATGGGTTCTCTGTTTTGGTTCCAGGAGATAGAACTATGTAGTACATGCAGTATGTTCCATCACTTTCTGTGACTATGGGAGCCTACACCTTGGTGGACCATTTCTTTGTAGTTGACATACCAGACGCCAACATCATCTTGGGTGTCCAGTGGTTTATTACCTTGGGAAAAGTCACCACTGATTGGACTGCCTTGCAGATGGAATGGGTGGGCTTGAAGAGTGGGAAACAACAAATCATTCAAGGCATGCACACCTACCCTTCACCTAATGTTTCCACTCAAACAACAGTGATGGAATTCTGCAGTGTTGGTAGGGACCTCACAATTCCATCTCTCATGTTTATGAGAATGTTGCAAGGAACATTCCTACCTCATGACAAACCACTTGGAATTCCATTGGATTTTGATCATGTGGGGAAAGCCTCACAAAGTGCTGGAGAAATGGAGGATAAAGCCACAACACTGTGGGAGGAAGAAAAGGGGAGGATCAACCTTCCCAAAAATAATTTTGGCATGTGTAATTCCAAAGAAAAAATTAGCAACAAGACAAGCACCACCATAGATGCATCAAAAACGTTGTCCTTGTTGAGTTGTGTAGATCCATATTGGAGATCTGAAATCCTTGTGGAGTACTCCAAATATCTGCATACTGGGATGATATTAGATGGCATGAAGCAAGGAGGAGGCTACTTGGTCCATGAAGGGGTCATCTATCATCTTGGTAAAGTGTTCTTGTCTCAAGCCTCCAAGCTTAAGCAAGAAATACTACAAATAGCACACAAAGAGTTCCTTTCCAACTATATGCAATCAACAAGGATATACTCCCTAATCATGAGGATTTTTGATTGGGAGGGTATGAAGGAAGAATTGCATCAGCACTATGATTGGGAGGAACTACATCATCACTTACCAAAGTGAAATAGTTATGAGGGGATGGGGCAGCCAAAGGATCCTATGCAAGAGACATTTCAGTCATCTCTTCCTTTTCTTAAAAGAGGAGAAATACCCATGCCTAACTCCATATGTGTGGGAGACTTGAATGGTAAAGAATCTGATCTTATGGAGCATCTTTATTTTTCTAATTTGACACATTCTCTTACGATATGTATGCAGGCCGTGGCTCCTACAAGGAGTGATATTACATGCAGATCTCATGGCATTGATGAGGCTAATAAAAATTCCAAATCTGGCCACTCCATTGAGGTGCAAAGGGAGATTATCTATCATGATGGGTGCTTCCCAAAAGCACCTAACTTGGGTATCACTTTCATCGATGTCATAGTGACCCATGTAGCAAAGATGTGGTGGGAATACCACTTTCCACACTAAAATTTACTCAGGGCAAGGAGTGCATTGCATTGGTATCTTATGTGGGATTGTGACCCACCACCTCAAGTGCACATTTCAGTTTGCATATATGTGATTTTTCTTCCATACATAAATGATATATTGGTATTGTTTATGGGTTTGTATGGGCAAAAAGTGGGCAGTGTATATTTACCACATGGGATGGAACTTTATCCTGTACTTCATGATACATGTTTTAGATGTGACATTGCTTCACCCATGTTTATTTCTATTTAGTTTTACACTCCTAAAGGGATAGACTATGCACCTATCATGTTAGCATTGGAGGAGCAATTTCTGATGTATTGGCTTGATGAGCACGTGGTCCATGATGCAAACTTGATCCTTGATGGTCCCATCAATGGAGAAGGAGAATAACTACAGCTCTTACCCTGTCAGTTGCTTGAGGACAATCAACATTTTGGAGGGGAGGGCTATAATGTCCCCACTTAGCCTCAGCTAAGAGGAACATTCAATTTTTTTTTAATTTCTGCTTCATGAATAAATGAATAAAGGAGGACATGTAAAACTCCTAAAAGTATGAATAAATAAATGCCCATGTGAAAAAAGACAAATCAGGGCTATGTAAATAATCAGTTGCAGGTGTGAAAGAGGTTTGAGCTAAAGACTGGGTCAACCTTGACCAAATCAACAGCGCTGTTTAGGTTCATTGCATCTCCAAAAGGGATAGTGCAGTTCTAGAAGGGAGCATCTAATGTGAAAAGGGATAACTCATCAAGATGGTTTAGGGTTCGCAAGATCTTTCTCATCTTATAAAAGGAGAAGGAGGCAAACAAGAGAGGGTTGTTGTTGATAGATCATATTTCTGAGTATTTGTCTACTTAGAAAAATACCTTCCTTTGTTTTTGAGTGGAGGATTGTATCTGGAATTCCTATGCAGGAGTTTCACCTCTTCGTTTGATGATTCAAGGAGGAAAGTTTGCTGAATTTAACCACAATTAGGGTTGAGGCCAAGCTCCTACTTACATTTCCAGTGTTGTTCTATTGAGGGATTTGCTATCTTTGGAATCTGCAGCAAGTGGTGATCCCTATTTGCAGAGATCTAGTATATTTTGAGAGCCTCTCTCCATGGAGTGGGTCCTTTGACCTCTTGGAAGAGTGTATCATTTCTTGTACTTCAGATCTACAATTGTTCAATATTTTTCTGTGTGTTTTGAGCTACAACACTATCTCACTGAGTAAACTGCGTTATTTATGTATGAGGGTTTGTAGGGTGTCTTTCCCATAGTTTAGATCAGAGATCTCTTGTGTTGGCTTTGCCTTCCAATTGGTGATCCATAGATTTCTTTGTTGATTTATGTTTTGTTCATATCTGATCCATTGTAATCAAATTTTATATTCAAGAATTTACTGCAACAATTTACAGATCTGCAACTTGTTTCTTATATCTACTCTTATTCATGCATGCTTTTGTCAAAATTCCAAGTGGATCTTGTAGAGAAAACTATAGAGTTTCTAGATCTGATATAGATATGATATTTTGTCCATTTATTTTCTCTAGATCTAATTTGTAACTTCCAGCAGCTGAACCTCTTGAAAAATAACGCTGCTAAGGCTTTTCTGCAAATGTATATGAGCTCTTGCTCTCTTTTTTGAAGATTTATTGTTGCATTGTCTCATTTTTCCTACTGTATAATGAAAGGGATTTATCATAATGTTTATTTTCTGTTTTATTACTGAAATATTAGTCTCCTTTCTGATCTCCACTGAAAATTAGCTAAAACTACGCAATTCCTGAAGCAGTGCTTGCATTTGACTGCAACCTTCCCCTTTGGGTGCTTTTTAGGTTGTCTAATTTTTGGGAGATCTATTTAATGTTCTTAAACTAAATTTTTCCTAATAAAATTCCGCAGATAAGTCACATACAATATAAAAAAGAGGACCCAAGTCCTGATCTGCGTTAGTTTTTCACATTTTTACATATACAACATTTTCCTTGAGCACATTGTTGAAATTCTTGAAAAGGGAATTATTCCAAGTTCTATAGACATAGCCTACAGTTGGCCAGGTAGCCTCTGGATCTCATCCTTTCTTTGAAACGTGACATATCTAGTAAATGCCTCTACAGTTCATCTCTGAAATAGAATCTTGATATTCCTGAAAAAGTGATATTACATCCAAAGAGTTCCAAAATAAAACCTACCACTAAAATAGACCCTACATGTTAATTCCTTTATTTTTTCACCCACAAGATACCAAAATAATTAATAAATTATATAATATCATAACCTATTATGATCAAAAACTCTAATTTACTATTTAAAGTATTCTTTATTTTAAATTTAAAATAAAAATACCTTTAAATAAAACAAATATTCAAAAAATATTATCCTTATTTAAAATTTCAAATATATGTTTTGAGCTTAGAAGGAACATGGCAATGTAATGTAATTTATATTTATTTAAATATAAGAATATTTCACCTAGGCTTTTCACCTTGCTTCTAATAAAAACTTGAAAAAGGCATTGTATCTTTTGTAACATTATATTTCATGATATAAAATTTTCTTTATTTTGAAAAATAAGATTAGTAAAATAAATAGAGATTGTTATAATTTTGCATGTTTGGACTTTAAAAAATGTAGTCCTATCCGTAAGTCATTAAATTTAGTAAGTTTTGAAATAGCATAGTGTTTAAGTACTGAGATATGAATAATAATATTACATCCTGTTATCACCAAATTGATCTTGATTGGCTGCTCATCAAACAACTCAATGTAATTGTTTCAAACCACTTCTAACTGAATATTGGCCTCTTTAGTTTGAGATGTCTCTCTCAATGGGAATTTATGATTTTGAATAAAGATAGTACTAGATGGCCAACTCTATAGAAATTATAACTTTTTTTGTATGGCTTGCTACCATTGTGCTTATGGAGTCAACAATCTGTAGTTTCGGTGATAGTGGTTCTTCACATGGAAGCTGAGCCAGATAGAGGTTTTTAATAGAGGCAACTCACACACACAACATAGGAAAACACAGTGGTTTCACCACTAAAGGAATTCAGAGCATAATATTATGAATTCTGAGTAATTAGAGATGAAATCTACTGCAAGTGATAAAACATAAAGATATATATAAATAAGACATCAAAAAATTCATGAGAATATCAGGTCTGGAAGTAGAATATCACTTTATATTACTAATAATGGTCAAAAACATACAAGCATAAATTTGGTGCAAATTTTCTCCAACCCTTTGCTTCTTTGATGTTTTGTCTATAAATAGAAATTATTTAAAATATGGATGATCTGACTCGTGGCTAGATCCTTGAATTCCACTATGACACCTTTCATAACTGAAATCAATAACTTAAAACTGAAAAATGACAACTACCTTTGAAGAAACAAACTCCTAATAGGACTCTGTCTCCTATTTATTACATTCCTCTATCCTATCTGTGAAATAGTTACATGATGGTTACATAATTAATGTCACATGCTTGAAGGAAACATGACCAATTTCACCACCAATTTACATATTTTTAGCACCCCTAGATATGTGGAACATAACCCTGCTTTTTACGAATGGATGACCTTTATTTTCAACGTTGTTTTGACTGATGACCTGGTTTCATGGCACTCCCTTTGAGTCATAAATAACTGCTAATAAGACCCACTAACATTCTGGAGGTCTCCAGCTGGCAAAAATTGCTTTTAATATGCTCAAAATCCTTCAACAATTGCTCGCTACGAAAATAGGAAAATTTCATACTGAGTTTTAGTAGCGAGGGAAAAGTGGCTTTTCCAACCATCTTCTTCACTTATTTTTTGTTCCATCATCTTAATCATGTTATGAAACCTTGCAACCATGAATATCCCTCCTTAAAACATGCCAAAACTGAGTTTAAATGAAGAAAAGCACCTAGATGTTTTTTCGTAGCGTATTTCTGGCTTCAAGCCTGACATACACTACGAAACTGTGCAAAAATAAATAAATTTATCCTTTCAAAATTATCTTCAAAAACTGACCTACAGTTGTAAAATTTGGGTTCTCTGCATGTTATGAACCTCCTGAGGCATATTCCATCTTAAATTATTACTCCTGTGGTGTTTCCTCCTCATTTAAAATCAGTTGACTAATGGGCTCTTCTACCACAGTCATTTTCAATCCTTTATTTTCCAACTCCTCATGAATTAGATCCAATTGATCTTGAAGATATTTCACTTTTTCCTTTAATGCCATGTTCTTGGATTGCAAGTGCAGGTTTATCTTTTTGATGTGTTTGAATTCTCCCCTTAGTGGCTGAGTCCACTTTATCAAACTTTATGTATTGTCCAAGGTCTTTGAGACACTTGTGACTTGATCTTCCTAGGTTTTCCTCATTTTTTCAAACTAAACCATCTCAGCTCTATTCTTCTTTTCTTCTTGCTTCAAGACTGATATCTCCTTACCTACCTCCTTCAATTGCTCCTTAAGGGTATCAATTTCTAATTTTTCAATGATTTTCTCTTTAACATTTCTTTGTTTGATAATTATTTCTTCTTTTGTAGGTGAATATAAATATATGATTCTTGGTGGTTGGGTAGTTTCATTGATCTTTTGAGTCCCTTTTATACTTTCCACAACCTTCCTTGTATGTCTGGTCATTGGCTTCCTAGGCTGAAAAATGAAACCAGCATCATCACCTGCAAACTCTAATTTTTTAGTTGTCTTACCTTTCTTCCTCCATCTTGAATATATTTAGCTTGCACAATGGGTGATTCTTCAATTTCAATTGCATGCAATATGTCCTCTAAGTTTCCTTTAGCCACTGTTTAGCTCTTAGTAACTTTCTTGCTCCCTTTTTTGCCAATTGTTTGCTTCTATTTTACAAGTGATGTTTTCAGTGTGTCAATATTCTACAAAGGCTCTATCTCCATGCTCACTGGTTCTCATGGAGATGATCTATTCCCTTCTTAAACTTCCTCTGCCACTGTTTGTGATGAAATATTTCAAGGTTTAGAGGCTCTCTTAGGAGTGACAACATCAATTTCAAAACCACTCATGAATAGAAAGGAAGTCCACTCTCTGTCTAGTCTCTTCAAATCCTCTAACACTAACAACTTAATCAAAACATGGTGAAAGAGAGAAGTTTCATTCCTCTTTGTTTTTATTTGAACCTTATCTAACATTTTACCTAGACTTCTATATAAATAAAAGGGAAATTCATGTGACCTCTTATCCACAAAATGCAGAAGAAGCCTAAGGTTGTAGGAGTAGACCATGTGAAACCTTCCTTCATAGGTAAAACACTTTTGAATGATCATCAATGGCTTTGAATATTTTTTCTTCATGAAACTCCTAGGGATAGCATTTTTCAGATCAATTTCACTATGCTCTGGTTTGATGAACTTTTTTCAATCCTACGTTTTGAACTTGATGCCTTTAAAAAACTGTTCCCCTCCTCTAGGGATTCCTATTGATGTTGATATACTATCAGGTGTGACTGTAAGGTTCAGCATTCCCACTTTTGAAGTTGATCCTGTGAAACTGTTAGAAAAATCCTGAGAATCCTGTAGATAACAACCCTGCAACTTTTCAAAGAATTTCAAGCAACCTGTTCTTCTGAATACCTCCATGGCAGTTGGGTCTTTATTGAGAAAATTCATGTCCATAGGATCATATCTGTGGAAATGACCACCTTTGTTTGTTTTCTTCCTTGCAAACATGAGTGCTTTATTTCTTCTAAGCCTCGCTTGCTTGATGGCACCTGCAAAGTTTAAATCTGCCAACAACCTGCTTGGCTCGATGAAGCAGCAATTACAAGAAAATATAAAGCGGAGTATGGAAAAAAGAATAATTGGGTAAGGTTTTATGGTTTAAATGAGAGCTCATGCATTAATCATGACACATGCATGCTAAAATGGGTAATGATGACCTCAGACATGGCTTTGTACCTTTGAATTAACCATAACAGACTCAAATGACCTCCACCATAACTCCTTCAATCATGGAATGACACTTCATATTGATTTTTACAAGATAGGCCACAAAATTTTTTTTGGTAGCGTGATTAGTTTAATTCTGACAATTTTGCTACGAAACTATTAGGCAGTTTCATAGCGAAAACTGTTGTTTTGTTGTATAAAATGCTATGAAAATTTAAAAAACTTTCTTAGGCACCCTTTTTGAATTAAAATTCTCAGGGAATGAAAAATGATAGCATATGATGACTGATGGGACATGACATGACCTAAATGGAGGCGGCTTTGAACCTTAGGGTAGGTTAAATATGTAAAAAAGAAGAAATTTTCCTATACCAACTTGAAAGGCTTAAGGAGACCTTATCCTTTTGATAAATGAACTATATGACCATGTCAAGTAATTTTTGACAATTTTATGAGTGAGAACAGTGGCTCCACTTGGGATGGTGTGCCCTTGTGGTACACCAAAGAACCTGTAGTTCCAATGCCATCCATTTTTTTTGGAAATAGAAAACTTTGAAATTTTCCAAGCCTTCTTCAAACTCTAATGGCCTTCACCTCAGGCTCAAGTTTGATGATAAACTCCTCTTTATTATCAGAAAAGCATAATAAAATGGAATATATACAATGGAGTGAAAAATCAATAGAAATTAAGATGAATAGTGTTTTATAAACTTGCCATTGACAGGCCCTCTAGCATAAGCTTGTCCATCCATCTCCTGTAGTAGACAAGTGTTGTTTCCATGGAATGCAGCTACTATGAATGGACCTTTTTAGATATTCTCAAACTTACCATGTTTCCCCTTTTATTCAATTTTGGCCTCCCACTTCAATACCACATCTTGAATCTAAAAATTTTCCTCTTTGACCTTCCTGTCAAATGTCTTCTTTATTATGTTTTGAGACTGCTAATGGCTGTTATATACCTCCTCCATTTTTTCCTGTAGATCTATCAACTGGTTTATTCTCCTCTGAATAACATTAGGCTCCTCCTCTATTCCTTGCAACAATTTCATAATAAGCACTCCCAATGATGTAGGAAAAATGGCTTCAGCTCCATACACCAACTCATAAGGTAAAGAGCCAATTGATCTTTTTGTACATATTCTATTAGCCCACAAAGCATACTTCAACTTAAAACACCATGATCTTTTGTTTTCTTGCAACGCCTTCTTAATAATTATCACAATGCTTTTGTTAGAAGATTCAACAAGACCATTACCCTGTGGGTAATAAGTAGTAGAGTGTCCAAGTGTAATGTGATATTGATGACAAAAGCTAATCAACCTCTTGGATTTGAAATCCTATGAATTCTCAGTGATGATCTTCATAGGACAACCAAACTTCGATAATATGTTATATTCAGAGAATTGAATGATGACTGAATCATTTGCTTGCATTTTTGGGATTGCTTCAATCCACTTGGTGAAATAATCAGTTGCTATCAAGATTCAACGATGCTTCCCTGAAGATGATAGTTTTATTTCACAAATAAAATATAGCCCCCACTATTGGAATGGTGCCTCAACATAAATTGGCATCAAGGGTAAAGGAAAAAGCTTTTTCTTACTATCAAAAATCTGACATTCATGGCACGCAACTATCTTCTTGTAGACATCCTTGAACATAGTGGGCCAGTAGTATCCTGCTTTGAGAATTTTATTTGCTACGAGTTTCCAGTTGTGATTTCCTCCACAATCTTCTTTATTAAACTCTTCAATGACCCTTTCAGCTTCTTCTGCCAGCAAAAATTTTAAAATAATGCCACTAGTATCTTTCCAATACAAATTTTTATCTATAATGTAATACATCAGATATTTCAGCTTCACAAACCTTGCTTTTGATTTGGTCAATTCTGCAGGAGCTTTATGATGATGTGAGACAAAGACAATGTCTCTGTACCAGTCATATATAATACACTTCTCTTCAATAGGAATCATCTCTTCGTCTTCATCTGATAATTCTAAAATTTCTGCAATAAAATTCATATCAAAATAGTCAAAATTGGACCGTTCCATCAGCTTTGCTAGCCCTTGTCCTTTCACCAATTTTGTAGGTCTGATTTCTATATCATACTCCAGCAAGTTAGCTATCCACTTCCCTCTCTTGCCATCAGGATCAGCTTGTGTCAAGATGTCCTTCACCACATCGTTAGCTACAAATGCTATGACATGATAATGCAAAATATAAATTCTAAAATATTTAATGGCTTTGATCAAATCATATAGTTTTTTTTCTAGAATATTTTACTTTAGCTATGAATTAGCAAGGGTTCTACTAAAAAATGAAATGGGCTGCTCTGTACTTTTTTGTCCTTTCTGCAGTAAAACTCTAGCAATTTTGTTTTCTGATGCAAATGTAAAAACCATACATTCTTTTGAAAAATCCAGGCTGATCAACACTGGAGCCTGAGTGAGTGCCTTTGCAATTTCTGTAATATCCCAAAATAGGGAAATTCTACAATGTTAGGAATATCTTATAGTATTCCTAAATTGGAGATCCAGCAATACATAAACATAAAATGGAAATAGCAGTGAATAAACATCATACCAAAATGTATGGAAACCATAGAGCCATGTTATTATGAATCAACAACAAATAATAGAAATACAACTCAAAGGATCAAGGAAAACAAGCCTCCCATCAATACACATGGTAAAAGTAGAATACTGCTACATGGCAGAGTGTCTATGAACAAGAACTGCGCAATCATAGATGGAGCACTGCTAAAATAAGCACAAAATATCATATATATGCATATATATGACTCATACAATATTGGGAGAGAAGATCTATGCTAACAATCTCTACCTCAAGAAAATCTTGGAAGGATTGGCTGAAATATGCAAAACTAAAAATTGTCGGAGTGCGGGGTAGAGGTTGCAACTCAAGAACTGGAAATGGATGGAGAAGTCTGAAGATGCTGAATCCGATGAAATGACCTCCTCCAATGGATCTTCCAAGTGAAAGGCTAATCCTAACACTGAATATCTCACACTCTGACAATCATTGCAATCCCTCACTGCAAATACCTCCTGAAAATAACGCAGTCACTGAGGGATATTGCACTGTAGGTGCAAGAAGAAGTGTTGGTAAAGTGCCAAGATATGCAATATGCTCCAAGGGCTTCCAAACTGATCTCTCAAAGGAAAGAGAGCCTCCTCCTCTGAAAAACAAGTGATAGAAGTGGTGTTGTGAACCCTCACTGCAACACCCTGCAGCACAACATTATACTGCTGCAGAAATAACGTTGTAGCTGAAGGAGGATGCTTTGCCTCAAGCCTTGATGTGAGGAAAATCAGTAAAACTCCTTCAAGATGCCTCTCAAGAAAGGATAAGGATTCCTAAATAGGAAATCCTTGTGCTAAGTAGCATTTCAACTCTGCTAAACAACAGGAGAATGCACAAAGTCTAAACAGAAAATGAAATCAATAATATAAATCATCCATAACAATGGCTGCCTTGCCCTCCTTTTAAACAAGTGAAAGCCCTCTCTCCATGGGTCCCACTCATTAGGGTTTCCTTCACCAAATAACCCTCTTCCCATTCATACTGCACTGTCTATCCAAGTGTTCTCCACCTCCTATCCTAGTGATGTTGACTTTCTCAAACTTGACCTTGTCTCCATGCAAAAGTCATCTTTCACACTTAAGGGTGTGAAATCCATCTCTTATGACTATCCCCTTTCACATTTGAGGGATTTTATTCATGTTTTTAATATTCATGGGCTTCCTTACCCATTTATTTAGCTGCTAGGTGATAAAAACAAAATTTTAATATTCCATTTAGCTGTGTGCTAAAATGGGAATATTACAGTCCTCCCCTCCCAAATGTTGTTTGTCCTCAAGAAACTGAAAGGATAGAACTGGAAAGTCTCCTCCCAAGGTATGGAGTCTGAAATGTGTTGAAAAACATCTTCCCCATGTGGATCCTCCACCCCCCAATCAATCATCCATACAAAATGAGTTACCTCCCAACATGGAAACTCCTAAAAATCCTCTTCCACCTTTCGCTCCTGTAATGTAGGTGTGCTGAAAATCTGATCTTGGCAGACAAAATAGCCTACCCCACGCTGTCCTCCTCTCCACTTAGGATAAGTCCAGAGTATATGTTGATCTTGGGCTACAATGATATTTCCCTCAAGTGGCAAGATGAAGATTATACCTCCAAATATCTCTCCTCCAACGTTATGAAACATGTTGTCCCAAATCATCTCAAATGTGATGAGCTGGAAGTCACCGTCATATGGCATCCAATCAATCCCATGGCTCACCTCATAAAAGAACAAATGTTTGGCTATGGTGGCCATACTACCTCTCATGCTCCCATTAGAACATGCAATGCAAATAATGTGGGAAATCTCTCCCCCAAGGGACACATCCATCCAATGTGCCATTCCCCCAATCATGCTCCCAATAAAAACAAGAAAAACAGCAACATAAGAAATCATAATGAGAACCATACTTGCTGCCATATGTAGCAAGGGAGAAGGACAATGGTCCCTCAAATGTAGCTAATGCAGTTTAATCCTCAACTTCTAAAGAGAGTGACAAAAAGTGTGGTTTCTCAACCACTTTCTTGCTGTCCCACTCTCCTCATATTTTTGGTGAAGGTGAATGATGTATGGTGCAAAGTGAGCATGTTCTCCAAAATACATCTCCTCCCCAAGTACTCCAAAGGAGTGGTCACCAATACTGCTCATGGCCTTAAGTATACCATGAAGTCTAGAAAAAATAATGCTCCTCCTTGGAGAAACATCCTGCACATGGATAGTTAAGGGATGCATATATACATTATACAAATTATTATGCCAATAAACAATACCCTTACCATATTTATTGCTTTTGCAAATGGAGTGGCTCATAGATGAGTCTCCTCTCATCCTCAAGGAGAAAAGAGGTGGTTGTGCTAACTCCTCCAAATATTTATGTATCTCCTCCATCTCCATATGATCCATGCATCTCCTCATATGCTGATATATCTCCTCCTCAAAACCTTTCCAAAAATACCCCTCCATGATGGTGTGGTATGCTCTCACAGAACAAGTGTGGCTAAAAAGGAAATCCTCATGATCTGCTTGTAGCAACTTCTCCTTGAGCTTGGAAGCTCTAGATAAGAAGATCCTACCATGATAGTAGATGACCTCATCTCTGACTGAATATCCCTCCTCATGCAACTGGTCATCCAATATCATGCAAGTGAAAATATCCTTGGAATACCCCACCAACAGCTAGGAGTTCCAATATGGATCTATCCTCCATAGTGACAGCATTGCTAATCTCTTATGAAGAGCATTTGTCATATGGTCATCCTCTCCTTTGACATCTCCCATGCCAAAGATGCAAGTTGGAAGGTTGCTATCCTTCCCCTGCTGCTTCTGCCACAGCGCAGAATCTGGAATGAGAGTGGGTGAATATGATGTTGAGAGAATGCCTCTCTCGTCCTTGAGTCTACCCAAGACTCTAAGTGTTGTAAAATTACCTCCCAAGGTCTCCACTCCTCTAAAATCAATGAATGGTGCCTCAAAATGTGAAGCACCTCTCATCACATGCTGATCTGGTGCTCTCCTTGGTGAAATGTCTCCATGAAATGAGACATCATCATCAAGAATAGACTTCATATATGGATGGAAAACTTGTCCCTGCTCCCACTGCACAATCCAGTCTCCCTCTTAGGTGCATCAAACTCATGAAATAGAAAGGGGTGTGTGCTCCTCATCACATGATGCCGGCCATCCTCCCTATCTCCTCCTTGTATCTACATAGGTTCACACCCTATCATTAATGGCACATCATGAGTTGTGCCTTGATCTCCACATGTGAGAGCTTGGGGAATTTCTTGCAATGATACAAGAATCCCTCTAGTTGGAGCAAGAGCTCCTCCTTCCTCTGCATGAGGTGCTAGATCAACTCTAGAAATGGCAACGTTTTTGCCCTCAGCCTCGTTAACATGAATGGGAAACATCCCAATGATTGGATCCTATTTTGAAAAAGGGATTTCCATGCCTTCTTTTGCCAACATACAAGAGAGAGGCCTTGCCTTTAATAGAGTATGATACAAGTTATGAGCCTCTTCTGTGGTTTTATGAAGTGGTTTTTATTTTACGGTTTCCTCCATCACATGTAAGGTCTTTTTTTGTTTAGATTTGTCTTGCTTCACCACATGTGTTTCAGAAATTTTTCTACCAAACCTTCTCATCAATGCTTTAATAAACCTTGCATAAGAGGAATTATTTTCATTTTTCAAAAAAAAAGACTCAAATATCCACCATGCATATTCCTTACCTCCAAAATGTAGCGCTGCTACTCTGATCGCTTCATCTTCGAAAATTTGATGCTGCTGCAAAAAGGTGTCTAGCTCTTCCAACCAAGCCCTGGCGGAACATGTAGGGGAACCATCAAAGGTAGATAGAAGAAATATATCCACATTTTTCTGCTTGCTCCTGCCCACCTTGATCTTGCAAAACTCTGGAAAAGTGATATGATCTCTAAGCTTCTGAGTTTGAGATTCATACTCATGCAAGAAACCACTAAGAGTTCCCCTCTTAGGCATTCCTTATTCCTCCCTCTTTCTCATGGAAAAACTGGGCATGTGACTGCGCTGTGCATCGTAGGGCATGGTTGCATGCTTACATTCCCCATAAGAAAATCTAGAGTTTTACTCAGTTTCAAACCCTCTTGGAGATTATGTACACATCTCCCTCCTTACCCTCTTGAAATCTTCATGAATGCTCTGTACAGATTTTGGAAGAATATTTGTGATCCTAACTTCCTTTATTTCTCCACATAATGAAGTCTTCATCTTCTCTTTTCTTGATAGAATCATGGCTAAGATCCACAAGCTAAGCCAAGATTATGATTTGATACCAATGTAATATCTTAAAATAGGAAAATTCTACAATGTTAGGAATATCTTATAGTATTCCTAAATTGGAGATCCAACAATACATAAACATAAACTGGAAATAGAAGTGAATAAAAATCATACAAAAATTTATGGAAACCATAGAGCCATTTTATTATGAATTAGTAGAAAATAATAGCAATACAACTCAAAGGATCAAGGCAAACAGGCCTCCCATCAATACACATGGTAAAAGTAGAATACCGCTACATGGCACAGTGTCTATGAACAAGAACTACACAGTCATAGATGGAGCACTACTACAGGAAGTGTAAAATATCATATATTTGCATATATATGACTCATACAATATTGGGAGAGAAGATCTATGCTCCCAATCACTACCTCAAGATAATCCTAGAAGGATTGGCTGAAATATGCAAAAATGCAAATGCCAAATTTGCAGGGTAGCAACTGCAACTCAACAACTAGAAATGGATGGAGAAGGTTTAGGATGCTGCATCTGATGAAAAGAGCTCCTCCAATGGATCTTCCAAGTGAAATCCTGATCCTAACACTAAATATCTCACCCTTCGACAATCACTGCAATCCCTCAATGCAAATACCTCCTGAAAATAACGTAGTAATTGAGGGATACTGCGCTGTAGGTGCAAGGAAAATTGTTGGCCAAGTGCCAATATATGTAATATTTTCCAAGGGATTCAAAACTGATCTCTCAAAGGAAAAAGAGCCTCCTCCTCTGAAAAACAAGTGATGGAAGAAGTGTTGTGAACCCTCACTGTAACACCCTGCAACACAACGTTATACCGCTGTAGAAATAACACTGTAGTTGAAGAAGGATGCTTGGAATCAAGCCTAGATGTGAGGAAAATTAGTATAAATCCTTAAAGAGGCCTCTCAAGAAAGGAGAAGGATTCCTAAATAGGAAACCCTTGTGCTAAGCAGCACTGCAACTCTGCTAAACAGCAAGAGAATGCACAAAGTCTAAACAGACAATGAAATCAATAATCTAAATCATCCATAACAATGGCTTCCTTGCCCTCCTTTTAAACAAGTGAAAGTCCTCTCTCCATGGGTCCCACTCATTAGGGTTTCCTTCACCAAATAAACCTCTTCCCATTCACACTACACTGTCTATCAAAGTGTTCTCCACCTCATATCCCAACGCTATTGACATGGTCAAACTTGACCTTGTCTCCATGAAAAAGTCCTCTTTCACACATAAAGGTGTGAAATCCAGCTCTTATGACTACCCCCTTTCACATTTGAGCGATTTTATTCATGCTTTTAATATGCATGGGCTTCCTTACCTAGTTATTTAGCTGCTAGGTCATAAAAAAAAACTTTAATATTCCATTTAGCTGTGTGCAAAAATGGGATTATTACAATTTCTTAAAATGATTGCTTTTCTTCAACTTTCCATTTAATGTCAGTTCCTTTCTTCAACATCTTAGTTATATCTTTGACAATATCAACAAAGTTGGGAATACACCGTTTAACAAAATTCACTCTCTCAAGGAAAGACTGAATTTCCTTTTTGTTCCTTGGTAAGTCAAATTTCTGAATAGCACTGACTCTATTTGGATCAATATTTATCCCATATTTTTATATCATGTGCCCAAGAAAATATCCAGAAGTTAAAGGAAAAATACTCTTAGCGGGATTAAGAGAAATACCAAATCTCCTACACTTCGGTAGAACTTTCTCCAGATGCTTCAAATGGTCTTCCTCTCTTCTTGAGAATACAATTATGTCATCCATATAAACAACCACCAACTTATCCTTCTCCTCAGCAAAGGAAATGTCCATTTCTCTTTTAAAGGTTGCCCCTCCATCCATCAAACCAAAGTGAATATTGGCATACATGAATGACTCCCATGGTGTAGTAAAAGCAATTTTCCACTCGTCTTCTCGGTGCACCAATATCTCATTGTATCCTAAAAAGCCATCTAGCATAGACATCCTTTTGGAACCAAAAATATTCTACAGAATTTGATCCATCTTAGGGAGAGGGTAATTGTCCTTCATAGAAGCTTTGTTCAATTTTTTGAAGTCAATGCGGATTCTAATCTCTCCACTCTTTTTTCTGACTAGTACCAAGTTAGCAAGACATTTTGAGAATCTGATAGGAAAAATAATTTTTTCATCAAAGATTTTCTTAATTTCCTTCTGAATCAGAGGCATGAGTAGCAAATTAATACTTCTCAACTTATTTTTGAAAGGTTTCTCATTTTCTTTAATAGGAATGGTATGTTGAATAATAGTAGGATCATAGTTCTTCAAATCAACATAACTCCATGTAAAAACATCAATGAAATTTTTCATCATCTCAATATATTTTTGTTTCATCTCTACAGAAAGAAACTTAGAAAGCTTAATCATTTTAAGCATTTCTACTATACCAAGATTACAACTCTCTACGTCTTCATCATCAGCTTGCATCCTAGGAGATTTGAACACATCATTTTATTCAAAAAAAATTTCAAGTGGGATAAGAACCTTGGGTATACAATTATTCTTCAGCTGCAAAACTTCAAAATTACCCTTAGTTTCAGCAAGCATGTTCTGTTGATCTACTTGTGTCCTTTCAAACTCCTCTTTTAATTATATGAAATTTTTTACTTGTTGGTCATCTTCAAACACTTGCCAATGTATGATTTTTTCTGGGATAGAAAGCTTATGATGAGCTTCAACCTCATACGCTTCAATGGAATGTGCAGGGATAAAAAACAAACTTGCAGAAATAGCTAGGGAATCATCTACTGAGTTTTGATCCCTATTTTTCAAAATAAATGAATATTCTTCAAACTTTTCCAACATCTCCATGATCAAATTTCTGTATGCTCTCATTCTCACATATTTGGTCTGATCTACACCTTCAAATTATTTAATAACCAATTCAAACTCTCCACAAACATAAATTTTTTTGGCACCCAATCTTTTCAAATTTTCTAAACCCAAAAACAGAGATTCATACTTAGCCATATTATTTGTGCAATGAAAGTTCAGTTTGAAAGAATAGAACTTACTTTCATCATTAGGAGTTGTAATCCAGATGCTTGCTCCAGCCCCCTCTCTTCCAGATGATCCATCAAAGTGCAAAAGCTACCAGCCCTCTGCCTTTTCTTCAATGATTTCCCGATTTTCAACCTCTTGAATTTCTTCTTTTCTTTCATCTTCTGCTTCATTAGTTAGCTCATTGAAAACAATTTTTGATCCAAATTTAGTTTCAACAACATAAATTGGGAAATTCTGAGGTTTTTCCTTACTTATTACCATATAAGCCATCCTTGTCTCTATGTACAGTCTTCTTTTATCACCAAAAGTAGGAATGGTGGCATATGTTAAGTCCATCTGCATGGTGCCTTTAATTTTTGTTACCCAAGACCTAGATAGAAGCATGCCAAACTTGGGTCGAATGTCTGCTACCACAATTTCCATTACCACTGTCTTGGTAGGGACTTGTGTAAGGCCAACAACAACATCCTTTATCAATCCAATCCATTGAACTCTTTTTGAATCAAAATAAAAAAAATCCTTGTATGGCCTAGTGATTTCCAATGCCATCCTATCCATAATCACCTTAGGCATGAGGTTATGAGAGGCCCCTGAATCCAACATGGCATTGTGTAATGTCATGTCATGGATACTAAGGCTGACATAGAAAGGAGGTACTTCTTCATTCTGCTCATCTTCCAATATGGGTCCCAGGTAGATGGTTGGATGGTCTTATTGTACATTAAGGATGTCTGCAGCTCCTGGTTGATAATTCAACATTTTTACAATTTTACTTTTGTACTCATTCACCTTAATAATTTCTCCAAAATTGACTGGGATCTTGATTTTGGAAATCCCATTCTCCAAAATCAAAGAAGAAGTAATCTTTTCAATTTCTTTGATAGGAGGAGGAGGTGGGGGATCTTTTCTAGCCTCGGCTGCTTGAGGAGCATCTTTCTTGGGTAGTGTTTTATTTGTAGTAATAGGGACATTTCTGTTTCTGAGGTTGTATTGCTTCTACATGTCAAAGATTGCATGTTGATAACCCTTAAGGTAATCAGATGGTTCGTCACCCTTGTTTACATCATGATGAGACTCATCATGCTCTTCTTTAGTCAAAAAGTTTTCAGACATGTTTTCATCTAAGCAGTGAATGGAGTCTTCTGGAATCTCAGCTTAATCTTCTTCATCAACTAAATTTTTATAAAAAGGAGGCCTTACTGGAGGGTCAGGCTGATTTTTTTTTCCCTTGGTCTCTGTTAATTTGGAGGCCTTCTAAACTATAGATTTCTAAATTGTGGCTCATGTTGTGTAGTCGGTGCAGAAGCATTTCCAAGGGCATGCCTATCCATTATTTTTTCCAGTATTTTCATCATGGAGTCAAATTTTTCATCTGAGGTGGAAGGCTTATCTTCTTCTTTCAATTTTGTTTTTCCCATCTTGGACTTTTTAGCTGTTATTAAATTGACTTCCACCTTCACAACATCATTTTTCATTTCTGGTAGTGACGGGGATTCTCTTTCTCTAAGCAGGACAGAGAAACCATAATCAAATGCCTCAGCATAGGGCAGTTGAGCTACTCCTGATGGAGGCTTAAGATGAGCAGGAATGGAATCATAGAATTTATTAAATCTCTTGGAAAAATTTAGGACAGTTTCATCTACAGCTCTTTTCAAACTATTGTACTCAGTGAGGGCCTGCATAAGTTTTGTTCTATTTCCCCACTTTCTCAAGAAACTATCCTCAAAATCATTCCAATTATGCAAGCTTCCTAGGGCAAGGGATTTAAACCACTTTCCAACCTCACTAGTGAAACTCTGAGCAAACAATATAATTTTGACATCCTCATGATCTACCTCCTCCCTGTCTATGAAGTCATTAAACTGGTCTACATGCTCTTCAGTTGTAATCTATTCATCACTCCCCCAAGTTTTAATCCCAGCAGAATATTTAGTTAAAATGGCATTAAGGACAACTGGGAGAACAAGAGGGGAATATCTAATAGGTGCAGCAGCAGGTGGAGGTAGAACATTTCCAGCCATGATGACAGGTATTGTGGTATTTTTAGGGACATCACTAGTAGAAGAAGAATCGTTAGGAGGTGATGTACTTGGTCTTTGTAGTCCAGTTACAAATGAACTCCAGTCAGGTAAAGGAAAACTAGATTTTATTCTTAGTAAGATTTCAAATGGGTCTAATTCCTTCAACTTATCCAAATATTCCCTCTCTAAAAATAACTCTCATGTGACTTCCCCCCATAATTATTATTTATATTTTTGGGTCACTAAGGTTGAGGTATCAATACCTCTTCTTTGTAGGTCTAAAACAATCTCAATCAATTCATTTTTATTTTCAGACCTAAACAAGACTTCTTGAATTTTATCATCAAACTTTTTATCTTCGAGACTTCTTAAAAATTCAGAGGACATAGCTCTTAAATGTGATGGAGTACATGATTTTGAAGAGCTGCCTTGAATGCCTCTGGAAATTGTGTTTTTAATATCCAATATAGTAGGTGGGTTAGGATCTCGATTGCTCCTCGTGTATCTCCTTCTCGAAGCCACCTTTAAGCATGAATTTTTGTAATGGAGTCACCAAGGTAGTTACAGGCTCTAACAGATTTTGAGCTCTTACTACCTCCAAGAGTTCAGCTTTACTTTTTGCACAAAAACTTCATGAAATATGTCTTCAGACTCCCAGTAGACGCACCAAAATGTTATCACCAAATTGATCTTTATTGGTTGCTCATCAAACAACTCAGTGTAACTATTTCAAACCACTTCTAACTAAAGATTAGCCTCTTCATTTTGAGAGGGATATCTCAATGGGGGTTTATGATTTTGAATAAGGATAGTACTAGATGGCTAACTCTATAGAAATTATAACTTGTTTTGTATGATTGCAAGTTGAAAAAAGTAGGCTTTCTACCATTGGGCTTATGGAGTCAACAATCATTAGTTTCAGTGACAGTGGTTCTTCACATGGAATATGAGGAAGATAGAGGTTTTTAATAGAGGCAACTCACACACATATAACATAGGAAAACACAGTAATTTCTCCACTAAAGGAAGTCAGAGCATAATATTATGAATTCTGAGTAATTAGAGATGAAATCTATTAAAAGTGATAAAACATAAAGATATAGATCAATAAGACAGCAAAAACCTCATGAGAATCTCAGGTCTAGAAGTAGAATATCACTTTATATTACTGATAATGGTAAAAGACATACAAGCAACAATTTGGTGCAAATGTTCTCCAACCCTTTTCTTCTTCGATGTTTTGTCTATAAATAGACGTTATTTACAATATGGATGATCTACCTGGTGGGTAGATCCTCAGATTCTACTATGACACCTTTCATAACTGAAATCAATAACTTAAAATAGAAAATTGACAACTACCTTTGAAGAAACAAACTGCTAATAGGACTTTGTCTCCTATTTATTACATTCCTCTATCCTATCTATGAAACACTTAAATTATGGTTACATAGTGAATGTCACATGCTCAAAGGACACATGACCAATTTCACCACCACTTTACATATTTATAGCACCCCCAGATCTGTGGAACATAACCCTTCTTTTTAGGAATGGGTGACCTTCATCTTCAACATTGTTTTGACTAATGACTTGGTTGCATGGCACTCCCTTTGAGTCATAAATAACTTCTAATAAGATCCACAGACATGCTAGACGTCTCCAGCTGGCAAAAATTTCTTTTAAGTTGCTCAAAGTCCTACAAAAATTGCTCACTGTGAAAACAATTCAATTTCGTAGTGAGTTTTAATAGCGTGGGAAAAGTGGCTTTTCCATCCAACTTCTTCACTTCTTTGTTGTTCCATGATCTTCATCATGTTATGACACCTTGCAACCATGAATATCCCTCCTTAAAACATGCGAAAACTAAGCTTAAATGAAAAAAAGAACCTACAGGTTTTTTCATATCGTATTTTTGGCTTCAAGCCTGAGGTACACTATGAAACTGTGCAAAAAACCAGAAATTTCTCCTTTCAAAATTATCTTCAAAAACTGACCTCCAACTGCAAAATTTGGGTTATTTTCATGTTATGAACCTCATAACGCATATTCCATCCCAAATTATTACTCCTATGGTGTTTCCTCCTCATTTACAGTCAGTTGACTAATGGGCTCTTCTACCATAGCCATTTTGAATCATTTCTTTCCAACTCCTCATGAATTAGATCCAATTGCTCTTGAAGATCTTGCACTTCTTCCTTTAATTCCCTATTCTTGGATCGCAAGTGCAGGTTTATATTTTTGATGTGTTTGACTTCTCCCCTTAGCGACTGAGTCAACTTTATCAACCTTTATGTATTTTCCAAGGTATTTGAGACACTTGTGACTTGATCTTCCCAGATTTTCCTCATTTGTTCAAACAGAACCTTCTCTGTTCTATGATTCTTTTCTTCTTTCTTCAAGGCTGAAATCTTCTTACTTGCCTCCTTCAGTTGCTCCTTAAGGGTTTCAATTTCTGATTTTTCAATGATTTTCTCTTTACCCTTTCTTTGTTTGATAATCAGTTCTTCTTTTGCAGGTGAACATAGATCTATGATGCTTGGTGGTTGGAAATTTTCATTGATCTTCTCATTCTCTTTGCTACTTTCCATAACCTTCCTTGGATGTATGGTCATTGGCTTCCTAGGTTGAAAAATGAAATCAACATCATCACCTGCAAGCTCTAATTTTATAGCTATCTTACCTTTCTTCAGCTTTCTTCCTCCATATTCAATATCTTCATATTTCACAATGGGTGATTCTTCAATGTCAATTGCATGCAAGATGTCCTCTAAGTTTCCTTTAACCACTATTTGGATCCAAGTAACTCTCTTGATGCCTTGTTTGCTGACTGTTTGCTTCTATTTTGTAGGTAATATTTTAGGTGTGTCAATCTTATGCAAAGGCTATGTCTCCATGCTCACTAGTTCTAGTGGATATGATCTATTCCATTCTTCAACTTCCTCTGCCACTGTTTGTGATGAATTATTTCTAGGTTTGGAGGATCTCTTAGGAGTGACAACATAAATTTCGAAATAACTCATAAATAGAAAGGAAGCTCAATCTCTTTCTAGTCTCTTCAAATCCTATAACATTAATAACTTAATCAAACCATGGTGAAAGAGAGAAGTTTCATTTCCCTCTGTTTTTATTTGAACCTTATCTGACATTTTACCCAGACTTCTATATAAATAAAAGGGCAAGTTAAGTGACCTCTTACCCGAAAAATGCAGAAGAAGCCCAAGGTGGTATGATTAGACCATGTGAAACCTTCCTTCACAAGTAAAATACTTCTGAATGATCATCAACAGATTTGAATCATTGTCCTTCATGAAACTCCTAGGGATAGCGTTTTCCATGTGAGTTTCACTATGCTCTGGTCTGATGAACTGTTTGAAATCATGTATTGTGAACTTGATGTCTTTAAACCACTTTCCCCTCCTCTAGATATTTCTGTTGTCATTGAAATACGGTCGGGTATCACTGTAAGGTTCAACATTCCCACTTTTCAAGATGTTGTTATGAAACTGTTAGTACAATCCTTGGAAACCTATAGATGAAAACTCTGCAACCTTTGATAGAATTGCAAGAAAATTTTTCTTCTGAATACCTCCACGGTAGTTGGGTCTTCATTGAGAAAACTCATGTCCATGGGCTCATACATGTGGCAATGACAACCTTTGTTTTTTTTCTTCCTTACAGCCATGAGTTATTTATATCTTCTCAGCCTCACTTTCTTGCTGACACCTGCAAAGTTTAAATCTGCCAGCAACCTATTTGGTTCGATGAAGAAACTCTCCAGAAATCCAATTACATGAAAATATAAAGAGGAGTATGAAAAAAATACTAATTGGGTAAGGTTTTGTGGTTTAAATGAGAACTCATTGATTAATCATGACACATGCATGCTAAAATGGGCAATGATGACCTCAGACATGGCTTTGTACCTTTGAATTAACCATAACAGACTCGAATGACCTCCAATCATGGAATGACACTTCATATTGAGTTTGACAAGACAGGCCAGAAAACATTTTTTCGTAGCATGATTAGTTTAACTTCTGGCAGTTTTGCTATGAAAATATTAGGTAGTTTTGTAGCGAAAACTGTTGTTTTGCTGTATAAAATGCTATGAAAAGTTGAAAATTTGGCTTAAGTGCCCTTTTTGAATTTAAATTATTGGGAAATGAAAACTGACACGATATGATGACTGATGGGACATGACATGACCTAAATGGAGGTTGCCTTGAACCTTAGGATAGGTTAAATATGTAAAAAGAATGAAATTTTCCTATACCAACTTGAAAGGCTTAAGGAGACCTTATCCTTTTCATAAATGAACTGTATGGCCATGTCAAGTAATGTTTACACAATTTTATGAGTGATAACACAACCCATAATGATGTGAAGATGTAATTATAGAGTTTATGTGATATCAAATTTGTCACATATCATGCTCCTGAGTGATGTCACTTTTGATTGTTATTGAATCAGATAGATTTTACATAACTTTAAAATTATGTCAAATTATTTATATTTTTCATTTAATAAAAAATAAAAAAATTATTTACTATATATATATATATATATATAGATTATAGAATTGAACTGAATTTATTTTGTTTTATTTCATATATTATTATTATATAAATATAATGTAATCAAAATTTTTAAATATCTCTCAATTCAGGTGGGAAATAAAATGGTAAAAGAGGGGTGTCCGCCACTCTATTACCTCTCATAAAATTTAAGAGGGGTCATTGTATGGCTAACCTTCCCTATGCATACACATGCAGACATGTATTCCTCGATCTCTACAATGATCAACCTCCTCATGTTTAGTTGTGTGTCGTGGTAACTACAACCTCATATACTATAATTTAGGGCATGCCTCACGACTCTCCCTATCATTGGAGGAATTATTATGTTGACGATTTAGTAGTTTTGGTTTTTTGTTTTAGAGAAATTTAATAGGACAATGGTGTGATTCTGGATTATTTCTAAAAGTCGGGTTTCTTTCCCATTGAAGTAAAGTCACAGTGACTTGTGTCTGCATGGTAGCTTATTTTTGTTCAGTGTCTAGAAGGATCAACTACTTATTGGTTAAGATAGATTTAGAACCTTATAAAAAACATGGTTACGAATAAATTTCATACTATGAAATGTGTTGCAATACAGTAAGTGTGAATATTGTAGGAACCAATGTCATCACTATGCATTATGAGTCTAAGGATTTCACATCTTTAGTAAAGTGTGGCAATGGTACCAGGTTCCTATCTTATCTTTGTTTCTTTGTTTTTCACTGTTATGATTTCAAGTTCATATGGATTAATTTCAATGGAATTCCTTTCATTTTGGTGTGGATTCACTGTGACCTAATTTCTAGAGTTTACTACTATGAAGGTTCCCCTATAGTGAGGATTCTACTTATGAACCTAGTGTTGTAGTTGTTCTTTTATTATTAGCTTGGGTAATTTCATTTTATCTATTTCCCATGGATCTTATTCTTGTCTAGTCTATTAAGTGTCACTCTTTTCCATTTAGGTTTGCTATGGGTTATTTTTCTATCTTTGTCTTGTCAATATTTTCATAGAATGCCTCACAATAATGAATGCATAATCACAAGGGACAAGTGGGTAGAGGCTCGCAAGGTGTCCTACTACCACCATTCATTCTACAACTCCTCCCAATATCCAAACTGAAATTCATCACCTTAAAACCTTGACCACTACCAATTAACTATATTACTATAAATATCAAATACTAAGGAAATTCATTGACTAGGTTCCTAACCCTAGTCAAACCAAGAGAAGGAGCCAATATATAAACTACATCACCCTCTATTATTATATTAAAACTCTTTTTGCGAGATTCCTCAAAGAGAAGCACACAAATCAGAATATTATCATTTCCTTCTTGAATGGGATAAAATGAGTGCAGTGACATCAAGGTTCAGGTTTTTATAGCTTGTATGCTCATTCTTCTCACATACAAAGTCATCTTCAATGTGAGATCAAGCCTTCTACTCCAACAAGTATGAGCACACAGGATCCTGCTCTAGTGACTTATTTAGATTCTTGACCTCATGACATCACTTGATTCAAATATTATGTTTATCTATGTAACTCATTTTATGTTAGCTCTTGTTATTTTCAACTGTACATACTTAATTTTGATACTTCCTATTAAATGATTGGTCAATCGATATAGTTTCTCTTGTGGTAGGCCGAGACAGATAATATATTTGAATGTGATGTTTGGGATGTTGTATATTGACATTTTAAAGTACTACCACTTTAAATTAAAAAAATATATCATTTTAAAATTTAAAATAGTAGTATGATTAATTTCTTGTCCATTAGAAAATAAATATATTGTTTGGACATGAGGGTCATCAATTCAAAACCTCAAAATTCCCACAAATTAAGAAAAAAAAATCAATATCTTATAATATAAGCGAAATAAGTAGCTTTTACTTGGAAAAATGATGAAGTATTTTACTATGAATAAGGGAAGTTGTGAAGCAACAAGTCCCTCCCAATGAATTATTGCATATTTTTAAAAATTCAGGCATTTGACTAGAGAAAGGAAAAAGAGGTTACTCCCTCATTCCATTCATCGATCTCTATCTCACTCGAGTTCATTTTAACTCGCTCATATATAAAGTAATAGGCAAGGCTTAATTTCGATATTGTAACTAGGAAAGTGTCATTTTTCTATGAGGATTGATTAGACATATGGTGAGGAATGAACTTGATGCCTCTTTGCACACCAAAAATAGTATCCCCTTATCTAATTATCACTCAAGTGACTCTACTACTGAATAAATGTGTCTTCCTTATCTCTATCACCCATTTTGGTTCCCTCAATCTCATCTAGGACCTCACGAGAAGGTAGGTTTCGCTAGTGTTGCAAAGATATGTTTTTATGTGCCAAAGTATAATAGAACCATTAAATTGCTAAAATTACCAATTTCCAAACCATGGGATTACAAGCCAAACAATGTGGGAACCTAAATGGCATGTTGTGGTGAATCAATAAATGTCCAAGTTTTTCTTACTTATAATGTCAACAAGGACCAAATCACAATATATGCTTCATATATAAACCAAATCTAAGACTATTACAAACATTTTATAGAACCACATGTTGTTATTCGCACTTCCCATCAATCAGTCCTGTACATGATGAAAACGATATACCAGTCGAGATCTTCCCCATTGTTTCATTACTTACAACTCCTAAACTAAACATATAAGATAATGAAAGCAATGATTATTGGATGATGTAGGGTACCTAGTAACTAGTGACTAAACAAGATATTGGCCACTAGAAAATTAGCTAAATGTTCAACATGCACATATCCCAATATATTAATATCAATATTGATAAATGTTATAATAACCACGAGGTATACACTCCTCCTAAAATATAACTAATAAGGAGGTGAGAGGGGCATGTTTATAAAAATCGAAAAAGGAACAAAACAAACCTTGAAAGCATCCATCTTAGTATAGTTTATTAACATACCTAGAAGCTCTCATCTTGAATTAAAACTAGACTGTCACAGCTCATTATTTCATTCCTTGATTATGTGAGGAGTTAAAATTAATGAATCCATGTAATAACCATAACAAATGGATGGAGAGAAGCATATATCTCTTGGAATTATTTCAATGGTGTCGCATGCAGAGTCCAATTCTCAATATTTATCAACTTCTAAATTGAAATACAACATTTTATGTAAATTCACTTACATTGGGAAAAATAAACTCATTTAATTATTTGTTTTTTAATATGATGCATTAATAGATTGGAAGCAGTTACATCCACACGCAACTTTGCGAGTTATCCCATTTTTCCACAAAACATAACATGACATCTATTATCAACCTCAAAAGTGATGGAATTTGTCTTGGGAAAGGAATCCATGTTACAACAGAATTAAATAACCAAATTCATGTGTTCGTATGGGGAAAAGGGAAATTATAGATCATTTTGTGGCTGAAGAAAATACTATGTAAGGTTATAATAATCACTAGGTAGAAGCTGCTTATAAGGGATAATTAATAAGCTGAGAGGGACATGTTTATAAATTATAATATCTATATAATATATGAGTTTCTTTTTCTGCATTCACCCACTCTACCAATGAAGAGAAATCCACCATTAAAAAAAATAATGAGATGAGAACTTCTCCTCTTTTTTTCAAATTCATTGTAGGTTATTAGTCAACTAATTTGATTAATAGTATGTCTCTTTATGGAGTGTGTCTTGCTTCTACAATTTAAACACAGGTGTGGCTGGTACTAATACTAATACTTTTATATTTATATATTTGACATGTATTCCACTGCAGTGAAAACTTGACCATATGGCCTGAATTGACATGTATAACCAATAATGAACGACCAATGTGTGTCCCACATATAGTGTCACATAAGAAATCATACATGGAAAATACACAAGAATCACCAATATATGACCTAGCATAAACAAGAAATGCATACACAACATGTAGCAACATGTAAGCAAGTGTTCACACACAATACCCAAGCATGAAAAACACATAATCATTTCTATACAAATGACATTATTTTGACAACACCATCAATCCTTCCATGGAGACACCACTTCCATCATGGCCAACACAACAAGGATGTGAAAACACACACACCATAGATATGAGAAACACATAAGCAGTCAAAAAAATCATTACCAACACATCGTCCATCCAGTCCAAGGGTTGAAACATGCTCTGATACCACTCCGTGGTATCAAATATCAAACAGAGAGACTAGAAACAAGACATCAACCAAAGAGAAAAAAAAAATAGACACCGCCCAAGGAGAGTGCAACAATGTTCTCATACCACTCTGTGCTATCAGATATGACACAAAGAGAACAGAACTAAACACCACCTAAGGAGAGTGCAACCATTCTATGATACCACTTTGTGGTATCAGATATCACAGAAATAGAAAAAAAACAAAACATTGCCCAAGGAGATTGCAACCATGCTCTAATACCACTCTGTAACACCCCCTTCCCACATCTACCCAAGTAACCATCCAATGGAGGTAAAAATGCGATGAGAGGCTACTATTATGATATTAAACCTCATATGTGACCTTAAGGAAGTGGAATCGATGGAAAACACAACCTACAGATCTTTTACAACAATCATAACACCCTCATGAAGTAACCCAACCACTCACGCCTCTTACCCCTAGGTCACACTAGCATTTTGACCCCATTTGAGCCATAGCCATAGGAATAAAACTACATTTTAGGGGCTAGGAGGCTATAGACACAAGAATAACACTGCATGCCAGTGGATAGGGCCCCAAATGCCCAATTTTGTGCCTGTGGCTCTGGGATTTGATCCACCATTAGGCCCAAAGCCTAGGTCACAGCCCGTAACTTCATGAAAACTTGAGGGATGATAAATAACAATAGTACAATGGTATGGAAGTAATCATGTGAATAAGAACTCATATGGAGCCCTCCTAGCCATGATAGGAATTTTGTCAAACATTTCACAAACATTGAATATACATGTCTAACCATCAAATTTAAGCATAGGGGTCTCATACTTATCTTGGAATCGCTGAGAAGCATTTCTCCTATACATCATAAGATAAAATATAATATATTTGACCATAGATACATTTTGCATTCATTTACAAGCAAAAACATGGAGAGATCCATATATCATCACTTATAAAATACATTCTTATAACCAGCATAATAATAACATAAATACCATGGATACAACAATAATAGAATCCACATAATAAATATTACATTTATAGATCAAATAGAAAAGGAATTATCTCTTCGTTAACGAATGCAAAAAATAACTGGAGATGGGACTTCCACGTTCCAGCTGACCATAGATTGGTTTAGCCAAATATATTTTCATCCAATCACCCCTGTGCCATATTATAAATATGAATGTGGGACTCATAACCAACAAAAAAAACCAAAAAATCATGAATGCTACTCGAGTTCTCTGCCTACACCGTGAGGAATTTTATTTCCTCCTAGTCTCTCAGGATTTATCGTAATCCACAGTTTGATATAGGGATCACTATGCCCTACATCGAGACCTTCTCTCTAGGCTTTATCTTACATTCCATCCCGGGACTAATAGGTCCAGCAAAGAAAAATCCACCTCTTGGTTTCACCATATATCCTGACATTCACCGAAAAGGATTCCTAATCCACCGAGGCACACAATTTAGATTTAACACAACCCACAACCTAGTTTAGGGTTTACTAGGCTAGAGGCTTTACCATGATCCATCGTCTGCTTCAGGGACCACTGTGCCATGTATTTTTCATTTTAGAGATACACCCCACTCAACTTCTAACCATCCGACAATCCAGCTCAACCAAAGTATGAGAATCCCATCTGATCAAATCTATACGGAAATGGAGAGGCTAGGTTATAAAACATTGTCACACCTAGAAAAACCCATGTCAAGACAAAAAAGAAACATATGCAATAGCATGGATGCCAGATCGCACTCACATGAAAATTGATAACTACCAATAATCCTACCATAGCTTCATGATTCCTACTCCTCATTGCTTGCTTCCTTCGTCCTCTTGCCTTCTTTTCCTTTCTTGACCCCACACCAAAGTGCTCCAAGAAAACTTCAAGTATCCAAGAGTATGAGAGAGGAATAGAATGAGAGCCATAAGTGTGAGAAAAAATTTCCAACTAATCCTTAGAAGCCATTTTATCTATGACGCTTCTAATTTCTTCATTTTCCATTTTTTTCCTTCAATTTCCTCCTCACATGCAATCTGTGACCTTTCACCTTCCTTTTCTCATTATTTCCATTATTTTCATAAATAAATTCCAATAATGCCTCGTAAATTTCCAAATCCTTTTCCATTGCATTTTCCAATATCCTTTATCCTTAATAACCGAAATGAACACCCACTAGGATGTTTTTCCTAGCATTCAACTAGGAATAATTCTCCCATCAACCATGATTATTATTTTTAACTTTTATAACATGGAATTTTCAGGAGGGTTGTTACAATACCCAAAATTAAATTGTACAATATTGTCACCTCTGTTTATGTGCAATGGATGGCCAAAATGAAATCCATGGAAAAGTGATGCCTAAGATGAAATCTAGGGGAAAATAATGCCTAGAATGATGATAAGGGATGCCTAGAATGAAATGCAGGGGATGATGATTATTAATAAGAATATTAGTAATGGAATAGATTTCTATGGAGAGGACAACACAATGAAGATCCATGCAAAGTTTTTATACTCTAGTGAGCCATGTGTAACATGTTGCCTTTCTATCTAAACATGAAAGATATGTTCATTTAATTTTAACATACAAAGTTTATAAAGTAATGTTATAATTTTTTGATTGAAATCAAAACCCTTTAGATTAATTGATATTTATCTTAAGTTTCCTCACCTCTTGCCTCGATATGAGGCCAAATAAAACCTCTAAATTTCTTATATGTTGAAATAGCTACTCAAGGAAGCTGGTAGATTAAAAAAATATATCTTTATAAAATATAAGCTTAAAAAACTAGGTTAAGTAACTTGGTTCATGTTTTGATTTTTGTGTGAAAGAGTTTAAAGGAACTAAATTGATTACAATAATACCTACAAACCCAAAAAATCAAAAAACTATTGATTACAATAGTACCTACATAGCATCTCAACGCAAGTGTGACGGAACTAAAAATAGTAAAGAGCTCTAATTAATTTGATTAATCTATAATATATTTTATCTTATAAAATTTAGGAAATATTTATATTTCTAATAATAAAAAGCATAAGAGTATATATCTATATATAGAAATAATTATTTTTTTCTAATAAAATGATATTTTAGATATATTATTATATTATATTAATTTCATCAATATAGATTTATCCCAATTATAGATCTATTAAGTGTGAAAACAGATTTAATTTTTTGATATGCAAACATTTTGTACAATTCCAGAATCAAAACTATTTTTTTTATATTTCCAAGCGAAAATGGATCTAGACTCTCTCTCTCTCTCTCTATATATATATATATATATAAGAAAATAATTGTTTTTTCTAATAAAATGATATTTTAGATATATTATTATATTATATTAATTTCATCAATATGGATTTATCTCAATTAGAGATGTACTAAGTGTGGAAATAGATCTAATTTTTTGATATGCAAACATTTTGTACAATTCTAGAATCAAAACTAAACTTTTTATATTTCCTAGTTAAGATGGATCTAGACTAGTTCTACATAAATAGATATACCATGTATAATTTTTCACTATTTAAATTTCATTTTGAATATGTAAATGTTTTAAAATGTTTTATTCATAATAATTTGATTTTCAATATTTTATTTATGACCCACATTGAATATTTATACTTTTTATAATGTTTCTTGAAAATCATGTATTAATTTTATATTAAGCGTTAAGTGAATTACTCTTTAGTAAAGAATAACTCAATGTTTTTAGTTCTAATTACTATTTTTAATACATATTTTATGTGTAACTCTTGACCACTTGTGCTAACCCTTAGGTCTTATAGAGAGAGAGAGAGAGTAATAAACATGCATATTTAAACAATTTATTGATTTCGTATATCAAGTATTTATAAAGAATACATCAGATTTTTTTTTTTATTTTTTTTCTATTTTTTACTTTTAATTACTTTATTTCTATAAAAAAAAAATTGTTTTTAGAAATATTTAATATATGGCTCCGACAATGAAAGTGAAATGCATTTACCACATCTTTTTTATACTATGTTGTAACATTAATAAAAGGATGCATGTCTAACACTGGAAATGCATTAATTTTATATGAGCAAATGAATTGCACATCTCCCTCATATTAAGTTATTAAGTTGTAGAAAAAAAACTCTTTACATAATTATTAATATTCATTATATTTATTTATTTATTAACTTTTTAAGTAAGTATACTATTATTTTTTTGAAAAATTACATTAACTCATATATTTAGTTGGCTTAATATATTTTTTCAAATACAATATTGTTTATTTGTTATTCATATTGAATCAAATAAAACTGATATAATCAAAGGTATTCACCATTTTGAATAACAATTCACATATATTTATTGAAAAATAATGATAGCCTTTACAAAACATATATAGTCTCCTATGACATAATGTTGTTTCTGAAACTTGAGTAAGTATAAAAATCCTCCAATTTGCATAATTAACAACCAAGAAAAAAAAATACAGTAAGTGATTGACACCTATTTATTCACATAGCCATGAAAAAATATTTCGTATTTACAAAAACATGTAGTTTAAAAGATGGAAATTTGTAAACATGTAATTTAAAAAACAGAAAAATAAAAAACCTATTTTATAGATAACTGATAAAGAGGCCAATAGTGTAAGTAGTTTGTAAAATATTGTCGATATTATATATTTTTTTTAAATCCGTCAATATTATATTTTTCATATATTAAAAATCCTACGGCCTAGGGCTATTTTGAATAGAGTATAACACGTAGAGTTTGAGTTTCTATATTCAATACGTTGAAATGTAAAGTTCTCCATCTTCAGAATCTTGGGTTTCTAATAATCCAAGTTTAAGACATCCAATTGGATTAGTTAGGAAAAACAAAAATCCCCAACATAATAAATAAATAAAACAGAAAAATGCCCAACATGCAATAAATTTTGTTTTTCTTTTTATTTAATACCTAATTTTCATTTTTGTATTTACTCTTTCTCGTTGGGCTGCACCATCACATTTCGCTTGATTAATAAGAATTCCATTTTGGCCCTATAATATCGACGACGTACAGTACAGAATGGCACCCATTAAGCCCGACAAATGCCGTATTGCGTGTCCCCGTGACTAAATTTTTCGTTAACAAACACCGGGATTCCACTAAAAATAACACACGACTCTACCACCCTCATCCTTACATTGCTTCCTCTATTTTCCGCATAGACTACGGTACTCTCCGTCCATGGCACGATGAGAACTTATTGAGCAGGAAAATGACAGGACAACTCTCCCTTTTCTGGGAATTCTGACTGGATTTAATGTATGTAATTAATTCCTTCATCTCTATTGCCATAATAGTGGGTACATAAAAGTCTTCCATGAAACCAATTTACAGTAAAAAAAAACTTAAACCAACGTTAGTGGCCACATAGATTTTCCATAAATGACTTCTAATGCAGCTTTCTTTATAAAAGGAACATTATAAAATCTTTGCCATAAAAGTGTATCTTAGAAATTTGATGTTGCTAGCTTTTTAAAAGGAATATTATAAAAGATATGCCATGAAAGCATGTCCTAGTGTCATATAATTGTGATGTCGCTTTCTTTTTATATGGAATATTATAAAAATATAATATTTTCGTATGTTTGGTCTTTAAGGAATATTAATATGAGATGGTATTTACCCTGCTTTGGCGTACGTACATGCAACTGGATGGAAGGAAACTGGAAATAAGCAGAATCGTCATTCCCACTCAATGTGTTTATAACATATCTCCCCTGTGCAGCTCGATGTCTCCAACCTCTTCCTTGCATCGTTATGAAGTAGAAGAGGAAGCAACGAAATTGCATGCTTATTATGGTTATGCTATAAATGTTGGATAAATTTCAAAATGTTAGATAAATTTGAAGGTAGGAGAAGGTGGTGTTGTTAATGGAGATTGTGGGATAAGATTATTAAATCTATAAAACAAATGGAATAAAATTGTGTTAAGTTAATGATTGCATGAGGATTCCATATATTAAAATATTAATGGTTTAAGTTGTATTAAGTTAATGATTACATGAGATACCAATGGTTTACTTTTTTATTTTTAGATCAAGTCAAAAGTATTTTAGCCATCTCTATTTATCTTAAATGTTTCATATTTAGCTTTAAAGATAATTGAGGGGTATTTTAAAAAAATATATTTTTTAAATTAAAATATGTATAAATGATATAGGTAGAAGATAATGGATAGGGAAATATGTCTAAAATTGAATAGGAAAAATAATAATTTCTAGTTAAAATTTTTATTTTGTTTATAATTTTAATCATTTTAGGAGTAAACATACATTATTTAAAAAAGTTAAGGTAGTGAAAGAATTTGTTGAAATAACCATGATAGGAGAAAGAAAATGAAAAAAAATTCAAAATACCAAAATTCTACTTCTCAAAGATGATTTCAAGGCTAATGTATTAAAGAAAAAATTTGGAAGAAAAATATAAATAACATGACATATAATCATCAGATGATAAATATGGAGGTAACTTAGACAATCTCATTGTTGAATGACATTAGAGATGTTTCATATTTTCATACATCACATAAGTCTTACAAAGTTTTATAAATTTGGAATAATGATTTCTAAATTTTCATGTACAATCCATAGTTTGTCAGAACGTATCTTATATATTATGAAATCTTAGGATATGAAAATTAATTGGCCTTGTACCTAATATTTATTCTAAGAAACCCAACTAGAAGGTGAACCCAATACTATGGTCTTTGTTTTAGTTGTATAATGTACATAGAATGTAATGTGAATTCACTATGGAGTTAAATTTTAACACCATGGTCATAACGGTTGCAAAAAAATCCTCTCTTAGATATTTTTCTTTGTTGTGAAACTAGATACAATTGTGAAAAAGGATCCCCTTCCCCTCCTAGTTGCATCCCAATAGCCATCCAAGGGTAGGTAAAGGCTTCCGCGACCCTCACTTGTGATTTTTGTGCATTCCAAAATCTTCTCAAAAATATAACCACATGTCTCAGTAATGGGTCTAAAGTGTCATTCCTTCATAACATGGTGTTCTACAAACGTCAACTTGTAAGATACATGAATTTTGCATAGAAGCACCAACTCATATGATTTTCACACCACTGAGGAATTCTTAGTATGTAAATCAAGGCCAAGCACCTCGAAAACACTATAACCTAAAAATACATTATTTAATTCATTAAATTAACTTTGAAAGATTACAAACCTTAATTTTTCAAAACTAAAACGTACTGCTAAAATAGATTCTTCATACTAATTCCTCCCATATTTTTCCCTACAGCATACCAAAATAAATAAAAAATTATTTAATATCTCTTATAATTCAAACAATTTAATTTACTTTTTAAAATATCTTTTAATTTATATTTTAAATATAAATATAAATATTTTAAATTAGAAAGACATAGTCCAACATTATCATTTTTATTTACATTTCCATTTTTTTACTGTTACACATAAGTTTAGAAAGAATATGGCTATGTAATATGATTTATTTATATCTACCAAAGGACTCCACCTAGACTTTGCACTATGATTTTAATAAAACATTAACGAATGTTTTTTAATATTATATTTTATATAATATTAAGCTCATTTTATCTAGAAAAATAAAAATAATGACAACATCAAAATAGTTAAATAAATAGCAATAAACATTAAAAATTACTCAGTAGGTTGTATAGTGCCCTTTCTAGCCCCAATCAACAATGGAAATTAAGGTTATGAGTTAGCATAGTAATCATATGTCTAGATATGAAGAATAATAATTTACAGAAAACTGCTTTGAGTATTTAATGTTAGAATTTATATGTGAAATCGAAGTTGTTCGATATAAATATATCGAGTAAATATATGTTTTATAAGATGTTGAATAATTTTATCATTCATAAACTTGAGAGATAAAAGGAAAGTAGGTAACGAAATTTATTAGGATATATATTATTACTATGTGTTTAAGGATAATAAGATAAATTTATTATGGGTTATTTTAATTTAATATATTGAAACAAAAATAATTATTAGTATAGAAGAAAATATGTCACAAAGAAAGTGGATACGATTTTCCTTACTATCCTAAGGAAAATATTCTAGTTGGTGTTATTAGCTTTGAGGATATTGTGCAGAGATTTTAATTTCTTTTTTTTTTTTTGGATTTCTAGACACAAAGAAGAAACCAAATCATTATTTCTAGCAATAAATTTTTCTCTTTTTCTGGATCTATAGACACAAAGAAGAAACCCAATCACTATTTCTTGGAAAAAATATATTAGTGTATATATAAATGTAAATTAAAATCAAACATTTAAACATCAATGGAAAGCATGAATTAAATGGGGAAAATATTGTAAATTTGTATTATAGCATATAAGAGTATATAGTTGAACCCTCTTTAGCATTTTTCTGAGCCACTTCTCTATCAGCACTCATGGATATCCATAGGTTGTCTTACAAGCTTATGATGAAAGTATGCTATAGGTCAAACTTTCAACAAAATTCTAATAGATAGTAATTTTTCATCTCTTGTGACTTACGAAGAGCTTGTTTACATATGTTTTTCTCATGAGGGATTAGATTGAATCTAGATACTTTTTTTCCATGTATAACACTTTGATCCTTACCACCCTAAGTGACTAAATTTAACTTGATCAAACCTTCTATATGCAAAACTCATGCTTTTTTTCTCAAACTCAATGGCACTGGGGAATTCTTAGCTATATGTTGCTCAAGTTACTTTTACATAGGGCATTTTTAGGCCTACTCTTACTCAATTGGAATAGCAATGGAGTGCCGAAGCATCAAATTTCTTCTTTTTGCAGCATTCCACAATTCATTTCTTGACACCTTGACTTGGAAAGTGTTGTCCACTTTTATTTGACCCTAGGGGATTGATTTTAAAGCTATAATAGATGCCCCCTAATTCATGGTGTAAAAAAATAAAATAATAGACATGATACAATTACAATAAAAATACCAGTGTGTGAGGCAAAGAGAGATACCATGGGAAAAAAAAGTATACTCTCATAGATAAAAATGCACATCATAGAGGTAGGCATACCCATAATTGGTATTGATATAATAGAGTACGATCTCCCACGAAAATTGTTGTGGACTCGTGTCATCAAGGAATAGTCATGATACAATATAGATCTCTAGAATAGGATTTATCAGTAGGGATCGACATTGATGGAAATCCCCCCAATGATTTCCCTCAAAGTACATATTACATTCTCCAACACAACTTGGGGCAGGAATAGTCAAGAGGTCAAGAGTGGTTGGAAGGTGGGTGAGAAATGTGAAGGAAAACATGGTTATGATACCATTTCACAAGACACTAAGGACTATAAGCATTGGAAACCATGAAGCAATATCAAAAAATGTGGGGACCCTATATATGGTGATGACCAGTCATAATTGACAAAGATAGGTATTAGCTTCAGTAATGATGCCATTATATCTACTAAAGAGGTGCTTCAACCTACAAATAATTAAATAATGGGCACCAAAATGGAAATATGGTGATATTACAGGGTTTCCATTAAGGGGAGGCTCTAGAAAAAAAGTTACGACATGGAAAATGACATGGTTAATGCCACAACCTAGTGAGGTGAGTCATAAGTAAGAGTAAAATTGTGACATAAAAGTTCAATAATACAATGATAGAATTGATGGTGATAATCATATATTTCGGTTTCAACGTTATACCTAAAGGAAGTAGGTAATGGTTTATATTTTTTTTGTTTGAATTATATACATATGTACAAAGCATGACACAATATTTTAGGTTATGCAATATCGTTCCCACTACTTAGCATACGCCAACGTTTCCAATTGACACGTATCAAATCATGTGAAGTTGTTTGCAACATATGACACACCATGATGGATCCATGCCACATCTAATTCAACTTTCACATTCCTAAATATTGATGATTCCAATGATAGTCAAGAGGCATAACATTATCACGAACCACTTGATGGCCTAAAAGGTGAACTATCACATGAGCTAGTACAACACCCTAATAATGATGATCAAGATATGAAGAGGGAATGCGATATTTGTTTACAAGGGAATTGAGAATGGATAGTTGAGTGGCAATTTCAGTGCTAGAAATCCCACACTTGACTCAGTTTGAGGGTGGTACTTCATTAAATGACTTAGGAAATTTACCTTGGCCTAATTCAAGATTATGAGAGGAATTCTTCATTAATTCTATATTTTGGAGAGTAGAGGCATAATGAGGCATAATATACACTATATTATCTTATGAATATATGACATCCAAGATGGCATTAGGTGAAGGAAACTCAATATTAAGGGAGTCATGTGAAAGTGAAGGAGTGAGAGCTCATGTGGGTATAGTATCTTGATCATTTTCCACACTAGGATAGGTAACCTAACCAATTTCATGAGGTGTCAATGGGACTGAAATAAATGGTAGTAGTTCCACGAAAGGTGGCATTGTACCCACATGAGATTCATTTTTCATAAGAACTGCGTGAGGATAAAGAGGTCCAAGGGTTTCACGAGTGAGATAATAAATCATTTTAATGGATGAAGAATATGTAAATGGGTCCAATCAAGCAAGGGGAAGTGTGCCCATCAATGATTAACCTTTGAACATCCCCACTCCAGTGCTTTTAGAATAAGTAGTGGAATCCCCAAAAAAATGGTACCAAATGACTATTATGAAATTGAAAATCAAGGTCCTAGAAGTCTAACTGGTCAATGATGACTATCTTACCTTGATGGGTAAACACTACGATAGGAAATACTAATGATATGATAATGGTCATAGCATGGAACCAAATTCACTTGAGTAGCAGGTTATAGTCTAGTAGTGCATGAATGGCCACAACGTCAACAAACATCATTCCCCCCTAGCTTGATAGGTAAATTAAAAAACACCACTTGAAGCTAAAAGGTATGCCCCTTAAAATACTTTATTTCAAATCTAAAAATACATAGCGTCAGAGAACCAAGATAATTCTAATACTTTGAATACATAATGCAGGTCAATACACATCCATCCAAATCTATCTTGTGAATATGTTGTCTCAAAAATTGAACCATAATATGGAAGGTGGGATGATGTGGAAAATGGGGTTTATATAAAGAAGGATCAATGGTCATGAAATTTGAATCTGAGAAACCCACCCCACGATTATTACATAAAATTTCCTTTCATTGTCTCAAGAAAATTTGCAATACTTTAAGTCTATACATAGTAGCTAGAGCTTGGGCTAGATTCACGATAATACTATAGTTATGAGAGACCCTCGTATTAGTATTACACATAATATTTTGAAGTGCACCATGAGATACGAACAACAAAATTGTCATAGATGGCTTATTAAAATGAAGAACACCATTAGGTGGAGGTTGGGTCACTAGCTCTAAGGTAGAATTTCCACACTTAGGATTCTCATAATTGTGCACTTTGGTCATGAAATTGATGCCTTTTTTAACCATACATATATCTTGCATAGAATAGGAGGAATCAGAATATTTTTCACCACTACCCCCTTGCTAAGGTGATGAAGTGTTTGCAACCATGTTGTTAATAGGAAAAAAAGGATTCACCAAGACAACGAGTAGAAGAGAAGCGAGTTACTACAAGACGTATCAATGAATCTCATCCATGTAGTGGAACTCGTGAGTTAGATGGTATTCCCACAAATCCTACAAGGAAAATGGGTTTTCTTCTTCTTCTCCTTGATTCCACTCATTTTATTTTCTTTTTTCTAATATTCCTTGTTCGTCATTCAAGGTTTTAGACTTCTTATTTTTATTCTTACATCCTAATTGCTACGTATTATTTATCAATATAGATTGAACAAAGTTGGTCTAGGAGGTGGAACAAGAGAATTGGGTATTTAATTGGAAGGGTTTCCATCTAGGGCACCATAAGATATATAATTTGACCCATATTAGAGGCTAGTTGGCCTATGTTTCTATAATATACAACCCCATAACTCTATTAGCATGGGTTCCAGACTGTAATTCAAAAATTAAATTGAATATCAAGGAGTTTTAGGAGTGGCCTAATATAAATTATGCACTTGAGAATAGATCAATTCAAGTTTATGGGAACACATGATGGCTTTATCCTCAATTTAAGCTCCTACCTTTGCCACATATTTAGAAATATTAGGAAATAAGGACACAGTGAACTAATCACATAGAAACTCATTAAGGAAATTAGTTACTAAGAGACTTTGTCTTCTTTTTCACTCATGAAAATGTAATATCCCAAAATTGGGATTGCATAGAAAGCCTACTCAAATAACACACTCCTGGGAAATCTATGCAAAGAAATGAGTTTGCAGCCCTTGGATCCCTTAGATAAACAGATCTGGAGTCCAGATTCAAAAGGGGAGCAAAAAAAAATCAAACTAGGTGTGGTAAATAGATCTCCCCACAGCCTAGTCTATGGTTAGCTTCCTTACAAGAGGGGTTGCATTATGCACAGCAAACGCCCGAGAAATAATGCGGTCTTGGAAAGCATGAGCAAGAAGCCAACCAAATAAGATAAATTTTTGGATATACTGTGAGAAAATCATATTTAAAATGATGCCCTTACATTATCTGATGAAACACATAAGACAAGAAGGCTTAAGAAATCTTCGAGAAAGAAAGGTACATAACACATGTGTAAGTTGCAAAATGGCTTAACAATGTTATTTTATGGAGCTGTAGCAGCTGAATGTTACACTTCAGATCTAGAGCAGATCTATGTACAAAAGATCAGATCCATTTCATATCTGTACACTAGAAAGGCTGTACTACAAGATTCCCTTGGGGTTTTGACCAAATCATGCAATACAAAGAGTAGATCTAAGTTTTAAGTAGCAGATCTGCAATATTATTTAGAAATTTCTAAAGATGAATTTACATTAAAATAGATCCGATCTATATAGAACATAGATCAGCACACTAATCCATGGATCACCAAACTGAAAGGCAAAGCCCAGCACCAGAGGTCTCTCATAAAAAAAGGGATCAAAACACCCTGCAAAATCTCCACTGAAAATAACGCAGTCCCTCAAGGGAAAATGCACTATAGCTTGAATAATTGGGTTGGCCTGATACCAAGATACAAATCTGAAGCTCAAACAACTGATGCACTCTTCTAGGAGGTTAAAAGACACACTCACTGAGAAGAGGCACCAATACAAGCTAGATCTGAACAGATCTAGTGTTCCACTTGCTACAACCTACAAAAGTAACCAAACCCTCACTGGATCTGTGTTGTAGTTGGAAGTAGAGCTTGGCCAAATGCCTGATAGTGGATGAAATCAGTAAGACTCCTCCAAGAATCCTCAATGGAAGAGGTGGAATCCCTGCATAGGTACTCCAAGTGATAAGCATCACTATTCTCCACTGAACAGTAGAGAATGGTATTTTTCTAAACAGACAAGATACTCAGAAATATAGATAATCAACAACCATATCTTGTTGCCTTCCCCTTCATTTTATAAGATTAAAGCCTTTGCAAACCCTAAACCACCTTGATGAGATAACTCCTTTCACATGAGGGGCCTCCTTCTAGAACTGTGTTGTCCCTTCATGAGGTACATTGTATCTAGACAACGTTGTATATTTGGTCAAGGTTGACCCAGTCTCATAGCTCAAACCCCTTTCACACCTGCAAGTGATTTGTTTACATGGCCCATATTTATTCATGTTCATATGGGCATTGATTTATTCATTCTTTTAGGAGTTTTACATGTCCTCCTTTATTCATTTATTCATGTAACAGAAAATGAGACAAAATTGCATATTCCTCTTAGCTTAGGCTAAGTAGGAATATTACAGTCCTCCCCTACAAAATGTTGCTTGTCCTCAAGCAACTGATAGGGTGAGAGCTGTAGTACTTCCCCTCCCTCATAGATGACACCATAAATTATCAAATCCTCATCATAAGCCAAGTGTTCATCAAGCCAATACATCATGAATTGTTCCTCCAGGGTCAACATAAGATGTGCATAGTCCATCCCACCAGGAGTGAAAAATTCAACATAAATAAGCATGGTTGGAGCAATGCTCCATCTAGAACATGTAGCATGAGGTATAGGGAGAAGTTCCATTCCATGTGGTACATACAAACTGCCCATCCTCCCTCCATACAATCCAAAAAAAATTACAACTATATCATCCAAGTATGGAAGCAAGAATACATATATACAAATAGAAATCTGAGCTTGAGGAGGTGGGTCAAAATGCCACATGTGATGCCAGCACAGTGCATCCCCTGCCCGCATTAGATTAAGGTGTGGCAAGTGGCATTCCCACCACACATTTTTTGCATGAGTCATCTTCACATGGCTAAAGGTGTCAGATATGTTTGGTGCCTTTGGAAAGCACCCATCATGGAAAGAAATCTCCCTTTTCACAACGAGGGAGTGGCCAAGTTCAAAATTTCTATTGGCCCACCCAAATACATGAGATCCACATGATCTCTAAATCCCTTTAGGAGTCATATCCTGCAAATACATGGTAAAATAATGTGACAAATTAGAAAATAAATTTTTCTCTACATGATCAGATATTTTAGCATCAAAGTTCCTCATACACATGGAGTTGTGCATGGGCATTCCCCTTCTCTCAAAAGAAGGAAGAAATGGCTGAAATGACTCTTGCATAGAGTCCATTGGTTGCCCCATCTCCACACCGCTCATGCACTCTTGAAATTGCTGATGTAGTTCCTCTCTCAAGCCTTCCCGATCAAAGCTCCTCATGATCAGGGTATAGATTTTCATTGAATGCATATGGCTGAGAAAGAATTCTTTGTGTGCCTCTTGTAGTATCTTCTGCTTGAGCTTGGAGGCTCTAGCCAAGAATATCCTACCATGATGATAAATGACTCCCCCTTGGACTAAGTATCCCTCTTCCTGCTGCATGTCATCTAGGATCATACCTGTGTGGAGATATTTGGAATACTCTACAAGCAGTTGAGATTTCCAATACAGATCTACATTATTCAACAATGACATTGCTGATGATACATCCATGGAAGTGCCTATCATGTTGCTGATCTCTTCTTTGACATCTCTCAGCCAAAGTTGTGTGTTGGAAGGCTAATCCTCCCATTCTTCTCCTCCCATAGCGTAGATCCAGGAAAGAGAGACAGTGATAGTGATGCAGGGAGAAGATTCCCTTCACTCTTGAGTTGTCCCAGACCCTCAAGCAGTGTAGCTTGGTCTTCCATTGCTCCAATCCCTCCTAGATTTAGATTTGGAGCAGCACTTTGTGAGGCCTCCCCCACAAGATCTGAATCTAGTGGCCTCCCAGTTGGTTTTCCACTAGATAGGAATGTCCCTTGCATAATTCTCATGAACATAAGAGAAGGGACTATGAGATCCCTTCTTCCACTATGCAAATCCATCTCTCTTGTTTATGTGGAAGTGCTAGGTGAGGGATAAGTATGCATGCCTTGGATCATTTAGGGTTTACCAGTCTTCATGTCCACCCACTCCATCTACAAAGCTTTCCAATCAGTGGTGACTTTCCCCAATGTAATCAACCATTAGACACCCAAAATGATATTGGTGTCTGGTATGTCAACTACAAAAAAGTGATCCACCAAAGTGTAGGACCCCATAGTGACTGAGAGTGATGGGACATATTGCATGCATTGCATTGTCCTATCTCCTGGGACCAAAATAGAGAATCCCTCAAAAATATCAGTGGGGATTGCTCACCTCTGCACAAGATGAGCATCAATAACATTGTGGGTTGCCCCACTGTCAATCAGTACAGATACCCTCTGGTTCATGATTGAACCTTGTACTCTTAGGGTCAAGTACTTAGGTACTCCTCTCAAAGATGCAAGAGTCCCACCTATTGGAGCAAGGCTCCATCCCCATCTCCAGATGGTGTTGGATCTCCCTCAACATTATCAACGTTGTGACCCCTTCTTGGTTCATCGTCTTCATCTTCCTCCTCAAATCTGAGAATACTTCTATGCAGTGTGCTTTCCTAGCAGCACATCTATGTCCAGGTGCCCATGACTCTTGGCAAGTGAAACATAGTCTCTTCTTTCTCAGCTCCCTCCTCACTTCAATATCAAGAGGCTTGTTGAATGAGCTCTCTTTGGAAGGAGAAAATTTTTCTTCCTTCCCTTTAGAAAGGTGAGGGGCCTTGCTCTAGAAGGTTTCCTTCACTTTTGGCAAGGCATCTTGGAGGTCTATAGCCCTCTCAATGGCGTCATGCACAGTGATGGGCTTGGTAGATTTAACCAACCCATGAAAAGGCTCATCCAAGCCATCGATGAACATGTACACCCTCCTTTCTACAGACAGATCAGGAACCATAACATATAATCTCAGAAACTCAGAGATATAAGTCTATGCATTCCCCGATTGCTTTAGCTTTGCACGGCTCATGAAAGGTGCTTATGCATCCTTTCTGTCAAACCTCTCCGCCAGTCTTCTAGTGAATTTAGAATAGTCAGTCACATTGGCAAGGCCCAATGTAGACAACCCATAGAACCACCAGTTATGTGCTTCACCTTTAAAGTGCAGCACTGCAATCTTGATGGCTTTAATATCAGGGACTTTGTTCAACTGAAAGTAGATGTCTAGCTTTTCTACCCATGCCTTGGAAGAACTGGTGGATGATCCATCAAACTTAGGCAAAACTAATCTACCCATAGAGTGATGTATATCATGATTATGTCAGAACCCACCATCTCTATACTGATGCCTTGGTCTTCTTTTGTCCTTGAGGTGAAAAAAATCTTTGAAACTCAAGTGGTCCTTGAATATCTAATTCTGAGATTCATATTCCAAAGATTAGTCTTCAAGGGAAGCTTTCTCTTGTGGTCCTTCATTCTCCACAGCCAAGAAGGTAGGCATAGTGGCGCATTGTGGAGCTTTTGGAGCTTGTGGTTGGTTCACTAGTTGACCAGTCCAGTGGTGAGACATGCCAGAACTTTCCCCAAGATGAAATATCCCAAGAGATTCCCTCATTCTATCCATCCTCATCTCTTTGACCTCTCTAGAAAGATCTTGCATGGCCACCAAAATAGTTCTTGCAAACTCTTCTCCTTCTTTATCACTTTCAGTTTCAGGGGCTTTACCCTTGTCTTGATAATTAGTGGTGTAATCAAAATTCTTGTGACTTATATTATGATACCTCTTCTTCCTCTCAGTAAGAGGCTCATCTTCTTCTGAACGCAACATGACTATGGTTCTCCAATGAAATCATAGGTTGTGCCAAGAAAGGACCGCTGATACCAATGTAATATCCCAAAATTGGGATTGCACACCAAGCCTGCTAAAATAACATACTCCTAGGAAATCTGTGCATAGAAATGCGTTTTCAGCCCTTGGATCCCTTATATTAGAATATCTAGAGTCTAGATCCAAAAGGGGAGAAAAAACAAATTAAACTAGGTGTGGTAAACATATCTCCCACCACCTATTCTAGCTGAAAAAGACCATACAAGAGGGGCTGCAGCTATGCACAACAAAGCTGTGGAAATAATGCGGGTCTTAGAAAAAAATGAGTAGGAGGCCATAAAATAAGATCACTTTTTAATATATAAAAACAAATCAGATTTACAATTATGTCTTACACCATACGTTAGAATACAAAAGACAAGAGAGAGAAATCTTCATAAAGAAAATTGTAACATATGTATAAACTACAAAATGGCTTAACGGTGTTATTTTATGGAGGCTGCGACGGTGAGCGTTACACTTAGGATATAGATCATATCTATGTAGAAAGGAATCGAGATCCATTTCAGATCTGTACACTAGAAAGGCTCTATTACAAGATCCCCTTGGGGTTTTGACCAAATCATACAATACAAAGAGTACATTTGAGTTTGAAGTAGTAGATATGCAATATTATTTAGAAATTTTTGAAGATGATTTTACATTAGAAACAGATCAGATCTATAAATAACATGGATCGGCAAGCTAATCCATGGATCACCAAAGTGATAGGCAAAGCCCAGCACTAGAGATATCTCATCAAAAATGGGATCAATACACCCTGCAAAACCTCCACTAAAAATAATGCAGTCCCTGAAAGGAAACTACGATGTAGCTTGAATAACTGAGTTGGCCTGATGCCAAGATACAAATATGAAGCTCTATAGCTAATGCACTCTTCCAGGAGGTTAAAAGACACACTGAGAAGAGCACCGATACAAGCTAGAACTAAACAGATCTAGTATTCCATATTACTGACCTACAAAAGAAACGAATCATTGGATCTATGTTACGGACAAGTAGAGAGCTTAGCCAAATGCGCCAGTAGTGGATGGAATCGGCGAAGACTCCTCCAAGAATCCTTGTGGAAGGAGTGGAATCCACAGGAACTCCAGGTACTAAGCAACACTATTCTCCTTTGAACAACGAGAGAGATGGTATTTGTCTAAATAGACAAGATACTCAGAAATATAGAAAATCAAAAACTTTCTCTTGCTGCCTTCCCCTTCCTTTTATAATATTAAAGCCTTTGCAAACCCTAAACCACCTTGATGAGTTAGCTCCTTTCACATGAGGGTCCTCCTTCTAGAACTGCACTGTCTCTTCATGAGGTACATTGTATCTAGACATCGTTGTAGATTTGGTCAAGGTTGACCCAGTCTCATAGCTCAAACCCCTTTCACACCTGCAAGTGATTTGTTTACATGGCCCAGATTTATCCATGTTCATATGGGCATTGATTTATTCATTCTTTTAGGAGTTTTACATGTCCCCCTTTATTCATTTATTCATGTAACAGAAAATGAGACAAAATTGCATATTCCTCTTAGCTTAGGCTAAGTAGGAATATTACAGAAAATGAGTAGAGATGTAGGTGGAGTTATCTTGATGGAATCTAGTGAAAATGTTAGTAACAATTTCATGCCTCATATATAATTTCTAATTATTAAAAAAATCCTATTTTAAAGACATTAAATTATCATAAGTGGTGCACTCTAATCTAATGTCCCATTTGGAAACACCATTGATAAGGTTTCATAAGAGGAGACACATCCTTATGTTATCATCCATGAATGAGATGGAATATAATCACAGGTGGTAAGTGGTAATTTAGGGTGTAGGATCTTCTCTAGCCTTACCATCTAACTTAGGAATATATTCTAGTAGTTTATGAGGGACATGTAGCCATGTAGGATTATGTTTGATGGGATTTCTAATTAACTTAGATATATTTGGAAAAGAAAGTGTTTTTTATGAATGATGAGTTATATCATGGATAGGGGGGTTAAGGTGACCCCTATGACACAAGTAGAGGATCCACTCTACACATAGCATGGTTTCCAATGTTAGGCTAACTTTTGGAAGTGGTTTGACTAGAGGTGTTAGCTCCCACACCCATGTAAACCTATTGTTGGTGATGCTACCATGGTTAATTCCACTAGAAATGAAACAATTCCCAAAAACTTGTTGACCTTCTAAGCCAAAGGGTGTTCCAAAATGATTACCAAAAGGGTTATAACCCCATGAATAAAAAATATTATAATAGAAAGTGTTACATCCCCCTTGGGAATTCCATGGGATAGTTGTGTACCCCTCAAATGCATACCCCCCCCCCCCCCAATGTTTGACATCTAGAAGGATTAGAAAAACCACTATAAAAAAGCATACCAATAGTTGTGCTAAAGGATGACATGGATGAGGTGAAAGTATTCCGATCATTCAGAAATCCATCATCAAGTATAGTCACACAGACTACTAAGATACCAACACCCATCGTGGTGCCTGAGGAACTAGATGTCAACGAGAAGTTTGAACTCTTGACATTGGATGTAGGTATAGTAGACATGATTGAGATATAATTTTTTCTAAATATTAATTGCGATGATGAGATCGCTAATGTGAATGCACCCATAGTGGATGTAATATAAACATGAAAACAATATCTCTAAATATTTTACTAGAATGAGGGGAATGTGTTCTCTATGGACATACGGGGAACAAGAACCATTGTTGTAGAGGAATATTTTGACATGATTAGTTGTAGACCATTAGTAACTATATGTTTGGACATGACAAGTATCATCATAGAGGTAATGGTGTTATCCATGAATAACTCAAGTAGAGGACTATGTAAATATCCGAACAAGTTGACACCCCCACTTAATGAGATGGATGTAGACATATGGTGGTGAGTTGGAATACTATGGTCAACTACTTGGTGAATAGAAGGTTCGGCCCCTTAAGTAACACCTAAAGTGACCCAAGACATATTTGTATCTATCGTGAGGTTAATTATACACCTATGGTTAACAAAGACCTCCTCAGAGGGAGTAGGTCCCTCAAGTATACAATATTCATAAAAAATAAAATCCACCGCGATGGAAAATAAAAGGTGACATAATTGTTAAAATTAAAAATCTTAAGGCAACCAAAGATTATCAAATATAGTAGACTAACAAAATCCTAAGGAAGCAAGAAAGAAAGCTATAGGTCAAAAGTATCTCCGCATAACCATAGCCTAGGTAACGAATGCTTAAGGTGAATTTGAGAAAATGGTTGGGACAATTATGACAACCTCCTACTTGATGAGTCTTACACATGGAATGAAGTTTTCTTATTAGCCATGGAGCAAACCCAAGAAAACCGAGTAAGTTTTGATTCATGTCTACCCTCAATACAACATGGAAAATCCCATCTCCATCACCAATCATATTCTTCAGAGATAATGGACACTAATGATACCACTGAAAAAAAACCCCTTGGTAATAGTCATTAGCTAGACCTACATAGAAGGGAAGTGTATTGGTTTGAAAGCCACCCTGGATTTATCCCTAGACAACATGTAGCTTAGGCCACCAAGACAAAAAAATCAAGGTAAATCACTTTTCTAGTGCCATTATGGCCTCATGATTAACCTTTGTGTGAGAAGGGCTTCCTCAGCGCAGATAATTGAAGGTGGATTTTCTCTCCCTAGCTCAAGATACTAGGTTTTTTTTAATGGTCTTGGATGGTTTACCTTTATCCCCTATTTTTGAGACCCTAGCCTTAGATATTATATATTTGCTAACAACGAAAATGAAAATTCTTGAGCCTAACTTTAATTATGCCTTTATTTTGGTTTTGATTAAGTGAAGGTATGATGGATAGAGCTTCTCCATGTTGTTTTGAATAATCTTCTTTGACAAAACCATGCAATATATGCACATGCATGTATAGATTTAAATGAATTGGGATATTTATTCTTTCTAATGTAAGTACAAATATTTCCCTTTCTTGCTACGAGAAAGCATCCCATAGTAATGAAAGTGCCAAGGAATTTATCTATGTCTCCTTATAACTTCCATTTCACAAGCTAAACATAAAATTCTTAGAAAATTTAGGAAGAAAATCAGACCATCAAATTTATGTCGAATTGATTAGGTAGAAGAAATTTGTAATGAGGATATTTCACACATAAATAAATGGGGAATCCCAATACCTAGATTCATTTACTGAATCATTAATATTAAAAAATATATTATCCATAAAAGAAATAGAAGCATATGAATGTAGAGATTGACCAGGAAGCTTCGGTATAAAAAAAAAAATTCAACAATAGTTGTAATTTTTTTTCATAAAAACTAAGGCATTGTCCTCACAATCTTCTACGCAATGTCTCCTTGACATCGGCACAAGAAACAAATACCAATTTTGGATAAAATATTAAGTACACAACAAAAATATTCTCTCACACTCTGTACATTTTCCTTGGTCATCCTTTATAGGAATTATAACCAAAAGGTATTTGATACCAGGAAAGAAAACATAATTGTTTATACATACACAAAACTATGTTTTCTATTTCATTTCACATCCATATACATCACACTAATGTAGTGCATATGAGATCCAACATATTGCAAGGTAGGATATTGTTTATTGCGAAGCTATCTCAACAACCCAATCCAATCAACATATCAAATCTACTTGTATATTATTGTAAGAATTAATTCTAAGTTCAATTCACACAAGTGAAATGACAATTGTTAGCAATATATGTATATTCCTCATATGGAATATATATAACATTGTACTTTTCAAATATATATACATATATATGAGAATTATATATATTTATGATATGAAATATACAACGTTGTACAAAGGCAATAGTTGTAACAAAGTTATATATTTTTGAGTTTCCCAGACACTATTATAGTTACATATTTTTGAATTTCTTAGATATTGTCCTAATTCTATTGTAAATTGGTCGAGAATTTTTTTTTTATAAAAATTGAATATTTTGATCACCTACATTTAATAAAACACACCAAAAACTATAAACCACTTTTAATTTAAATTGGAGAACTATCACCATTATTCTTTAAGTTATCTAAACCAAGTAATATCAAATTCAATTATTTTAACTTAAAATAAATATTAAAAAAGTAATTTTATAATTTAATAAATATAAATCCTTTCAATATTCTAATAAATTTTAAATTTAACATATATAAATTTTATGGAGAAGAATAATTAAACTAGTTAATACTATATATACGATATTTAAATATATTAAGGATATTTAAATATATATAAGATATTTAAGACGTTTAAAAATCCTTCTAGTCAATAATTTATATAACTTTCATATCTAGGTTGAATGACGAACCTAGATGAAAAAATCTTGGTCACATTTTAGCACCAGACATCTAGAAAGCCATCTCCATATATTTTCTCCTAAAACTATAAACAAAAGCTCATTACCAGAACCACTCTCACATCTGGTGTAAACCAAATTGTCGATTCCTTGAAAATTAAACATTAATACCGCATACTCAAAGAGGAAATCATTTTCCCTAAAATATTCCACAATATATTGTGGCATTATTGTAATCTCTCTAACCACTCTAACCACTTAGTATCCTGAATCCAATTTAGACTTCTCAATCTCGGATATAATAATATCACTTAAATTGAATATGTATAAAGCTAAATGCACTCATGAACTAAAAGTGGATAAAACATTATCCCTTTGCATATACTCTAATGGGAATGACATGAAATATTGCATCCTATTTTGAAAGTTGAATACCACAATGTCTCCCTAAAATAAATGTTTCTCTCTAGCATTCCATTACAAGAAATCCTTCGAAACGACAAATGATTCCTTTGACATGACTGAAAATGGTCTAAAACTCCGTGGGAGGTGTCTCACTGTACTCCATGACTTCAAACTTGAATCATAAACTTCTATTCTCTGTCCGTCCCTCCCCACCTGTCCCTTTACTCGAATCATTTCATTCGATGAAATGATGGCATTCTATTCTTTACAAACACCAGAATATGTACATATGTTTTTCTGTGGCAACATGCAAACACCTTCTCCTAGAGATTTTCAGAAAATTGAGACCACCGTATTGAGCACTTTTGCAGATCTCTCCTTTCTATTTTGTGAGAAAAGAAAATTTCCACTTTTAATTATTTCAAAATTTTCATCTTGAGTGAATGAAGCTTGCAATTCAGTTTTACACTCTGCACCTGCAGTCTCCAAACGTAGAGAGACATTTATATGTTTATGCTTTATGATTTTCATATTCAACTCTTTTTCGATAATATAGGAGGTGAAATCATCAAATCAACCTATTTAAATTTTCCTGAAATATAATGTTATCACACAAGTCAATATTGATATTTTCTTGCATTGCACTCATGAAGATATCCTTGGTATGCACAACTAACTCAATGCAGAAGAAGGATATGTGTTATCAAGATTTAATTGGTAACTTAATGCTTTTATCATGGAAGTTTGGGAAATTTCAAATGTGTCCCTGTGCTCTTTAGTCACCCATCTCTCTTCTAGTTTTAGAAATCTATTGATTCTCTAGTTATATTTTCAAAGGTTAGTCTTCTTAGTGCTCGAAGACCATAATGTTGCTTACTGTAATCCAGTAGTGAACTCTATACTAGTTAGTCCATGACTTAGTGATACCAAATGCTAATTTGGTTGGCTTCTTCTTATAGAGGATCAATTGGCTTTGCTTGCCCTCTAAACTCAATGTGGGTGGTTTTCTCTCTAGTTCTAAAGCTCCAATTAACATATCCATCTCCTAAGTTGTTATGAGGATATATTTTGGGTAGACCTTCCTGTCATTTATACAATCATATTTACTCATACTTACATCTTACACCGGATATGTGATTTCCCAAAGGTGAATATGCCAATTTACACCGGATATGCGAGTTCCTGCAGGCGAATATGCATATTACCGCTGCTTAGTATGCAAGTTAACCACTGAGGATATGCGAATTATCACCACCGAATATGCGATTATTAGCAGATACGCGAGAATTGACTGGATATGCAAGATATCAGCACTAGATATGCCATATTATATTCGATATGCTGATTATCAGCACCAGATAGGCCTCTCATTACGCTGATACGCAAAGTCTCTACCTTTTATGCGAGTGCTTTCGGATGGATACACGAGGTATAACAACCAATACACGAAGTATCATTAATTGATACGCGACATATCAAATAATACAAGACCTGTCACTTCACGAGCAACTTATCATTAAACACGCGAATTATCGCAATCTGATAGGATTATTATGGTGAAAAACGTGAATTATCGCCGCCACATATCGTTATCATTAGCGTGATAAGCGAGCTATCTAGGGTTTTAGGAACATTAATGTAGATATAATTTTCTTTGATCTTTGGTTGAAGAGGGGCGCACATACAACAAGATATAAATTTAAATAAGGGTAAGCAGCAATGGATGCATCTCTGTTAAGTCTTGTCCTCCTTTCAAGCGACTCGTTCTGTGTGGTTAAACAGAGTTTCAGAAAACTATTCCGCCTTCCCCCTGGTCCAACTCGATGGCCTGTTATGGACAACTTTCTACTTCGATGGCAGGTTTGTGGGCATCAATGTCAACGCTATGGGGCGAATGATTTCCAGGTAATCTAATTAGGCGCATGGTTCCGATCATGCTGACCACCATAATTCAAATAATATAATATTTATAAGTCATATAACATCAACATAACCTATAGGATATAGATTAATTGATTTAAATGGGCTTTATTATCGTTGTTTATGCTTTAGATCGTTGGACAATTGAGACCACCATGCTGACCACACATGCGGATCTCTCCTTTCTCTCGATCTCTCCTTTCTCTTTTGTGAGAGAAATAAATTTTCACTTTTCATGACCCGAAATTTTTCATCTTGAATCGCTGAAAGCTTGAAACTATGATTTACACTTCGCTCATGTATTCTGCAAATACAGAGAGAGGGAGCAGTCTAGATGAATGTATTGTTTATGGTTTATATAAATATATTGTTTATGGTTATATGTGATGGTATGGTTTCACCTTCACACAATAGCTGACCTTTTCACACAATAGCTGACCTTTTCTCCACTTATGATTATTTTTTATTATCATAAATATTATACTTAATCCATTATTGATTTATGATTAGTTTTTATTATCATAAATATCGTACTCGATCCATTATTTTTCTTTTCAACAGTGTACATAAAAGTAAAGTCTTATTCGTTCGACATATTTTTTAATTATATTGGAACTATTTATTCAAGACGGTTTGTAACTATGTTATTAGATCAACTTAGATTCATCTTAACTATGGATCTATTAAGGGCCAAGAGGGATCAAATCTCTCAAGAGGCAAACCTCATTTTTTAGTGTAAAACTTGAGGAAAGGTTTGCACCTCAAGAGATTTGATCCCTCTCCACGTTTGATAGATCTAGGCTGATTTCAACCATTTGTGTGTCCAAGGAAAATCTATGGAATATATGATTAATTTTATCAATAATATGTAAATGTATCTACTATTAATACAATAATTTTAAATTTATAGAAGATATGATTAATTTTATCAATAATGTTTAAATATATCTAATATTAATACAATAATTTTAAATATTCTAAATATGTTTGAGATTAACTTGGTCATTTTAATTTTAAATTAGCTTAGTTACGTGAGTTTGGTGAGATGATAAATACTATTTATAAATTTAATGATGAAAAATGATGAAATACAAATTTTGGATGCAAAGTGACAATAATAGTGTTGAACTATAGAAAATGTGAATAATATGAATGTATTCAAGTACACATAATCTTCATTGTGATCAATATCAAACTATTTTCTTCTACTATTCTTATTGTCACGGCTGTTAGTTTTTCCATCTTTCAATATTGATTATATCAAAATGACAGTTGAAATATTAAGCCATATAAATCTTTAGCTCTAGATGTTGTACTAAACATCATACCTTGTCTCTCGTGCTCTCCAATATTAATAGGTTGAATTGCTATAAGACAAAAATAAATGTACATTGTCAATAATTTTTATGCCTACATTGAAATCAATGCTCACCGTTAATCCAATCACTTTAGAATTAATGTATCGTTACATCTAATTACATCAAATTAGAAATCAACATCTACACTAAAATCAATGCTTCTAATGAAAGAAATAAATAAGATTAGAAAACAACTTATGCACTGAAATCAATGCAAATAATGCAAGTAATCAAATATGATTAGAAATCCACATCTATACTCAAATCAAAGCATCTACTGCAAGTAAGAAAATATGATTAGAAACAAACATTTACACTGAAATCAATGCATTTAGTGTAAGCAATCAAATAGGATTAGAAATCACCATCTACATTGAAATCACTGCATTTAGTGCAAGAAATCAAATAGGATTAGAAATCATCTACATTAAAATCAATGCATCTAGTGCAAGCAATCAAATAAGATTATAAAACAAATTTTACACTAAAATCAATGCATCTAATGCAAGAAATCAAATAGGATTAGAAATCCAAATTTGTAGTGAAATCAATGCATCCAGTGCAAATAGGAAAATAAGATTACATACCAACATCTACACTGAAATCAATGCACTTAATAAAAGCAATGAAATATAATTAGAAATCAACATCTACTTCAAAATCAATGCATCTAGTGCAAGCAATCAAATAGGATTAGAAATAACCATCTACACCAAAATCAATGCATTTAGTGCAAGAAATCAAATAGGATTAGAAATCATTTAGATGAAATCAATGCATCTAGTGCAAGGAATCAGATATCATGAGAAATAAATATCTACACTAAAATCAATGCATCTAGTGCAAGCATTAAAATAGGATTAGAAATCACCATCTACACTGAAATCAATGCATATAGTGCAATAAATATTCTTCCCTCTCTTCCTCGTCCATCTCTCCTTCTTTGTCTCTCTATTTCATCCCCCCAAACACACACTCTCTCACTCCATATATTTAAATCTCTTTGTCCCTCTCTTCACGTTCCATCTATATATTTATCTTCTCATTCTCTCCCTCTCCCAGACTTCTATCAATATTTCCTCTTTTTGTCCTCTCTCCCTCTCTCTCCATCTTCCTTATCAGTCTCTCTCTCTCTCTCTCTCTCTCTCTCTCTCTCTCTCTCCATGTATTTATTCTTACCTTCCTCTCTCTCCCCATTAAAATCCATCTCTCTTTCCATCCCTCTCTCCACTCTCTGAAATCATCTCTCTTCCTTCCTCTCTCTCCCATTCTCTCCCACCTCTCTCTCTCTCTCTCTCCACCTCTATTACTATATCCCTCCCTTTATCCTTCTCTCCCCCTTCTCTCCATCTCTCCTTATTTGTCTCTTTATCTCACCCCCAAACATACACACACTCTCTCCATCTCCCCCTGTCACTCTCTCTCTATCTCTCCTTATTTTTCTCTTTATATCACCCCTAAACATACACACACTCTCTCCATCTCTCCCTTGACACTCCATCTATCTCTCCACTTCTAACTCTCTATTTCTTTCTTCTTCCATCCCTCTCTCCCCCTCCAAATCCATCTCTCTATCCCTCCCTCTCTCGTCCTCTATCTCGTCCTTCCTATCTCTCTCTCTTTCTCTCCTACCTCCCTCTCTCTTCCCCCATCTCTCTCTCGCTCCCTCTCTCCCTCTCTCTCTCTCTATTTACCCTCCAATCCTCTCTCTCTCTCTCTCTCTCTCTCTCTCTTTCTATTTTCCCTCCAATCCTCCAACTATATCCCTCCCTCTCTCCTTCTCTCTCTCCCCCGTCCATATTTGTGTCTCCCACTCCCTTTCTTACCCTTCTCCACATGTCTCACTCCTCTCCCTCTATCCCTCTTCATTCCTCCTCTCCCATCTCCTTCAGTTTATCTACATCTCTCCTTTGTCACTCCCCCCATCTCTCCACTTATATCACTCTATGTCTTTTTTCGTCCATCCCATATATATCTAGAGTTAATATATATCATAATATATTAATATATATTATAATATAAAAAATTTAATATTGTATTAATTCAAAGTTATTAAATTTAAAAATATTAATATTATAATATATTTTTTCCACAGAAAAAATCAGCAACTTTTTATTAAGAAAATGAAAAGTTACATGTAGCATATGCATTTAAGAATTTCGAAAATTTCCCATTGGGCTCATGTGCTCTGGCACACAATGCATCATAGCGAGGCTACACTACATTCAGAATAAAAAGAAAAAAGAAAGCAGTAGAGAGAAAGAGAATACGAGAAAAAATCAACCTCTCGATTGTGGGGAAATGTCCCACAAGTCAGGTTTTTCTCCCTTTCTTCTTCTCAACCTTGCACCACTCCCCCTGAGATGGCACACAAGTGGCAAGGATAATATGATTTTCTGCTATTTTTGCCCCTGTATCCTTGTCTGAATCTGAGGTTTCTGATGGGTGGTGTCGTTTGATCCCTCCACTAACCATATCATCGGTGTTCCTTTCTGTTTGAATCAAGTGAAATTGTGGATCCATAAGTGTTGTTGTGTCCTTTTGTGGTACTTCTAGTTCCTGAGTAGGATGTTTACTTCCCGTAGGAGCTGGTTTCTCTTCTTCTTCTGACTCTTCTTCCTCTAAGTCTGGCGAGGGGAAACTCCAGCCTTTCCTTTGCTTCCCTTTTTTATTCTTTGTGCTATTTATTTTCTTTGCTGATGGGCATGTATTCTGTAGATTTCCTATCATCCTACAATTCCTGCATCTAAATGCGGTATTCTCATCATCTAAAGGTTGCAACCAGTTTTGTTGCTGATAGATCAGCATTATGTTCTCCGGTAATCCTTTGCTTAGATCTACCTTGACACGAATCCAGGAAAAGGTGTAAATTCTTTCTTCTATTCTATCCATGTCTGTCTTTATATACCACCCAAGACTATTCCCAATGCTCTCAAGAACCTGATCATTCCAGAAATGAAGAGGGAGATTGAAGAGTCTCACCCATACTAGCATTCTCAGTACTGACATAGTATTGGGGTCAAAATCTGGAAACCATGGGATGATAAAAAGCCTCGTGGATCCCAAAAAACATGGCCCTTCTCTGATGATAATATCTCTTTCCTCCGAGGAATTAAATTTCACTATAAATAACCCCTTGAAGCATAGGTTAATTTCGCACTGGGTGGTCCATTGTGTGAAGATCCAATGGAAAATATCAAAGGGTTTGGGCCAGAAATAGTTAAAACGACATATTAATTCCCGAGCTTTATACATCTTAACATGCTCTTCTGTTGCTGAGCTGTTAATTTTTATTGTTGGAGTTTGTTCAAGCTGTTCTACTATGTATGGCCTTGGAGTGTTGCCATCTTGTATAGGAGGTGTGCCTATAGATATTTTCCCTTGTAGAATGTTTTTGTAAGAAGGGCCTCCATTTGTTTGTTGTTGGCTATTGGGTTTTTTCCCTTTGTCACTCCCTGCAGATCTTGATGTGCCCTGATTCACAACACCCCCTCTCAGACACAAGTTTAGGGTGATATTCATTTCAGTCTTCATGGCATAGTCCTTCAAGAGTCTGCAATCCTGAAGAGAGTTGTGTCCATTGACGAGATGCTGAACTATTACTGGGTACCCCATTGATCCCCATATTTTCTATTTTAGTTGCAAAATGGATTTTTCTTCATGTACCTAGACTAACTGAGATTTACCCATGGGGGGTTTGATAAAAATCTGAAAAGGGTTAAAACTCTGCTAAAATAAGGGGTTACCTGTTAATTGGGGAGCAAGGTTTGTGTGATTTGCTGATGAGGGAATGAAAGGCTCTCCCTTATGTTTCCATTCGAACACCGGCTCTGCCTCCCCTTTTATCTAATCTGGCAAAGGGATCTATTGATCAAGCTTGGGTGTCACTGTTCTCATCCTGAACATTGAATAAAAAGAACAACATAGCACACATTTCCTGCCATATACATCCATAAGACTTACCAAGAGCATGGATCTCAGGCCGGGGCTTATCCTGCCTTCAACTGCTCAAGGAGAAGAGATCCATTGATTTCCTTGAGTTTCAATGGATTTTGGGACCAAAAAGGCTAGATCTCCCTGCCTGCCATGAAAAATCCATGAGCTACCTCGATGGCGGCATTATCTTTGCTCATTGTGATCTAATATGAGTAGGTTCTGCATCAGATCGCCCTTGATCAAGGCCCATCGCAGGCTGATGGCCCTAGATCTGGGAACGCAACTTTCGATTTGGCATTATCTGCCCATGGGGCTAGAAAATGAAGCTCCAGTCTGTGATATAGCAACAGGACCACCTCTCGCACCTCGCTTGCTTCTAATGCTATCGGATCTAGTGGATGGGCCACATCAACAGCCCTATGAAGGGTCCTTTCTGAAGCCATGCTACCCGAATCAACATGCTTGACTGAAGCCCTAAATGCGTAGAGATGGCCCAGATCCTCCAGTGTTAAATCACTCTAATTTGTCTCCAGATCATTTTTCTCCAACATCCAAACCAGAAGCTCGAAAAACACCACCTCGCAGTCCACTGAGAAGCCATCCACCGTCTTGTAACCCTCGGGCACTTTGTCTAATTTCTGGTGATCTGCATGGAGAAGACCCGTCAATCTCTTTCCTACAAAAACAGTCGAGCGCACCATCCCTCCATTTTTCCCTTGAATCTCTTATAATATATTAATATGACTATTGAATTTATTAATAATAATAATAATAATAATAATAATAATATTTTAATATTAATGTTAGGGCTAATAACATTTTTCTGCAAGGTATTAGTAATAATTTGGGTCATGGTATTTGGCCCATAGGATTAACCTAAATAAAACTCTTTTTTGAGTGTTCATAAATATAAAGAATATTATAGAGTAAATATGAAAGGTTATAGAGTAAAAAAGAAAATAAGTTTAATTTTTTTTACCATACCTCTAATTTATTTATAGACGTTGATTTATAATCCTATTTGATATATTTTTATTTATTTACCATACCTTTTTATACCTATTTTATATTTATTTATTTACCATACCTCTTTTATAAGTATGGTATTTGGCCCATGGTATTTAGCCTGTGGTATTAATAACAATTTTTGCATGGTATTTTTCCCTTCTCACTCCATCTCTCTCTCTTTCTCTCTCTCTCTCCTTATTTTTATCTTTATCTCATCCCTAACATACACACACTCTCTCCATATCTCCGTTGAGACTCCCTCTATCTCTCCACTTCTCACTCTCTATGTCTTTCTCTTCCCTCCCTATGTCCCCCTCCAACTATATATCTATATTCCTCCTTGTCTAGTCCTCTCACTCAATTCGTCTATCTTGTCCTTCCTCTCTGCCCCTTTCTCTCCTACATCCCTCTTTGTTCACCCATTCTCCGTGCATTTCAATCCTCTCACTATCTCCCTCCCTCTCTCCTTCTCTCTCTCCCCCCTCCATCCTTCTGTCTCCCTCTTCCTCTCTTACCCTTCTCTACCTCTCTCAAACCTCTTCCTCTCTCTCTCTCTGTTTATTCCTCCTCTCCCCTCTCCTTGGGTCTATCTCAATCTCTCAGTTGTCACTCCATGTATCTCTCCACCTATATCACTCTATGTCTTTGTTCTTGGTATTTGACCCATGGTATTTAGTCCATGGTATTAATAATAATTTGTCCCATGGTATTTGGCCCATAGGCTTCACCTAAATAAAGCCTCTTTTTTGAGTTTTTGTAAATATAGAGAGGTTTATGGAGTAAATAGAAAAATAGGGCTTATTTATTTACCATAACTCTAGTTTATTTATATTTTTATTTATTTACCATAGCTCTAGAGTAAGTATAAAAATATTTTTTATTTATTTACCATAGTTATTTTTTTGAATATGGAGTACATACAAAATTAGGTTTTATTTATTTACCATAAGTTTTATTTATGCTTTTATTTATTTACCATAGCTCTTTTTTGAATTTTTGAAACCACCTTAAGAGAGATAATTATTACAAATATAATTACAAATATATTGATTCAACACTTCAGATATTTGCTTACCTTACATAATGAGACTTACCTTAAAAGCTATGGCATGATGAGACTTTGCACTTAGTGTTGAGTGCATTATAGACAAGACCCATGTCTTGTGTCTTTGTGTCAAGTTAGTTGATGTTATCACTATAAAGGGAGATGGGAAGGGTGTAACCACTAGCGTGGGATTAATGGGAGAATTAGGTAAGCCACAAAAAAAAACTATGGAAATGAGCAGCACATTTCCTTGGGATAGGGAGCTTTTGTAAGTAGACTAAATTGTTGGCCATTTAGTTCGATATTGAGTCTGGAAGAGAATCCATTGTAACATGCATCCATTCTAACATATTGTTGTAATGCAATGCATTATTGAGTTCTTGGACATCGTGAACTTCTCTTTGTGGCTAGATAGAGAAACCTTTTTACGATGGGAAGGTATGAACCCTGTCAGAAAGAGCATCCATTGTAACATTCATCCATTGTAACATATTCTTGTAATGCAATGAATTATTCAGTTCTTGGACATGGTGAATTTCTCTTTGGGGCTAGATAGAGAAACCTTTTTACGATGGGAAGGTACGAACCCTGTCACAAAAATACACGTCCTATAATGACAGGATTTTATTGGTACATTTTCCTATACAAATTCAAATTCATTCAACAAATAAGAACGAGGGTATTGCTCATCCTTCGATTAATGTGTTCTTACAAAAAATATGGAAGTCATCCTCTCAATCAAGGAAGAGGCAAAGTCCTTCTTATCATATTTAAACTTGCAGGTAGATGTGTGGCAAAATTAGTATAAGGGGAAGGTACAACTCACTTTGAAAATATGAATGACGAAGGAGTTGTGTTGGGTGGAAAATGTTACTATTTACGGTTGGCTAGATTTGTTAATTGTCTTTCTCACAATACAATTTGTGAAGGATTGTGGGAAAATAAATACGGAAGGTGGTGGCCCATATTGATCGCAATCCTAAGGGGAGAGAGAGCTGTGTAAGTAGAGGGACAACTAAGGACTAGAGTGGGAATTAGAAGTGGAATCCTTTAAATAACAATATAAAAATGGATGATAAGATATTGAAGATCATAAATTATCAGACTAAGAGGATGGATTCTCTTCAACCTTATTTTCTTACATTGAACTTAAAATGCAATGAGAATCTGGCTAACACAACAAATTTCATGGGAAAGCAATGAAATATCAATGCATGTTTAGCTAAACATGATGACAAGTTGGATGCATTGTGGTGGAAAAATAGGGACATAAAAAAAGCAACAAAGGATCAAAGGACGCAACTGAATAGGTTGGATGATTTCTCTAGTGCTTCTTATGTTCATAATACTCATTTTAATGAACCTGCTTGAATGTGATTAGTCTCATTTACATGACAAATCAAGTATTCAAAGTGATCGATGATTTGTAAATTTTGCCCTTTAGGTGACAATATTAGTAAGCTATATACCTACAGACCCCCCTTTTTCTGGGTACAATGTGAAGTATTTATTGAAAATGTTATAGTTTTTATAAATGAGATGGATAAGTAACCAATACCAAATATTACATATAGCCATCTATCTCGTTGTGAAACAAGTGCACATTCTAATATAAATACATATTTTGATTATGGTCAAAAGAAATTAATAATAAGAAAATTGCTAATCTAAAATATTAATAACAAAAAATATGTGAAAAGTGAAAGTGAAGAATTTAACAGTTTCTTAATAATAATAATAAAATATTAATTGCATAGTGTGTTAGCATTTTATAATTTTTCTTTAATTATCAATAATTATTAGGTGAATGGTAGAGATTTAATCTCCATGGAATATTCTAAAATATTAATTTGTACACAAAAAACAATGGTTTATATTTATCTCCAAAGTAGTTATTCCCTTTTTATTCTTTTAATTCAATTGATTAATTAAAAATAAATAATATGAACTAGTGTCATATGAAGTGAGCCATGGTATTATTTGGGATGATATTTTGATAAACCATGCTATTGCAAAAAAACCTATATATAAAATAAAAATATTGTTGTTGAGTAGAAGGTAAATCTCATTTTTTTTTTAAATGTATATATGTTTAAGTGATATATTAATTATTTTTATAATTAATAATAATTTTAAAATAGAATTATAATTTACTGAGTTTTTTTTTTTTTTTTTTTTTAGAAACATAACATGTATTAAGAAGGAAGTGTTTTGATTCTTATTATGAATTTGTGCATATCATTATTTACCAGTGATTTCATTTATATGACTTCCCTAATATATAATATTTTATATTTAAATTTTGATAGATTGACTTCTTGGTAATAGTTTTTCCTTAATATTTAATACATTTTTTTTAAATATGATAATTCATATGTGTAAACTATTTTTAATAATAATGATGTTATAAATTTCAATTTAATAATTCATTTTACAATGCTTAGATACTTTCCAAACTTATATATGGTGCAACCAAATTTTCTAAATAAGCATTGAAATAACACTTATGCTTTAGGCATGCATAAATAAAAGTAGAGAACACTTACACTAAAACACAGATACATCAATTTGAATATAAAGATTGTTTTAGCAATTTTTCCATAAATCTATATTCATTTATCTTTTTGAATTTTTATTACTCAACGTAAAATTCTTTAAACCCTCCACATATTTATTTCATAATGTTTTATGTTTTTTCATAGACAAATATTTTCTAAAAAGTAATAGAAAATGAATGTTTAGGTTAATATTGAAACTTCAAACCATTAATTTTCTAACATTAACATTTTACTTCCAAACATAATATGAGTTTTCCTAGGAAGGGGATAGGTTTTGGGACTTTGGCATTACTAGGGGAGAAAAACAAGGGAATAAGCTCAAAACGAAGATTATATGACTCATGGCCCATGAAAAAGGTCCTAAATCACCATACAAGCCATATAAAGGGGATATTTTTTCTTTAAACGGAATGTGGTGGCTGTATAGTGAATTGGATAGTAGGGTTAGTCCTTATTAAATTATGTTTAGGTGTGGGAGGAAAATAATGTCGTTATATTATATAATAATGTTCCTGGGGCTTAAAATTTTAGAAAAAATGTTGTAGCCCTCAACCTATCAACTTCAATGTGTAAACTTAGGGTTCATAAAAAATTAGGAGGTATTGCACATTATATATACAATTTATAGCTTTTCCTTCCTTTTAATACACAATAATCTATGAGAAATATTACTTTCATGATCAAGTGAGAAATCGGTAATGCTAATTAGTATTCACTTTAATCAGTCTAGCCTAACAAGATGTTAGGATTCATGAACCTAAATGAAGGACTTGAAATTGTAGAAATAAATTTGTAGGAATCTAAGTAACACAACTACAAAAATGAAAATGATGGAAAGAAAAGGTCCAAGAATTAAAACTACCCTAAAGGCACTCAAGGAACTATACTATGTTGCAATAAAAGAAATGTTATTCTATTGTTACACAAAATTAAATAAATCTATTAGGAAAAGCTATTTTTTTTTTAATCTATGATACTATGAGCCATTATGTAGCTTAAAAAACTCTTATTCAATTCCATAATGTGGAATGAAGAATGCTAAATTGACTAATTGAGGTGCTTTCTAAATAACCTACATGGAATCATAAAGTATAATGCAAAATATATCTATGATGTTGGATTGACATGAAACAATTTACTTCTACAAGAATACTCGCAACTCTATAAGAAACTCAAGAAATGACATAAGTGCAGTAATTGATAAAGGTAAGGTGAAATTAGGTACATGAAGCTAATTTTAACTTGTGAAAAATATTCCCATGACTTAGAAAATAATATATTTTGTCTTTAAGTATCTACAAGAACACTAAACTATACTAGAACCATTGTACAATAATATGAAATTATAATAGCAGAAGGAAAAATTTTAAAATAAAGTACAAAAAGTATAAGAAGGGTTCCAAGGTGTCTATGGGTGGGCCCTTCCTAAGGTTCTCCCAAAACTTAAATGAAATCAATTCAAAAAACCTACAAGAATATTGGACTTTTGATTAATAGAAAATATTCATTACTTGAATTAGAATTTAAAAAAACATAAATTCATGGAGTAACAATATATATGATTCTTTCTATAAGAAATATATCCCTTCATCACCCATTCTTGTTTCCCTTGTTATGGAAAATGTGATGGATAAACATGCCTAATAGAATGACTTCCCTTCCCTAAAAAATACCTAGAATCATAGTAATTGTTCCCCTAGCGATTTTTGTGTAGACAACATGTCATTAAATGATGACAGCTATGATATTTTATTGATCCTGTAGGTGTGTATTTTCATCCAAGGGGAATGGTTCCCTATTTTCATGGTAGCATATTTCAGGGCTACTAAAGGAGCTCATTAGCCTTCATAAACTTATCGAAATTAGGATCCTAAGTCTACTAGAGGTCACAAAATCATTAATATTGTTAAATATCTTAGATGCACACCTCAACACCAGGAATGACCTATAAACTAGAAAAATGCACAATAATAAATGTAACAAATAGATGTATTCCTAAGTTGTATAGGTTATACATGGGCCTTTAGATGCACAATTGAAGCACCCATCACACTTTCCTATTTAAATTTTTTTCATTACTAGTAAATTCACCTTTTGAATCTTCTTCATCCTTCAATTGTTCCTCCCTTCTCTTTTCAACAACTTGTCTCAAATCCCATGATACATACCTAGGTATTTCTTCTAGTAAATAAAACCTAGGTACATTCCCTACTTCCTTTCATTCTCTTGATTATTCTTTCATATTGATGTGTTATGTCATTCTTAGAAAGAAAAGAAGGTTGAATCTTAGTATAATCCATTGTATACCGATTTTTTTATTTATACTATAATATAACAGGGCCTTATGTATGGAATTGCAAAAGTTATTGGTGTGTGGAATTTTCTCCACTACAAGCTATATTTTTATCCTACCATCTTCTCTCACATGCATATATGGTTTCATCACCTAATAGTCTAACCATATCCTCAAAATGGAGTGTCACTTACCCTTATTTCTATTTCCAAATTTTGATTCCCACTTTAAATTCCTCCATGAGGATGTTTCAGGTTGTAATAAATCATATGGGGTTAGTTACCTATAATATTACCCAGAGTGGTGTGGTGACCTCTTCTCCTAATGTTTTATTTACCTCCACATCTTGTATCTCTTGTTGCCTTATCTAGGAAGAAAAGGATATTATACACCCACCACATGGGATTTTGGATCCGATGATGGTGAGTTTGAAATAACCATATTATGTGAATACATTTCACATACTATGACTCTCTCCTCCATGCTACATTTTTTCAATATCACAATGAAGTCCTTGGGTTTATATTGTTGAAACCCTCATTATTTTGGTAGATAGAAAATATATAAAAAGTTGCTCTTGTGTTCATTTTCCTTGTGGCCAATGTTTTCATATTTGAAACACTCAATTTCATTTAGCAAGGGTGGAAAGGAGTTTCTACTTATAGAGAATAAATTTCTAGACCCAAAACTCTGATAGTATCTAGATCCAAATTTTTTAACTTTGACAGTTCTACAATTAATGGCTTTATATCCAAAAATATGGCGTCAATAGAAATTTCCATAGAACAAATTTGGGTACCTAAAAGCTAAAAATTGATGAGTTTGAGAAGATTAATTATACCCTAGTTTTATTTTCGGTCGATTTACATGGATTTGTTGGGATGTATTTGAAAAATTAGGACTTTGATTTTAGATTTATAAGGTTTGTATTGCTATATATATAGGCATATGACATCTAACCCATGGGACGACTTTCATAGTTGGATCCCAATCCATGTCGGCCTTTGTGTGGATTTTTTTAAAAATGATTTTTTTAAATCAGTGTGCCTTGCATAACCTAGCACACTGGGGTGTTGGCTTATCACAATGCACCACACACGTAATATTGGATAAAAATTTTAAAAACATATTTTTTTTAATCTGTGCACCATATGTAAAATAGGGCACCGGTGCACTATTTAATTATAATGCACCACACACGTATTGTTTGGCAAAAATAATTTTTTATTTTGTGTTAATCGGTGCACCATGTAACATATAATGCACCTGATCTCCTTGTTGACAAAGAGCACTGTATGGTGGTCACTTGTTTTCACGGGGAGTTTATAAGAATAGGTTGCACCACCCCCTCCACGACACCATATGCTACAAAAACTAACACTAAACGATTTTCTTTTTGTGTGTTAATCGGTGGAGTGGTTAACATATAATGCAGCAGTGCTCCTTGTTGAAATAGAGTATCATACAGTGTTTTATTATTTTTTGGAGGTGCATTTATAATAACACGACACATCGATGTCAGTGCATGCAACATTAAAACCACACCAGTTTCTTGATAAAAAAAATTTACCTGAAAAGTTGATGATTTATTTATAAAATATATTAATGAATGATATGGTGCATGTTTCATATTGATAAATAAATGGCTGGCAAGAGATCAAGTAACAAAAATACTGATAGCACATCAAGAAAAGAAAAAAAGACAATTTTTTTGTAAATTCTTTACAGAAAAAATTATTTTTGAAGTATATGTAAGTTTAACTAATATGTATTGTTTACTATGTATCATGCAGATCCACAAAATCATGAAGTTCGATAATATTATTTCTGATCTAGGACCAGAAGAGCGTAAAAGCTCGATGGAAAAATTGCAAAAGGATGAATCAGGTGAATGAAAAAAATACTATCGATCCAATATGATTTTAATTTTTTAATTTTCATTAACAATATACTTAGAATTGTTAGATAACATGTTTCAAATAATCTATCAATTCACATATGTTTAGTTTTCTACAGGGACCAAAAACTCAGAAAATGAATGTTGTTCTAAGAAAAGAAAAGAAAAAAGAGCATGCAAATGAAAATGAATTGCTCCTTAGCTCGTCTGGAGTGGTGTTGGAGGTTAACAAAAGGGGGGAAAACTTTTACAAAAGTTTGAGGGATATAGTGGAACAAATTTATAGACATTCTTTCCACTTACAATAAAAAAATCAATCCAATGATTCGAACTACAAAATTTTATCTAAACTATAGGAAGATTTTCTAGAGAATTGGTCAATGAGACATGTCATACTTTTAATAACAAAAACGTACAACAACAAAAAAGAAGGAATGAAAAAGTAATGTTCCTTTAAATGTTTTTCTATAATTATTTATAAATATCACTTTTGTTATATTTATTTTTCATATATCAATATAAAAATTAAATAGTTTATTTTCATGTTACATTTTCAGGAAGATTATGAAAATCTCAAAAGATGAATGATCTGATATCCGAAATATGCCAGTAGGAATTTCCAAAAAGGTGTACAAGGAGATGGTCAAAGAAATGGACAAAATTGCATCGCAAGAGGAGCCATCTCAACAACAACATGCTTCAAATGTGATATGTAATCTTTGAATTTTTCAATTGTTAGGTGCAATAAATAAACAATTTAGCATTAAATATTAATTTTCAAGTATTTTCTTGCAGAAAAGAAAATAAAATGGAACCCATTCAGCACATAAAATAGGAGGACAAGGAAGAAAAGAGTTGATATCTAAGTTTGTGAGTAATTGTTACTTCCTTATAGCAACTTCACCAGGTTTCATTTTTATATATTTTAAGTTCTTTTACAAAAATAATCATTTAATGTCTTCAAACAGGTGCTAACATACAAAGAAGAACCATCAAGCGAATTGATTCACATTGGGTTAAATATGTGTTATGAGTATATGTTGGCATATAAGAAATTAATTGTGGAATTTGTAAGCATCTATCAATATTGTTTTACTTAGCTTTGTCTATAATTAATAGAACAAAAACATATTTTATATTAAATATGTGATTTTTTATGGGGTATAAAACTTGCAGGAAATAAAGTATGGAATTACGCAAATAGATGAAATATTGAAAGTGTTGTCTCCCTGTGATTTGCAAGAGTGGTAAGAACAAACACTACAGGGGCCACATCAAAACCGCTTTGGAATCCTAGGAGCTAGCCTTCCTCGATTCAGAGAGGGATCTCTCTATTGAGGTTTTTTTGATTGATTCATCTTTGCGCTTTTTGTTTAATATTTTAGGCTAGTTATAAAGTTCTAAGGACTTTTTTTGGTTTTGATTGGATTAATTGATAGATTGAAGGATCAATGGTGTGAATTATTGAGAGAATGTTTCAACTAAACAAATAGACTGTGAGAAGACATAAATTCATTGGGAAATGGAGTCATAAAATGATTTAATTCTTCATCAACTCTACAAGGGCTTTCATAGGGAAAGCTAACTATATCAAGTGGATTCTTTAGATCAGGTTGTGATATGAAACAATAATAAGTTTTGAAGGCAGCAAAGCTATAGTCAGTTAAGAGTCTTCTAGCCCTACTTAGACAAGAAAATCCTTTCAAAGTAACTGTTTGGAGCAAGCCAAAGGGCAGGGCAAACCATAAAACCTCTTTGGACAAACTTTAATAAGAAAACTTCTAAGACAACAATATAGTAATTCAACAACTACTTTCAGATAAAGAAAACATATAAGATGACAGTAAGAGTGGTCTAAGATCAAACAAATATAATCTAATATTCTTTCGACAAACTCTTAAAAGACTCTTCAAAGCAACATTTCAAGGCAATCCAGAGGGCGGGGCATATCGTAAACCTCACTAGTTTTAGACTCTAATAAGTATACTTTAAAGAAAGTTCTTTAAAAAAAATATCTCAATTCTTACTCAAAGGAACATGGATTCACCATAATTTCCTTGGTTTGACTCTATTGAATCATTCCCAAGACAACAAGCTAGGTATAACTAGAAGGAAATTAAGAATCTTCCAATCAAAACTTGTAGAAGAAAACATGAACATAAATAATACAGACAGAAATAGCGCGCTAAAATAGCAGATCCTAATCTAAAACCTCTCCTTATTTATCAGAGAAAGATGAACATAATGGAAAACATAAGAAGAAATAGTAACAATTTAGGAAAACTTCACCATTGATATAGCTCAAGGATCCTGTGAACATGCTTGTATTATTGATGATCAAACCAATTACAATATTCTAGGTAAAATGAATCTATGCAACTCAGAGCTTTCTTTAGTTCAGTCTATCATTCCTCAATTAGCTTCAGCAGTAGAAATCAATCCAATAACCATCAAGTAACCAACATTTAAAGTGAGGCTCATATGCAATATTTATATGGAAAATGAGAAGGTGCTACTAAAATAGGGTGTTTAAATGTTATTTATTATAGAGTTAATGATTTTTGACATTTGAGACCATGCAAGGCCCAAGGCAAAAATATCTGAAAGAGTTACTCTGAATAATAGCTTTTGTCTTAACTTCTAAGTTAATTTAGTTGAAATATTTGACTTTTAAGGCTTTTTAATAACTTTGTAATAACTGTTGAGTTGCTTCAAAAATATCTCTGACTGAGTAATAACTGCTTGATGCCTTTATGGAAAGAAACAATGTTGTAGGTGGAAAATTTGTCTTTGGAGAAGTAATTACTTCTTTGCTAAGTTATTTGAAGTTGTCTTTGGGTAATCTTTATTTTTTTTATTCATCAAACTTCTGTATTAGGCCTTTAACCTTGATATATCTTTAATAATCTGCATCACTGTCCTTTTGCCTATCTCTGCTTTATAACTATTTTGTTCAGATGTCCTTTATTTTTAAACTTTTGACTTTTCATCTTTAAACACTATTTAAAGGGCTAATCCTTTGTTTTGTCCTTTAATCTGAAATTAGCCCTCTAATATTCTTGTCCTTCATTTCTTCTCTGACTGTAGTTGTTCTTTGTGTGCAGGTAGGGTTTTCTTCATGGCATAAAGGTTTATAACCCATCGATGTTCATGATAAATCGATGGATTAATTCCTTTGTGTAGACCCTTGGCCCCGTTTGTAATGCATTTTCCTCTCGGATCATCATCCAGAGGTTATTTATCATTGAAATGTCTTTCTGGGCTTTCACCTCCAACCTAAAACAAACATCAAAAAACATTAACTCAAACACTAAAGGAGGGGTAAACTGTAACTTTTGGGGTTTTAGAGGGTTTGGGGGTGATCTACAGAGGAGGAGGGAACTCAGAGGGAAGGCTCTGTAGGTGGAACCAAGAGAAACTTGAATGGGGGCGTGAAACTTTGAATTTTGGCATGCAGAGGAGGAAAGGCAGTTTTGCAAAACCATGGCAGTTTATCACATGGGTGAAGGGTTGTAAGTTGTATTGGGAAATGGGCACATCATACCATAGATTGATCGATTCCTGGCAGGGTGAATACCACCCGTTTCGCACAGGTTGAGGGCATTAACCTTCGACACCATTTTCTGCGTGATACGAAGTCTGAACCGTCAAATCTCGAGGAGCGACATCGACTGTGCGGGTGGAGCCCGAGGAGTGGGTGGAGGTTTGAGGGGTGGGAAGTGGAGTACAGGTGGTGTATGATGATTGGGGTGAGGGATTTGAGTGGAAGGTCAATACCAAGGTGTGATGACGTGGGTACTTTTTTCAGGTAGCATGGGTTCGATCGAGAGACGAGGTGAAGGGTGGGAGTGTGGTGGCCGTTGGATTAGGACCAAATGCCTTTGATCGATGGTCTGGACAATCCAGGGGATAAACAAAGTGGAGGAGTGAAATGAAGGGGGCCTGCTTCAATATTTTTCGAAGGTTTTAAGGGGGTTTAATAAGGTTTAGGAATATAAAAATAACAGGGGCGGAGGGGTAAAATAAAAAATAGGGAAGGGGCTTTAGGAGTAGTGGAGGGTTGGGGTCAAGGTCATTTCAATGAGGGGGCTAGGGCTTAAGAAAAAAAGGGCTTAAGGCCTTTTATTTTTAAAGGGCGGGTTTTTAACACAAAAACAGGGTTTTTGTAAGGTTTTGAGAGGGCCCGATAGGTTAAAAAGTTAGGATAAAACAATGTAAAAGGGGTTTTTACATTGTTTTAAGGGTTTTTTTGAGAGAATGATGTATGAGGGGGGATTTTTTAGGGTTTTTTAGAGAAGAAAGAAAAAATAATAAATGAGGGTGCTAGTGGAGGGATGAATGAGGGAATTAGGCCCAAAAATGGAGTTTCTTTAGAGCAGCAAGGTGAAATTTTGAGGAGGCATAAAGATATGAAATTTTAGTTAAAAATAGTCAATTTTAGGATGATGAAGGCAGTGAGACCGCTAAAGATAGTTGGTGATCAAATAATGCTATCTTTAGGTGCTTGTAGAACATCCACAGTCATCTAGTCAAATCTATAGAATACAGGAGCATAACAGTGGCTCCAGCTAGGGAGGGCGGGTCCTTTAGGAGGTGTCGAGAACCTCAGAGAATAAATCTTTGGAAGAAGTAGACCAGTGCCTTGATTTGCACCTTGACAGGCCTCCATTAAACTTTGTGACTTGCTACTTTGAAGAAGTGATTTTTCAGCATCTGAATCATAACATGATTAATCCCAACTCAACATCTACCTACCCATCATACTTGTTCTAACATTTTTTCTTCCTTGGGTGCATTTTAATTAGCCAACCCTTGACATTATTTCTTCTGAAAAATAGGAAACTAAACAAATTCTACACTTATATCAACCAAGAGTTCAGATTAAGTTGATGAACTCCTTTATTTCTCTACCTAATCAACTATCTGTCAAGATTAAGCTGTATGACAGATTTTTATTCTCTAATCTAAAATAGAAAATTGAAAACATAACCAAATCAGGATTGAACAGTCTAATTTGTTATGAGCAGTGATACTTTGTACAACTCTGCATATAGAATTTATTTTGCAAAAATTCTAACACAAAACTTTGAGGGCTGAAATTTGGAATTTTCATTTTTTATCCCTCTTCTTTCTTGGTTCAGATTTTGAGCTTTGGAACCAGTTTCTAATATAATCTAGTCTACTGATAGGCCAAGCTTAGACAGTTTGGAAAACCTTCATTCTCTAACTATGGACATGAAATTTAGAGCATGGTTTTTTCTTCTTCTTTTTTTTCTTTTTTTTTTAAAATCAGGATTAGACAATCTGATTAACCATGGTTGTGGTATTTGGAACAAGATGCACACAAACATTATTTACATAAAAGTAAATCTAGAAATATAAGGCTGTGATGTGTCATTAGTAATACATCCTTATCTATCTCTTTGGTTCTGTTTTCAGCATGTGGAACCAACATCTTCATTTTTTCCTAATCTATCTCTTTTGATAAGTCAAGTCTGAAATAAACTTGACAATCATTGTTTCTACTAACTTATCAACATAAATTTAAAGCATGTTCAGCCATGATTAGGCTAGATGACTGAATAAGGTATCATTTTGAATTAGTAGTGGCATTTAGACTTGCACACTTTCAGCAGTACTATTTTTTGGGTATGGGGTTGTACCTTTTCTTTTTCTGCCCTCTTTTCTTTGTTTTTCTATCTTTTGTACTTATATTTTCTCTCAATTATTCTTTAAACAATTTTATATACAATGGATAAAGCTTTAAACTTGGCATCTACTAATGGAAATAATGTTTGAGCATCCTGCCATTGACAGGGTCTCCAAAAAGTTTTGTTCCATCCATTTCCTGTAAGAAAAATACATTGTTGCCTCTAGCAGAATGGATAATATAAGGACCTTTCCACAGTTTCTCAAACTTACCATGTTTTCCCTTGTCTTCTCTTCTTGAGCCCCATTTGAGCACTTTGTCACCAATCTTGAAATCATTTGCTTTTTTTTTTGTGTCAAATAGCTTCTTAATGTTTTCTTGCACTTGCTGTGTTCTGTTATAGACTTCCTCTCTTGTTTGTTATAACTATATGGTCTTATTTATCCTTCTTATCATGTTATTTTATTTAGGCTGTACTTCCTGGATCAGCTTCATGACTGGTACTCCAAGGCTTGTTGGAAAAATTGCATCTGCTCCATAAACTAGCTAATAGGGAGACATTCCAATGTATTTCTTGCATGTTAACCCCGTCAAAATTTTCGTACAACGATGTACTAGCTTCGTTATGCCATGACTTCCATTTCCTTCCAAATGTCTCTCGATGATACTATTAAACTTTTTTTTGAGGATTCTGCCAACCCATTACCTTGAGGGTAATAAGCTATGGAATGCCCCAATGTGATCTGATATTTGTGGCAAAAGTCCACCATCCTTTTGGATCTAAAGGTAGCTGCATTGTCAGTGATAATCTTTCTAGGACAACCAAATCTAGACAAAATATGGTTTTTAAGGAATTTAATGATGACTAGATCAGTGGAAGCTCCAGAAGGAATGGTCTCTATCCATTTTGTGAAGTAATCGGTCACTGTGAGGATCCATTTATGTTGGGAAGATGAAGAAGGATGGATTTCCCCAATGAAGTCTAGGCCCCACTGTTGAAAAGGAGCTTCAACAGAGATATGGTGCAGAGGTAAGGGTAAGAGTTTTCTTTTGCCTTCAAAGATTTGACATTGGTGGTAGGAAATTACCAATTTATGGATATCTTGGAAGAGGGTGGGCCAATAGTAACCAGATCTAAGGATTTTGTTTACAATTGTCTTCCAATAGAGGTGGCCTCCACATTCCCCTTCATGAAACTCATGTTTGATATTCTCTGCATCATTCTCAGGCAAACATTTAAGCAATACACCACTAGCATTTTTCCAATATAACCATTTATCTATAATGTAGTAATTCACATCTTTTAACTTTAAAAATCTTGCCTTTGTCTTTGATAATCTAGGAGGAACATTAAGATAGAAGAGCACATACAAAATATCAACATACCAAAGGGAATTCAAGAATACTTCTTCAATAGGAGGGGCTGTGCATTCTTCTTGTTCTTCTAAAACATCAACCATATTCATATCTAAGGCTTTGAGATTTGATTCAGCCATAAGTTTTGCAAGTCCTTGTCCTTTTATTAGTTTGGTAGGTCTAATTTATAAATCATATTCTAATATAACAACAATCCACTTATCTCTTTTTCCATCAGGATCTTGTGTTAAAATGTCTTTGACAACTGTGTGTGGGACAAATGCAATGGTGTGGGAGTGTAAAATGCAAACTCTGAAGTATTTCAGCGCTTTGATCAAGGAAAAATCCTGTTTTTCCATTATGTTGTATTTCAGAGGATAATCTCTTAAAGACTTGTTGAAAAATGCAATAGGCTTCTATTGTCCTTTTATGTTTTTTCTGAAGTAGGACAACAACAACTGTATGTTCTGATGCAAAGGAGAAAATGAAGAAATCCTTTTTGAAATCAGGGCTAATGAGAATTGGTGTTTGAGTGAGTGATTTTTTAACTAGTTCAAAGGATTGATTTGCTTCAATGGTCCATTTAACTCCTGTTTCCCTTTTTAGCATGTTTTTTATGTTTCTAAGGAGTTTAGCTAGGTTTGGTATGAACCTTATTTAGAAATTGATCTTTCCAATGAAATATTGTAGTTCTTTGATGTTTCTAGGATGGTTGATTTTCAATATGCCTTCAATCCTTTTGGGGTCTATTTTTATTCCTCTTCAGATATATTATGGCCTAGCAAGAAGTTTACCTTTCCGAGGACAAACAGTTTTGGGGTTTAAGGATAGACCATAATTTCTACATTTCTCAAACACTGTTCTTAAGTGAGTGTTAGACTCCTATACCAATAGGTGTCATATTTCATGATAGACTTGTTGAACTATGCAATATGTTCAAACATTTTTCTTGTTGCAAAGGTGTTCCATATTCTCAAAAACTGCAACTAAAAAAATGGTGTTATGTAGCACCAAAGAAAACTGCTAGTAAAAAGAACAAAATGGTCAAAAAAGTGAAAGAAATGAACCCCAAACAAAAATAGACCAAGAAAGTGTGCAAGTCTAAATGCCACTACTATTTCATTTTCTGTAATAAGCAATTGTGTGCAGCTTGTTAAACTTTTGCCACAATTTATGAAGAGTCATACTGTTTAAACTTGACTCATTCATTTTTCAATTTCATGTTGTAGAATAGAGAATAAATATCTGGCCAAACAGTTTAATCTTGGCAAATAAGTATATAGGTAGAGTGAATAAAAGGAGCTCAACAGTTTAATCTAAGCCCTTGGATGTAATAAGTGTAGACTTAGGTAGGCTTGCCATTGCAGAAAATAAGATTGATATGGCTTGCTGACCTAAGGCAAATCAATAAAGAAGAAAAAATGGTAGAGTAAAATAGGTAGGGTAGGTAGATGTTGTTACAGAATTACATGTGATGAATGTTGGTTTAAATGTGTTCAAATTTACTTTCATCACAAGTACGAAGGCATATACTACATTGGAAAAAGTTCACAGCAGAGCAAATTCAAATTATTAACTCCCCCCCTCATTTCCCTAAACATTTCACTAATTTCCCCTAAGTGCTAAGGTATTTGAAGATTAAAGGGGCTCAAGGCATTTCCTTGACTTTTGGAGGGACCGGACCCTCGGCCCAATAATTGAAAATACCTAAGTACTTGAAATCATCCACTATCACATTCATTCAACCCTCAAAATCACTTTTTATTCTAAGTCTAAGTGATGAAAGTATAATAATTCCATTTACTTTTGAATCTTCACTTTCTTGGTTATATTTAAGTATTTTGAGTTTACATTGTCCCTTGTCATATTAACTCTAATTTATATATTAACTCCCTCTGAAAATCACCTTTTCCTATGTATATAACTCCTTTTCATATAATATTCCCACAACCATGTATTATAACTATTTTAGCCAAAAGTATTTTATTCCCACTTATTCAAATCAAAAACCCATAATATGCCCTCTTTTGGCTAAAATATAACATTAATTCTATTCCCACCCCCTATGGTAAGAAAATCACATTGGTTTAAATACCATATAATAAAAATATATGAAAAAATGTTTAAACGTATGTTATATATGTTTAAAAGGATAAAATAAAACTCAAAGTTTAATTAAAACCAAACTTTGAATTAACCCATCCCCGTACATTTTTTCCCGACCTTCATCATACCGAGAAATTAATTAATCCCCACGATTAATTAATAGCCTAATTCCACCAATTAAACGCCTCCCAAAATGATTAATTAACATTGAATCATGTCGGTCCCGCCCATTAAATATCCGTCAACTCCAAGATCGACAGCTCCCATTGATTCCGCTAGCCATCCTCTGTACGACAATTAATGCGCGAAATCGCAGTGGTTTTCAAATAGTACCATGGCCATGCGTCATCCATTCTATGGAATCGCTGCCCAATCGCTTAATACTGCCTTCCCTCAAAAGTGGTGCGGAAAAAACCGCTTACCGCCTATCTCCTGTGACGATTTCCCTGTACTTGCTGACATCATCAATCAAAACCCGCCACCTCTTTGACTTTGCAAATAAAAAAAAAATAACCCGCGTCTTTTTCATTATATTGTGCACAGTGAATGACCAGACTCCCATGCAGTAAAACCCTTTGTAACCCAGCTGCGCCACCTGAAGCCTCTGTTAACCAATTCGAGCATGGTTTACCTCCCAAAAATCATTCTAGATTCACTCCACAGACTTCTCAAAATCAAATGAAACCTTTTCGACCTCCCCTACAAACCAATGCTTTATTAACAATTTGTTTTGTTTTACAGGTGATCAGAAGACCACATCCTTGGATAAACAGTCTTAATACTAGTCATAAGACTTGTTTACTCCAAGAGTGTTATCAAATCTATTCAAACAGAGATGGAAGATAAAACATACAGTTGAAAGAAAAGAAAAGGAAACAGGATATTAAATGATTTACTTTTGAAACAGACAGTAAAAACCTAAACTACACATTGAAGGTAAAAGGATACAGTAAAGAACAGTCAAACAGTATCAGTAGTTGAAGTGTATGAGGTAAAAGTCAGAGTGAAAGTTAAAATGAAGTTACAGAGTAGTCAAAGGTAAAGAGTAAAAGTAATTACAGAGGCAGTAAAATGGTAAAAAGAGATGAAAATAATTTCACCAACATTGAATTTTATCTAAAGTGAAAGTAAAACAGTCAAAAGAACAAAAAAATGAAAAGATGAAAAAACATAACAAGAAGGAACATTTTTGCAGAAATTTCATGTTTAAGTCATTGTTTTGAAGAAAATATTGTGACCAATCCAAGATGAATTTTGCAAAACTGAAGGAAATTTATGTTCATAATATGCCCACCCCCAAAAACCTCTCTCACTTTTCTAACAGCTATTATGGTTTTGGAAATATTAAACAATGTTGGAAAGCACTTTTTGCAGAAAATGCCTATTAAGTCATCATTTTGAAGAGAATATTGTGGCCAATTAGAAATAAATTTTACAAAAATGAAAGATTTTTTTGTTCCTAAGGGACCCATCTACAAAAACCTATCTCACTTTTGTCACAGTGATTTCATAATGAGAGATACATGCACATATTTACAAGCTATTTTTCAGACTCTGTAAAAATCTGTTTTAGACATCTTTTTACAGAGCCTATTGTGCACAGACGGAGAGGAAGGTTAAGAAAGTGAAATAGGTTTATCTCACCAAAATATTGGTCCACAATAACCTCTTTCACTTTTTACATATATATTTCTGATTAATAAATAAAAAGATATCATTGGACCCCAAGTTTGCAGAATTGTTGGAGCAGAATGCACAAAGAAATGAAGCAGTTAGTGACTTGGATGCCTCATCATCAACTAAGAGTTGGATCAAATTGAAATTATCATCTTTTTCATCACCTATACATTCAAAATAGTTCCAAATAGATGCATTATTTTGAGTGTCCTTTACTTAAGTTCTATTTATGTAAAATAGTTGGAGAGATTTGTGAACCAATTTTGATATTTTTTCAAGATATTTTAGTTTAGAATTTGTATAAATACTTCACTCTTGGAAGTATTTTGGGTGGATTCTTCTACTTTGCTGTAACATTGAATTTTGGAATAAAGTGCTTTTGGAGAAATTTCTTTGTGGCTTGCTGGATGATGAATTGAAGCTCAAGACTTTTTGCAGGATTCATGTGTCAGACTACAGTTCAATAAGTCATTTCTATCCTATGTTTTAAGTTTTATATCTGTTTATAATATCACTGTGTTCCATTTCTGAATAATTGACATAAAAGAATAAATCAAAACTTACTTAAGTGTACTCTGATTTCAATTGTGATTATTCTAAATGTTTTCTTCTAAACTGGTTATAAGTAACGAATTCTTAATTGCTCTTGTTTCGCTAGTTTAAACATTTTGATTATTATAGTAAAGAATTCTTAACTTCTCTTTATTTATAATCATTCACTTTCTTTCTTTGAACATGTTGAAAGATTCTTAATTGCCTTTCATCCCTTCAAAATCCATTCCATTCACTTTAATATCTAAAATTGTTCTCTGTTTGGCTATCTTGCCCTGCAAAGCCATCTTTTGTGGATAAACTTAATCCAGTAGAGCCATCCTTTCAACTCCATAGCCCAATTGACTGAAACACTCAATCTTTCCCTTAGTTGGCGGATTCCACCATTCAAAATCAAACAAAACCCCTAGACTTATAACTAGCCTAATACTTTCTAAGAACAAAGCTAAATTTTAAAGAGAGAGCCCTCTCTGGATACAGATTGGCTAGATTCTGTATCTGAAGGTTGGTTTGTGGTTACCTCGGGAAACTTTCCTTTTGTAACAACTTCAAGGAAGATCTGATTGATAACATAGTGGCGACTCAACTGGGGACCTGAACAATTTTATTGTTATTATTGCTTATTTTATAAACTATAGACCGAGCCTGAAGTTAGCCAGGTAGCCTTTGAAATTGCTTTTGCTCTGCAATTGCAAAAGTAAATAAATGTTGCTTCAGTCTATCTCTATTTAGTTTATGACCTAAGCTTTGATTTCAAAAATTTCATCAGTTCTCTAGTTTAATAAGTCTTTAAGAAAGTTTAAATCTCATATCTAAAGCCTCTTAAGGAAATCATAGAAGTTGTTTTGAAAATTCACAAAAAAACAAAATAATCATAAAATACTCAAAATTTGGTTTCCTAAAGAACTAACTTTTTCTTTAGAATTGTTTTACAGGTTTAGATCTGATCTATGATGGTGGACAGTGATCAGACACAAAAAGGTTAAAATCATCCACCTGGCGACTCCAAAATCAATTTCACTACTAAGACTCCACTGGAGGAATGAACCTGGAAGAACAATATGGAAAGATCAGGCTTTCAACTTGGATTGTTATCCAAGACATTATGTTCTTTCTAAATTGATAGATTTTTCCTATGTATATTGTATTTTAGAGGAGATCTTGGAGTAGTTTTTAATTTATCTCTTTTGAAAATTGTAAATATAAAATCTCCATGCACATTTGAGCATCATTCTTCTGACTCTTTTGATATCATTTTCCAATCAAGACACTGTTGATCAGAGATCCAGAGCTTCAAGTTTCAGAGCAATTCCACAACCAAATAATCCATATTCCAAAGCATTAATAGTGATACTGGATGACAAGGTTTGTGGAAAATCTTTCATTTGATGAAATTTTAAATGAATTCAGGGATGCGTTATCAAAACTTCAGTTTGATGAGGATTTTCTAAGAGCTTTCTTTCTTCTTTTTAAATCAAGAAAAATTTCTCCTCAAGTTAAAAAATGGCTTCTTGATATAATTTGTGAAAATTACGAAAATGAAATCAAACTTTTGCATTCTCAAATTCAGTCATACAATTTCTGAAATCCTAAAGAATTCTTTGAAAATCTTCCTTCTCCAAAGCAAGAGGAAATTGTACTATCTTTTGACCTGCATATTGAGGATGATTATTCTTTCAAACACAAGACTGAGGAAATATTTTCAAGGACTAATATTCAGAATACAACTGAGCAACTAGTCATTGAAGGCCTAGAAACACAAATCATACATTATGCTTTTAATGATCCTATAGCAAATTATATGGAGAATATTTTTACCTCAAAAATACAAACATGTTTTATCTATGAGGATCAAATATATCAACAATTTTCATTTCACATCTTATCGTTGATTATAAAGGCACATGATCATAATATACTTCCAATTTTGATCATAAGCAATCAAGTTAACCATTTATTGTTACATCTACTTGATTGGCTTCATTGGAATTTTTGTATTACTTGATTCAATAAGATTTTTAGTAGATTAGAGTAGGTAAATGAGTGCTAATAAGCTCAGAATTTTGAGCAATTATTTTTGTTTTCAATTTTCAGTTAGTTTTTCATTAAGGTTGTTTGAAAATTTTTGTGTGTTGTTTCAGTTTCAGATCAAATTTCAGGTTGTAGAAAAAGGACTATATTCAATTCAAGATTTTCAACCACAGCAAATGCATGTTTGGGATTGGAACACGGCAGAAGATTTCCAAATGGGAAACAAAGTTTTAAGTTTTGAATGGATAGTAACTTACTGGAGTTGAAGCCCGACGAGAAGGCCTTAAGCTTCAGAAGTATTACTATCATACATACAATAAGGCAACAAAGAAGAAGAAGATTTCATGGTTCAGTTAAAGGCATTTTGAGGCATCTGACCTACTGTTCTTGACTTTTCACATGGAAAAGCCATCCCCAAGTGGAGCCAGTGTTAGACTCCTATACCAATAGGTGTCATATTTCATGATAGACTTGTTGAACTATGCAATATGTTCAAACCTTTTTCTTGTTGCAAAGGTGTTCCATATTCTCAAAAAATCAAAAAAATTAAAAAATGTAAAGAGGGTATACCCTAAAAGAAAAATCAAAGGGTAAAAAGAATAAAATGGTCAAAAAAGTGAAAGAAATGAACCCCAAACAAAAATAGACCAGGAAAGTGTGCAAGTCTAAATGCCACTACTATGTAATTTTTTGTAATAAAACAATTGTGTGCAGCTTGTGAAACTTTGCCACAATTTATGAAGAGTCAAACTGTTTAAACTTGACTCATTCATTTTTCAATTTCATGTTGTAGAATAGAGAATAAATATCTAGCCAAACAGTTTAATATTGGCAGATAAGTAGATAGGTAGAGTTAATAAAAGGTGCTCAACAGTTTAATCTGAGCCCTTAGATGTAATAAGTGTAGACTTAGGTAGGTTTGCCATGTAAAAGAAAAAGAAGATTGATAAGGGTTTGCCAGTCTAAGTGCACCCTAATAAAGAAGAATAAATGGTAGAGTAAATTAGGTAGGGTAGGTAGATGTTGTTGCAAAATTACATGTGATGAATGATGGTTCTAAATGTGTTCAATTTTACTTTCATCACAAGTGCAAAGGAAGATACTACGTTGGAAAAGTTCACAGCAGAGCAAAGTCAAATTATTAACTTCCCCTCTCATTTTCCCTAAACATTTCACTAATTTCCCCTAAGTGCTAAGGTATTTGAAGATTAAAGGGGCTCAAGGCATTTCCTTGAATTTTGGAGGGACCAGACCCTCGGCCCAATAATTGAGAAGACCTAAGTACTTGAAATCATCCACTAACACATTCATTCAGCCCTCAAAATCACTTTTTATTCTAAGACTAAGTGATGAAAGTATAATAATGCCATTTACTTTTGAATCTTCACTTTCTTGGTTATGTTTAAGTATTTTGAGTTTACATTGTCCCTTGTCATATTAACTCTAATTTATATATTAACTCCCTATGAAAATCACCTTTTCCTATGTATATAACTCCTTTTCATATAATATTCCCAAAACCATGTATTATAACTATTTTAGCCAAAAGTATTTTATTCCCACTTATTCAAATCAAAAACCCACAATATGCCCCCTTTTGGCTAAAATATAACATTAATTCTATTCCCGTCCCTTATAGTAAGAAAATCACATTGGTTTAAATACCATATAATAAAAATATATGAAAAAATGTTTAAAAAGATAAAATAAAACTCAAAGTTTAATTAAAACCAAACTTTGAATTAACCCATCCCCGTACATTTTTTCCCGACCTTCATCGTACAGAGAAATTAATTAATCCCCACGATTAATTAATAGCCTAATTCCACCAATTAAATGCCTCCTGAAATGATTAATTAACATTAAATCATGTCGGTCCCACCCATTAAATATCCATCAACTCCATATCCCGTCAACCGTTGGATCGATTTTCCCAAGATCGACAGCTCCCATTGATTCTGCTAGCCATCCTCTATACGAGAATTAATGTGAAAAATCGCAGTGGTTTTCAAATAGTACCGTGGCCACGCGTCATCCATTCTATGGAATCGTTTCCCAATCACTTAATACCGCCTTCCGTCAAAAGCGGTACGGAAAAAACCACTTACCGCCTATCTCCCGTGACGATTTCCCTGTACTTGCTGACATCATCAATCAAAACCCGCCACCCCTTTGACTTTACAAATAAAATAAAATAAAACCTGCATCTTTTTCATTATATTGTGCACAGTGAACGACCAGACTCCCATGCAGTAAAACCCTTTGTAACCCAGCTGCGCCACCTGAAGCCTCTGTTAACTAATTCAAGCATGGTTTACCTCCCAAAAATCATTCTAGATTCACTCCACAGACTTCTCAAAATCAAATGAAACATTTTCGACCTCCCCTGCAAACCAATTCTTTCTTAACAATTTGTTTTATTTTATAGGTGATCAGAATACCACATCCTTGGATAAACAGTCTTAATACTAGTCACAAGACTTGTTTACTCCAAGAGTGTTATCAAATCTATTCAAACAAAGATGGAAGATAAAACATACAGTTGAAAGACAAGCGAAGGAAACAGGATATTAAACGATTTACTGTTGAAACAGACAGTGAAAACCTAAACTACACATTGAAGGTAAAAGGACACAGTAAAGAACAGTCAAACAGTATCAGTGGTTAAAGTGTATCAGGTAAAAGTCAGAGTGAAAGTTAAAATGAAGTTACAGAGCAGTCAAAGGTAAACAGTTAAAGTAATTACAGAGGTAGTAAAATGGTAAAAAGATATGAAAATAATTTCACCAACATTGAATTTTATCTAAAGTGAAATTAAAACAGTCAAAAGAACAAAAAGTGAAAAGATGAAAAAACATAACAAGAAGGAACATTTTTGCAGAAATTTCATGTTTAAGTCATTGTTTTGAAGAAACTATTGTGACCAATCCAAGATGAATTTTGAAAAACTAAAGGAATTTTATGTTCATAATATGCCCACCCACAAAAACCTCTCTCACTTTTCTAACAGCTATTATGGTTTTGGAAATATTAAACAATGTTGGAAAGCACTTTTTGCAGAAAATTCTTGTTACGTCATCATTTTGCAGAGAATATTGTGGCCAATTAGAAATACATTTTACAAAACTGAAAGAGGTTTTTGTTCCTAAGGGACCCATCTACAAAAACCTATCTCATGTTTTGCACAATAATTTCAGAATGAGAGATACATGCACATATTTACAAGCTATTTTTCAGACTCTGTAAAACTCTGTTTTACACATCTTTTTGCAGAGCCTATTGTGCACAGCTGGAGAGGAATTTTAGGAAAGTGAAAGAGTTTTATCTCAAAAAAATATTGATCCACAATAACCTCTTTCAATTTTTACATATATATTGTGGATTGAGAAAGAAAAAGGTATCATTGGACCTCAAGTTTGCAGAATTGTTGGAGAAGAATGCACAAAGAAAGGAAGCAGTTAGTGACTTGGATGCCTCATCAACAACTAAGAGTTGGATAAAATTCGAATTCTCCTCTTTGTCATCACCTATCCATACAAAATAGTGCCAAATAGATGCATTAGTTTGAGTGTCCTTTACTTAAGTTCTGTTTATGTAAAATAGTTGGAGAGATTTGTGAACCAATTTTGATATTTTTTTCAAGATATTTTAGTTTAGAATTTGTATAAATACTTCACTCTTGGAATTATTTTGGGTGGATTATTCTACTTTTATTTAACATTGATTTTTTTGGAATAAAAGTGTTTTTGAGAAATTTCTTTGTGGCTTTCTGGATGATGATTTGAAGCTCAAGACTTTTTGCAGAATTCATGTGTCAGACTACAGTTCAATAACTCTTTTCTATCCTATGTTTTAAGTTTTATATATGTTTATAATATCACTGTGTTCCATTTCTGAATAATTGACATAAAAGAATAAATAAGAACTTACTTAAGTGTACTCTGATTTCAATTGTGATTATTCTAAATGTTTTCTTCTAAACTGGTTATAAGCAACGAATTCTTAATTGCTTTTGTTTCGCTGGTTTAAACATTTTGCTTATTATAGTAAAGAATTATTAACTGCTCTTTATTTGTAATCATTCACTTTCTTTCTTTGAACATGTTGAAAGATTCTTAATTGTCTTTCATCCCTTCAAAATCCATTCCATTCACTTTAATATCTAAAAATTTTCTCTGTTTGGCTATCTTGCCCTCCAAGCCATCTTTTGTGGATAAACTTAATCCAGTAGAGCCATCCTTTAGACTCCATAGCCCAATGGAATAAAACACTCAATCTTGCCCTTAGTTGGCGGATTCCACCATTAAAAATCAAACAAAACCCCTGGACTTATAAATAGCCTAATACTTTCTAAGAACAAAGCTAAATTTTAAAGAGAGAGCCCTCTCTGGATACAGATTGGCTAGATTCTGTATCTGAATGTTGGTTTGTGGTTACCTTGGGCAACTTTATTTTTCTAACAACTTCAAGGAAAATCCGAGTGATAACAGTGAGTAAGGTTTTCTTCATCTATTTTGGAATAGACAGTAATGTCATCTAAATATATCACAATGAAGAAGCCTATTTCTTTTGAGAAAGCAATATCCATGGCTCTTTGGAATGTGGCACCAGCATTCATTAAATAAAAATGCATTTTCACAGACATGAAAGTGCCCCAATGTGTAATGAAGGTTGTTTTAAGTTGATCATCAGGATGTACCATCACTTGGTTGTATCCCGAAAAGCCATATAGCAAAGAAATTATTGTATAACCCACTACCCTTTGTAAAATATGATCCATTTTCGCAATGGGTAGTTCTCCTTTAAAGAGGCTTTGTTCAAGTTTCTAAAGTCTATAAAAAGCCTTATTTCTCCTATTTTCTTTCTCACATATACAAGATTAGACACCCATTCTGAGTATCTCACTGGGACTATAATTCCATCATCATACATCTTCTTGATTTCTTTCTCAACCAAGGATAATTGCACCAGATTTATTCTGTGCAATTTTTTTCTAAAAGGTTTCTGGTTTTCTTTGAGGGGTATATTATGTTGGATTATCTTTGTATCATATGATTTTAAGTCCTCATAACTCCAAGCAAAAACATCAGAAAATTCTCTAAAAAGCTCAAGATATTTCAGTTTTATATGAGTCGTCAGTGTTTTGGATGATTTGATCATTGGGCTTTTCTTTACTACCTATATTTCACTCTTCTAATTCAGTTTCAGTGGGTTCCATTTTTTTCCTTTTAGCAACATCATTATAGTCAAACAATTCTTCTAGAGGCACCAATCCCTTTGGTAAGTTGTTAGTGTGAGACTGCAACACTTCAAAATCTTCTTGTTCTAAATCAGTGCTCAGTTCTGTTTTATGTGGGTGTTCTTTAGTTAACATATTTATATTAGAAATGTCAGGATTTTCTTCTTCATAATATTTTTCCTTAGTAGGACAATCTTCCTCATACTTTGAGTCTGAATTGGTCATTTAAAACCCATTTCTAGATTGTAGGAAATCCTCTATCTGTTTATCTCCTTCAAAGACTTGTCAATATTTGATATTATCAGGGACTGCTAGTCTATATTTAACTTGGACTATGTATTGTTTTCTCTCATAAGGTTTTTGACATGTACTAACAACAAAGGCTAAACCATTGGCAAGAATTTTTTGGTTTCTAGGGACAAAGTTAAGCTCATATTCTGTGAATGTTCTCAAAAGGTCAACAACATCATCTCTATATGCTTGTAATCTTGGATGTTTGGCAGTATATTCTCCATTTACTTGTTTAATAATTAGTTCTGAGTCTCCATGAATAGTTATCCTCTTGGCCATTAATTTTCTTAATAATTGTAGTCCTAAGAGGAGAGCTTCATATTCAACTATGTTATTTGTGCATTGAAAGTTTAGTTTGTATGGATGACCCTTAGCATGATTATTTTCTGTGTTATGCACCCATATGCCTACTCCTGAACCAGTTTTGCTACAAGACCCATCAAAACTCATACTCCAAAGAGGTTCATGTTTATATTTTTTATTAAATTCATTTCTATCCTCTTTGTTATGTTTCTTTTGGCCGTCATTATGTTGTTCTTTAGGGTCTGCACTATGTTGACTTTTGTCTTGTTCCTCATGGTTTCCTTTGTGTTGAGGATTTTCTATTTGTTTCTCATGATCAGTACTATGTTGGTGACTTGTTTGCTGCCTAGGATCTTTCTTGTGTTTTCTATAATTTTCTGAATTAGAAAATTGTTTTGGATTTTTCTCCCTTTTTCCCTCTTTTCCTATTTTTTGTTGGTCATCTAATTCTCCTTGCTCATTACGATTTTCATCATTGTAAAAAATGAATGAGTCAAGGTCTATGTGAATAGAATAAAGTTGGGAATTTTCTAGTTTTTCTTGACTACTAACCATGTATTTCACGTGTGTCTCCCTACATAGTATTCTTGGTTGAATAAAGATAGGGATGGTTGCATGAGTCATATCCATCTATAGGGTACCTTGGAGTTTAGAACCCCATGACCTTGAAAGGAGCATGCCATATTTAGGGGGTATATCAGCCACTACAATGTCCATCACTAACCTCTTGGCTGGTATTTGTGCTAAGTTTACACATAAATCTCTGATTAGGTCGAGAAATTTAACTCTACCTGAATCAAAGGAGTATAAATCCTTGTATGGTTTAGTTATTTCAAGGCCTAGTCCCTCCGTTACTACTTTAGGCATAAGGTTATGGGAGGCTCCTGGGTCAAGAATCACATTATGCAAAAGCTTATCATGGATGTTTAGACTGGTATAAAAGGGAGGGACACCTCCTTCCTGAAACTTTCCTTCTACTTCTAGTCCAAACAGAAGCTCAGGCTTGTCATTATTCACATTGACAGAATTAGTCCTATGTTTAAAGCTCTCAAACGTTGGGTTTTATATACATATTTAGTGACTAATTTAGTGAGAAGAACAGGGATCTTGATTTTAGCAATTTCAGTCTCTATGCTAAAAGGTATCTGAGTTTTTAACATGTTTATATCAGCCTTCTTAGTCACTGTTTTCTCAACAAAATAAACTTGTTGGCTTTTATTATGAACAACAGTTAAAATAGTTTTACTAGGAGAATTAGCTGAGTTGCTAGTGCCACTTTGGTCATCACTAGGTTTGTCATAATTTTGGGTGTTTTTTCCTTTGTTTTTATCAGAACTTTCAGCCATTTTTTTGTTGTTTTCTGCTGTCTGTTTAGAAATTTTTTTAGGATTGTTTCTAGCATAAATTTTAGAGGTTTTCTTTCTTGGAGTGTCTTGATTCTTTTTACTCCTAAGATCATATTGTTTGTGTACTTCCATAGTAACATTTTCAAAGCCTTGTTTGTAATCTTCAGATTCTGGGCTTTCTTCATCATAGGGTGTATATATGCCTTATTCTTCTTCAGTGAGGAAAATAGTATCCTCATTGTTTACTCCCAATAAGTTTATGTGATCTTCATTTGTTTCTGCAATCACTCCCTCATCTTCACCAGCATAGTTTTGTTGGAAAGGAGGTCTGACTTGCTGATCAGGTCCTCTTTGTCTTATTTGAGGGGGATTCCTTCTAAAGTTTTGGTTCTGATTTTGATTTTTACTTTGAGGAGCTATTTGGTTCTCTTTAGGATAAGCTCTCTCATTCATGTTTATTCTCTCCATCATCCTTTCCATGGTTCTGACCAGACTATCAATTTTGGAATCTGATGTGGAGGGTCCAGCTTTATCTTTGTAGGTAACATTTTTCTCTGCTTTCAATCTAGCCCTTTTGGAATTTAAGTTAGCTTCTACACTTACTGCCCCTTTTTGCATATCTTCTAATGTGAGGGGTTCCCTTCCTCTTAATTAATAACACATGTCTGGGTCAAATCCTTCAGGAAACTTTATTAAGGCTAAGCCGTGTCAAGGTTTAATTTGTGGAGGGAGTGCAGTATAAACACTATTGAATCTAGTGCAATAATATTGGACACTCTCTCCAACATTTCTTTTAAGGTAATTGTATTTTGATAGGATTTGAAGGGGATTTCTCTTGACTTCCCATTTGTTTAGGAATAGTTGATGAAAAGCAGGGAGGTCATTGATGCTATTAGGGTTTAAGGCTTTGAATCATTTTCTTGCTTCTCGCCCTAAAATTTGAGAAAAATTTCTAATTTTAACAGTTTCATCATCTATTTCTTGTTTGTCAAAGTAGTCATTCATTCTATCCACATGTTGTTGAGTTTTAGCAGAACCACTAGCATCATTTAATGGAATCTTGGACTGATAGTCTTGTGGTAGAACAACTAGAGGTAAAGGAAGGACTAAGGGAGCATACCATGTTGCCATGATATGAACTTGTGGAAACAGTGGAGGATTAACAAGTGGAGGAAGGTGATGAAGTGGATTGGTTTGAACAATGGGTGTATGTATTGGTGTAACTAAAGTACTTGGACTAGCTAAGTGATGTTGAGAAGATTTAGGATGAGAGAAGCCAAATTTATGGAGGAAATGGAGATCTGGAGGAGTGGAAGGAGAGACTTCCCTCCTACTATTTTGTTGTCAGTGTACAAGCTCAAGGTTCATCTGGTATATACCACTTTGTGACTTGGTTCTAGATAAGATTCTTATATGAGGTAAGTCACACCTGGGTATTTTGCAAGATTATGAGGTTTTTAGGGAAAGAACTTGCTCTTAGGATGGGTCTAACAATAGTTGGATTTTTAGATGTAGGAGACTTCCTAAGAATGCTTTCAGGATTTTCAACTATTGGAGGAGGATTTGGGTCAGGATGGGATCTAGTATGGATCCTTCTAGAAGCCAGGATTTTGGACTCAACAAGTCATAAAGGTTTTTAGAGGTATAATAGTCTTAACACACCAACCAAAATGTAAAAGAGATACCTAATCCACAAAGTATCCTTGACTAGGTATTTTTTTTGTTTTGATGATAAGGTAAGTTTCGCAATGGAGTCAACATAAAATCAGTGGAGTCACCAGGTGGAGGATCTTTACTTGTTTTATAGGACTGGTTGTTGTCCACCATCAATAACCAGGAACCATGCTTGGCTGACACTTGATTCATTTTTAGAATAATGAGGTTTTCTAAGTTTTGAGCGAATATGAAATGTTTATTACTCAGTATCCCTAGTATGGTCGCCACTATGTTGTCTCCTTGTGATTTGCAAGAGTGGAAAGAACAAAAACTACAAGGGCCACATCAGAACCGCTTTGGAATCCTAGGACCTAGCCTTCTTGGATTCAGAGAGGGATCTCTATATTGAGGTGTCTTTGATTGATTTATCTTTGTGCCTTTGGTTTAAGATTTTAGGCTAGTTATAAAGTTCTAAGGACTTGTTTTGGTTTTGGTTGCATTAATTGATAGATTGAAGGATCAATGATGTGACTGATTGAGAGAATGTTTCAACTGAACAAATAGACTATGAGAAGACATAAATTCATTGGGCAATGGATTCATAAAAGGATTTAATTGTTCATCAACTCTGTAAGGGATTTCATAGGGCAAGCTAACTATATCAAGTTGATATTTTATATTAGGTTGTGATATGAAACAATAATAAGTTGTGAAGGCCGCAAAGCTATAGTCAGTTAAGAATCTTCTAGCTCTACTTAGACAAGAAAATCCTTTCAAAGTAACTATTAGGAGCAAGCCAAAGGGTGGGGCAAACCATCAAACCTCTTTGGACAAAATTTAATAAGAAAAATTCTAAGACAACAATCCATTAATTCAAGAACTACTTTCAGATAAATAAAACATATAATATGACAGTAAGAGTGGTCTAAGATCAAACAGAAATAATTTAATCTGCTTTCAACAAACTCTTAAAATACTCTTCAAAGCAACATTTTAAGGAAGTCCAGAGGGCAGGGCATACCATAAACCTCACTGGTTTTAGACTCTAATAAGTATACTTTAAAGAAATGTCTTAAAAAACAATATCTCAAGTCTTACTAAAAGGAACATAGATTCATCATAATTTCCTTGGTTTCACTCTATTAAATCACTCCCATGACAACAAGTTAGGTATAACTAGAAGGCAATTAAGAATCTTCCAATCAAACCTTGCAGAAGAAAACATGAACATAAAGAATACAAACATAAATAGGGTGCTGAAATATCAGATCCTAATCTAAAACTTCTCCTTCTTTATTAGAGAAATATGAACATAATGGAAAACTTAAGAGAAATAGTAACAATTTAGGAAAACTTCACCATTGATATATCTCAAGGATCCTGTGAACATGCTTGTATTATTGATGATCAAACCAGTTACAATACTCCAGGTACAATGAATCTATGCAACTAAGAGCTTTCTTTAGTTCAGTCTAGCATTCCTCAATTAGCTTCAGCAACAGAAATCAGTCCAATAACCATCAAGTAACCAACATTTAAAATGAGGCTCATATGCAATATTTACATGAAAAATGAGGAGGTGTTGCTAAAATAGGGTGTTTACATGTTATTTATTACAGAGTTAATGATTTTTTACCTTTGAGACCATGCAAGGCCCAAGGAAAAAATATCTCAAAGAGTTACTTTGAATAATAACTTCTGTCTTAACTTCTACGTTAATTTAGCTGAAATATTTGACTTTTAAGGCTTTTTAATAACTTTGTAATAACTGTTGAGCTGCTTCAAAAATATCTTTGACTGAGTAATAACTGCTTGATGCCTTTATGGAAAGAAATAATGATGTAGGTGGCAAGTTTGTCTTTGGAAATGCAATTTCTTCTTTGATGAGTTATTTGAAGCTATCTTTGGGTAATATGTCTTTGTTTTATTCATCAAACTTTTGTATTACGCCTTTAACCTTGATTTATCTTTAATAATTTGCATCACTATCTTTTAGCATATTTCTGCTTTATAACTGTTTTGTTCATCTGTCCTTTATTTTTAAACTTTTTGACTTTTCATCTTTAAACACTGTTTAAAGGGCTATTCCTATGTTTTGTCCTTTCATCTGCAATTACCCCTCTAATCTTCTTGTCCTTCATTTCTTCTCTGACTGTAGTTGTTCTTTGTGTGCAAGTAGGGTTTTCTTCATGGCATAAAGTTTTATAACCCATTGATGATCATGATACATTGATGGATTAATTCCTTTGTTTAGACCCTTGGCCCTATTTATAATGCATTTTCCTCTTGGATCGTCGCAAAAATGTTATTTATCATTTAAATTCCTTTCAGGGCTTTCACCACCATTAAACCTGCGACAAACATCAAACAAAGTTAATTCAAACCCTGCAGGAGGGGTAAAATGCAATTTCTGAGGTTTCTGAGGGTTTGGGGGTGATCTATAGAGGAGGAGGGAACACAGATGAAAGGCTCCGTAGGCGGAACCAGGAAAAACTTGAATGGGGGCATGAAACTTTGAATTTTTGCGCACATAGGAGGAAAGGCGATTTTGCAAAACCATGAGTTTATCGCACGGGTGAAGGGCGGTAAGTGGTATTGAGTGATGGGTGTGTAATACCATATATTGACTAACACCTGGCAGGCTGAATACAACCCATTTTGCACCGGTTGAGGGTGTTAACCTTTGGCGCCGATTTCCATGCGATACGAAGTCTGGACCATCAGATCTTGAGGAGCAAGATCGATAGTGCGGGTGGAGCCCGAGGATTGGGTGTAGGTTTGAGGGGTGGGAGGTGGAGTACAGGTGGCAGATGATGATTGGGGCCAGGGATTTGAGTGTAAGGTGGGTCCCATGGTGTGATGACCTGGGCACTTTTGTCGGGTAGCATGGGTTTGATCGGGAGACGAGGTGAAGGGTGGGAGTGTGGTGGCCATTGGATTGGGGCCCAAGGCCTTTTATCGACAGTTTGGACGATCCAGGGGATAAACAAAGTGGAGGGGTGAAATGAAGGGGGCCCGCTTCAATATTTTTCGAAGATTTTAAGGGTTTTTAATAAGGTTTAGGAATATAAAAATAATAGGGGTGAAGGGGTAAAATAAAAAATAGGGAAGGGGCTTTAGGTGTAGTGAACGGTCTGGGTCAGGGTCATTTGAATGAGGGGACTAGGGATTAAGAAAAAAAGGGCTTAAGGCCTTTTATTTGTAAAGGGCAGGTTTTTAGCACAAAACAGGGACTTCATAAGATTTTGACAGGGCCTGATAGGTTGAAAAGTTAGGATAAAACAATGTAAAAGGGGTGTTTGCATTGTTTTAAGGGTTTTTATGAGATAATGATGTATGAGGGGGGATTTCTTAGGGTTATTTAGAGAAGAAGGAAAAAAGGATAAATGAGGGTGCTAGTGGAGGGATGAATGAGGGAATTAGGCCCAAAAAATGGAGTTTCTATAAAGCAGTAGGGTGAAATTTTGAGGAGTCATAAAGATAGGAAATTTTAGTGAAAAATAGTCAGTTTTAGGATGATGAAGGTAGTGAGGCCTCTAAAGATAGCTAATGAGAAAATAATGCTATCTTTAGGTGCTTGTAGAACATCCACAATCATCTAGTGAAATCTGTAGAATACAGGAGGATAACAAAAAGATGGCATGAAATTTGGTTTTGAAAGAATCTGTATATTTCATGAGACAATTGCTACTATGGTACGTCATTTATTTTCAATTTACATTGATCTATATTATTTAATATTGCAATTTTCCTTATTCTCACCAGTGTATATACACTCATTACAATTTATTTTTGTGTTTGTAGATGAAATTTGAAGAAGAAGAAAACAATCAACACCATAAAAAAAACATTCATCAAAATAACCCCAAGTCATGGAAGTAGCTTGAGAAGTGACAACAGTTCAAGCAAAGAATGATGATCATTATGTTTGGATATCAAAGCAAGACGTTGTATTTTCTGAAATATTTATCTATGAAATCAGACATTGTTCAATGTAATGGACATAGTGTCCCAATTGAAAGGCAAAGGGACACTAATAACTGTCCCATTTTGTATGAAAAATATTGTCTTATTCATATATATATATATATATATATATATATATATATATATATATATATATATATATATGTAATACAATATGTTTAATTTATTCTATTGCGTTCTCCATTGTCGCTGTGAAATGTAACACCACTGATTAAATTTATGAATGATTAAATTTTATAATGAAGAGATGTGAAATTATATGATGATATGATATAAAAAATTAATCCAAACATCACATTCAAATGCACTAATAAAAATTTAATTGATATGAATATTTTTAGAAGATATGTGTCATCTTTTGATGAATAATGAATTTTAAAAAATCACAATAGTTATGATATGATATAAAAATTTAATCCAAACATCACATTCAAATGCACTAATAAAAATTTAATTGATATGAATATTGTTATAAGATATGTGTCAATTTTTTATGAATAATGAATTTTAAAAAATCACAATAATTGCACTATCACAGGTCAATGTTTCTAAAAAATACAAAATGAGCACTGATGCGTGTTAGTTACTGTACACCGGTGCAGTTGTATTATAAAGCGCATCGGTGTATTTCTACAACCTATGGGCACCACACAAATACCAATACTGATTATAACTCTCGATGCATTTGTGCGATACTGCACACCGGTGCATTTATGTGAGACTACACACCGGTGCATTTCTACGAACTATGGGCACCGCAGAAATACCAATACGAATTAGAAAATTCAGTGCACTTTTGTGATATTACGCACCCGTGTGTTTCTATAATTCTACGAACCAGTACATTGATACGACCTATGGGCACCACACAAATCCCAATACCAATGAGGACGACCCAGTGCATTTTATCACCTATATTGCGCCCGATATAGTTTTAGACCTTTATGGCCTGGTGCATGCACCTTCGACCACACCGGGCCAACTGTTTGTATGACGCACACCAGTGCGTTGACACTTGAATAGTGCATTGATGAAAAAAAACATCTGTAATAACCTCCAGCTACCCACTTTTTCTAGTTGTGTTGAAATTCCATTAGAAGCTCCGCCAAAACCTCCGTTACCAAAAGTGAATGTTGTAGCAAATGTTCTTTTGAAAATTTTTTCCAATTTTATAGACTAGAAACATCCTTTATAACCTCCGCTAGAGGGTATTTTCCTTGTAGTGAATATTCATACAAAATAAACTCCACCACAATGGAAACCAAAAGGTGACATAATTGTTAAAATTAAAAATCTTAAGGCAACCAAATATTCTCAAATATAATATACTAAGAAAATCCTAAGGAAGCAAGAAAGAAAACTATAGGTCCAAAGAATCCTCGCATAACCATAGCTTGGTTAATGAATTCCAAAGGTGAATTTGAGAAAATGGTTGTGACAATCACAAAATCCTCCTACTTGATGACTCTTACACATGGAATAAAGTTCTCTTATTATCCATGGAGAAACCCCAAGAAAATCGAGTAAGTTTTGATTTATGTCTACCCTTGGTACAACATGGAAAATCCCATCTCCATCACCAATAACAGTCTTCGGAGACAATGATCACTACTGATACCACTGAAAAAAACCCTCCTTGGTAATAGTCATTAACTATAGCTACATACAACGGAAGTGTATTGATTTGAAAGCCTCCCTAGAGTGATCCGTAGAGTGCATGTAGCTCAGGCCACCAAGACAAAAAAAATCAAGGTAAATCACTTTTTTAGTGCCATTGTTGCCTCATGATTAACCTTTGTTTGATAAGGGCTTCGTAAGTGAAGATCATTGAACATGGATTTACTCTCCCTAACTCAAGATAATAGGTTTGTTTTATGGTATTGGATGGTTTACCTTTCTCCCCTATTTTCAGACCCTAGCCTTAGCTATTATCTATTTGCTAAGGAAAGCGAAAATTCTAGAGTTAACTTTAATTATGCCTTTATTTTTTGGGTTTTGATTAAGTCAAAGGTATGATGGAGAGAACTATAGATGTTGTTTTGAATAATCTTCTTTGATGAAACCATGCAAGATATGCACATACATGTATTGATTTAAATGAATTTGGATATTTGTTCTTTCTAATGTAAGTACAAATATTTCCTTTTCTTGTTATGAGAAAGCCTTGCATAGTAATGAAAGTGCCAAGGAATGTTTCTACATCTCCTTATATCAGCTTCCATTGCACAGGCTAAACACAACATTGTTACTCAATTGAGGAAGATAATCAGACCATCAATTTTACGTTGAATTGATTAGGCAGAAAAAATTTGTAATCAGGATATTTCACACATAAATAAATGGGGAACCCCAGTACCTAGATTCTTCTCTCAAGGATTAATATTAAAAGATATATGATCTATAAAATCAATAGAAGCATATGAATGTAGCGATTGATCGGGAAGCTTTGATATAAAAATATTTCAACAATAGTTGTAATTTTTTTGCATAAAAACTAAGGCATTGTCCTTACAATATTCTCCACAATGTCTCCTTCATGCCAACAAAAGAAACAAATACCAATTTTGGGAAAAGTAATAATTACACAACAAAAATATTCTCTCACACTCGTACATATTCCTTGGTCGTCCATTATGGGAGTTATAACCAAAATGGATTTGATACCAAGAAATAAATCATAACTTCTTACACATACTCAAAACTATGTTTTCTATTTCATTTCACGTCTATATACATCACACTAATATAATGCATATGAGATCCAATAGATTGCAAGGTAGGAGATTGTTTATTGATAAGATATCTCAACAACCCAATCCAATCAACAAATCAAATCTACTTGCATATTATTGTAAGAATTAATTCTGATTTCAATTCACACAAGCAACATGACAATTGTTAGCAATATATGTATATTCCTCATATGCAATATATAGCATTGTACTTTTCAAATATATATATATATATATATATATATATATATATATATATATATATATATATATAGATAGATAGATAGATAGATAGATAGATATGAGAATTATATATATTTATGATATGAAATATACAACGTTGTACTTGTGTGTGTGATAGAGAGAGAGAGATAAAAACACAAAAGTAATAGTTGCAACAAAGTTATATATTTTTGAGTTGCCTAGACACTGTTATAGTTACATATTTTTGAATTTCTTAGATATTGTCCTAATTCTATTGTAAATTGGTCGCGATAATTTTTTTATAGAAGCTGAATATTTTGATCACATACATTTAATAAAACACACCATAAACTATAAACCTCTTTTAATTTAAACTGGAGGATTATCACCATTATTCTTTAATTTATCTAAACCAAGTATTATTAAATTCAATTATTTCTCTTAAAATAAATATTACTAAAATTTTATAATACTTCTAAAAACAAATAATTTTATAATTTAATATATATAAATCCTTTCAATATTCTAATAAATTTAAAATTTGACATATATAAATTTCATGGAGAAGAATAATTAAACTAATTAGTATGATATATCGGATATTTAAATATATATATATATATATATATATATATATATATATATATATATATATATATATATATATATATATATATATATATATATATATATATTTAAGACTGTTCAAAATCATTCTAGTCAATAATTTATACAACTTTCATAATTAGGTTTAATGGCAAACATAGATGAAAAAATCTCGGTCACTTTTTAGCACCGAACATTTAGAAATCCATCTCCATATATTTTCTCCTAAACTATAAACAATAATCTCATTACCACAACCACTCCCATACCTGGTGTAAACAAAATTGTCTATTCCTTGAAAATTAAACATTAAAACTCCATACTCAAAGAGAAAATCGTTTTTCCTAAAATATTCCACAATATATTGTGGCATTCTTGTAATCTCTCTAACCACTCTAACCACTTAGTATCTTGAATCCAGTTTGGACTCTTCAATCTTAGATATAATGATATCACCTAAATTGAATATGTATGAAGCTAAATGCACTCCTGAATCACAAGTGGATAAAACATCATCCCTTTGAATATATTCTAATGGGAATGACATGAAATAATGCATTCTATTTTGAAAGTTGAATGCTACAATGTCACCCTAAAATAAATGTTTCTCTCTAGCATTCCATTACAATAAATCCTTAGAAATGACAAACAATTCCTCTGACATGATTGAAAATGGTCTAAAACTTCGTGGGAGGTGTCTCACTATACTCCATGACTTCAGACTTGAATCGTAAACGTCTATTCTCTATCTGTCCCTCCCCATCTATCCCTTGACTCGAATAATTTCATTTGATGAAATGAAGGCATTCTATTCTTTACAAACACCATAGTAGATTGTCAAGAAATTGAGACCGCCATATTGAGAAGTCTTGCAGATCTCTCCTTTTGGTTTTGTGAGAGAAGAAAATTTCTTCTTTTAATGACCTCAAAATTTTCAAAATTTTCATCTTCAATAAATGAAGTTTGCAACTCATTTTTACACTTTTCACATTCAGTCTTCAAACATAGAGAGACATTTACATGTTTATGATTTATGATTTTCATATTCAACCCTTTTTCAATAATATAGGAGGTGGAATCGTCAAATCAAGCTATTTAAATTTTCTGCAAATCTCATATTATTGCACAAGTCAATATTGATGTTTTCTTGCATGGCACTCATGAAGATATCCTTGGTATGCATGACTAACTCGACGCTGAAGAGGGAAAAGTGTTATCAAGATGTAACTGGTAACTTAATGCTTTTATCATGGAAGTTTGGGAGATTGCAAGTGTGGCCATGTGCTCTTGAGTCACCCATCTCTCCTCTAGTTTTAGAACTCTATTGCTTCTCTAGTTATCTTTTCAAAGGTTAGTCTTCTCAGTGCTCGAAGACTATAATGTTGCTTATTGTAATCAAGTGGTGAACTATATACTAGTTAGTTCGTGGCTTAGTGATACCAAATGCTAATTTGGTTGGTTTCTTCTTGCATACGATCAATTGGCTTGGCTTGCCCTCTAAGCTTGATGTGAGTGGTTTTCTCTCTAATTCTAGAGCTCCAATTAACATATCCATCTCCTAAGTTGTTATGATGATATTTTTTGAGTAAGCCTTCACATCATTTATACAATCATATTTACTCATATTTATGAGGTTTATAATTATCAGGTAAAAATTAATTAAATAAAAAATATACATTAATATAATCATAAGTAGCTTTCATAATTTTAATTTTTTTTAGAAATTTAAATCATTTTTTTATGATTTTAATTACATCTTCACTTACCAAAATCTATATCTAAATAATTTAAAAAATCTCCCAATTTATAAATTTTATTGATTAAACAATTAACCTTAGATATAGATTTTTGTAAGTGAAATATATTTGTGAAACTTTGACTTCTAAAATTATATAATTAAGATCTCAATTTTTACTAAATTCTTTTGTATATTTGACATTTTATTATCATCTAATTCTTTTAAATAAAATATATCTTTAAAAGTATGACTTTTAAAACTATATACTTAACATTTTAATTCTTTTTTATATACAATGTTTCAATTTCTATCGAATTTTTGTCTTTTCCATTTTATTATAAATAACATTTCTCTTTGTATCATTTTACTATTGATATTTCACTAGTCACGAGAAAGTTAATTAAAATCTCAATTTTTAGTAAATTCTTTTGTATATTTGACATTTTATTATCATCTAATTCTTTTAAATAAAATATATCTTTAAAAGTATGACTTTTAAAACCATATACTTAACATTTTAATTCTTTTTTATATATAATATTTCAATTTCTATCAAATATTTGTGTTTCCCTTTTATTATAAATAACATTTCTGTTTGTCATTTTACTGTTGTGATTTGACTAGTCACGAGAAAGTTAATTATTTTGTTCGAAAATATATGTTCTATGCATTTATTATCTACGCACTGCTAAATGCTTTGTAATCACTGAAAAATAACTGGAATATTTTTAAAGGCCAGGCCTACATTATCTAAATAAAATACCATATTTTTTATTTAAAAATATATATATATTTTAAATATATATATATATATATATATATATATAGTCTTTTGGGTTAAAATTTGATTAGAATATGGTTTTAAAAAAAAAAAAAATGGGTGAAATTTTTTCGTTAAATTATTAATTCATATTCAAAATCGCAAAACACTTAACACTGTCCACAAAAGCAAACGAAAAAAACAAATCAAACAAATGACACAACTGCGGAACCTATGACGCTCATAACCACTCAAACGTGTGTGGCCGCACTCACGATCTACGGAGTCGCGTCGAATTTGTCTGCTCCCCCTCTTCTATTACCCACCCATTAGCTTGCCCCGCCCTTTTAATCACGATTTGCAGAAACCCACCGGTAGGTTTTTAGAACATTCTAATGAATAACTAATGATTGATAAAAACTTGTGTGTAATATGTTACTACACATGATATACATACGATATAATTATTGGTTTTATAAGTTTCGTTGTGTTAAATTTGTTTCTAGTTAGACACATCAATGGCTTTTAGTTCATTAGGTGTGTAAAGTTAATAGTAAGTTATTATAAGATATGGTGTTTGTGTTTGCACAATGTCTATTGTCCAAAATATAACATGCTATGAGAGCATGGTCTTTGAGAAGGGAAGTTGGATTTGAGGTTTACATAGCTGAAAACTCTAAGAGGAAGCTGCAAGAATTGTTGTAGGTAGTAGTGGTGTTTTGAAGAAAGTTGGATAACTATGGTAGAATACTTGTATGGGTCATGAAGGCTAGGATCAGTAGGCTTAATGAGACATGGAGTAGATTATTCACATGAGTACTTGTGGAAAGTTGCGACCTAGTGCATAGACAAATAGAAATGGATGAGAGATTAATTTAGAAGATGTGATATGATCTTGAGAGGAGATTAGCATAATGGAATGAGAGATTAAGTATGATCCAAGTGTGAAGGTCTTATTAATATATATGAGCTTGAAGGGGCCGAGTAAGGGCCAAATATGTTCCTAGGATATAAATGGGTTGTAAAGGAAGGACTAATATGGTTAGAGGGATGAGTAGCCATTAGATATTCAAGTGAGAAACTTGGAGTGAAGTTCAATAAAATACCTTGAGGGTCAAGAAGGCCTATCATCTAGAGTCATAGGGAGTCATGCTTCAAAGGGAGTGAGTAGGATTAGGAGGGAGTGAACATGATTATAGGGGGTCAACAACTTAGAGGAATAAAAACTTCAAGTTAGGAATTCATGATTCGATATGGCCATGAAATATGCTTAGGAATAGAATGTCTTTGAAGAAGGTTCCTTCTCATATAATGATAATTTCTTATGTGTTATATGGATCAGTTGTGGTAGAAGATCAAGGGTGGAAATGTGTTCTAGGTTTGAAGGTAGAGCTATTTGTAGGTGGTTTTGGGAGAATATTTTCCCTAATTAAGAGGGAGTGTTGATATTTTATGTAGCATTCGGAGTATTCTCACATGTGGAGAAATTGGGCTAAGTAATGGATCTTTTCACCCACAGAGGCATGGTATTCTAATAACCCATGCGATTCTAATAAACCATAGTAAAGAAGCATGGTATTTTGATAACTAGTAGTATTACACCCTTTGGGAAAGTATAACCACAAAGGTGACTAGTCCATCATTCTTGTCATCTATAAGAGAACATATTGTGGATGGATGAGAAGGTTGAGATATCTGAGATGGCCCATGCTAGGTTGGAAAGAGAACATCTTGCAAAGGAGAAGGTAAAGTATGTCATAGTCCCCTTAAGGAATGAGAGGGCCTAGAGAAGGTGGTTAGGAAGAGAGCTTCTTATGGAGGAGAAGGTCGAGCTGGCCTTAAACTCTTAAAGGGCCAAGAAAGCTTGTGGAAGGTGGTTAACAACAGATCATCTTATGCAGGAGGAAGATGAGTAGGTATTAGTCTCAAGATCATCTGATACTTGCCCCGCTCATTTAATCACGATTTATAGAAACCCACTGGCTCATCTCGTTGTTATGTCCTCTTACATTGCCTGAACTTTACGCTACCTTTAACGTTGGGTTGAACACATACTCTGACACATAAATTTAATTAGGCGCATGGTTTGGATCATGCTCGCCACCATAATTCAAATAATTTAATATTTATAAGTCATATAACATCAACATAACTTATAAGGTATAGATTAGTTGATTTAATTAGGCTTTATAATGGTTATTTATGCTTTAGATCATTGGGCAATTGAGACCACCATGTTGAGCACACATGCGGATCTCTGCTTTATCGCATGCTTTAGATCAATGGAAAATTGGGACCACCATGTTGAGCACACATGTGGATCTTTGTTTTCTATTTTGCGAGAGAAACTTTCGCTTTTGATGACCCTAAAATTTTCATCTTGAATCGGTGAAAGATTGAAACTCGAATATACACTTTGCTCATGTTGTCTCCAAATAGAGAGAATGGGAGGGGTCTATAAGAATATATATTTTTTGGTTTATATGTGATGGTATGGTTTATCTAGTATATAATCCTTGCACATGTTATTTTCCCATTCGCTGACCTTTTCTCCACTTATTTATGATTATTTTTTAGTATCATAAATATAATATTTATGATACATAGTGTAGCATGAAATTCAAGCTTGCATTCATTAGACACATTTTCTATATATATAAATATATAATTATAATTTTAATGGAATGATTCATTCAAGGCAATGTTTAATTGTGTTATTAGATTTAATAATGAAAAACTAAATTTTAATAGTGTAGAGATTAATAAATAATATTTATATTTACATTAAAGATATGAAAATTATTTTATATAATATGAGATAAGGGATAAATTGTAAAGAAAAATAATAATAAATAAGAAAAGGCATTGGGAAGAGTAATGAGAATTGGTCTAATGTTTGAGCGGGCTTAATGGTAAAGAGAATTTTTTTTCTCTTAAGAGGTTACAAGTTCAAAGCGAGCTGAGGGTAGACTATATATGCCTTTATAAACATTAGCAAGCAAATCTATGCATGGTGGTGGGTCCCTATATTACTATTGTAGTTCCTTATTATTGTTAGTGTAGCCCCCTTATTAGTATTTTTGTACCATTGTAGTACCCATATTTCTATTATTGTGCCCTTACATTAGTATTGTTAGGTCGGATAGGATTATATTGAGACCCCATGGACTCCTATATATAGAAATAAGGTTTTTTCATTTTTTTCATCCAAGAATTGTTCATTTATGTAATGTAAAGTAGGTTGTCCCCTTGAAGTGGTTGATTTCTAAGGCATTGATCTCTCTTTTCTTCTATTTTGGGAGCTAGTTTCATAACAGAGCGAATGTTTTGGTATATGTACATATGTATATAGATGTAAACACTGTCATGATATATGTTATAAAGCTTGAATAAATGGTATGGGTGTCATTTCATTATGATGTTAGGATGTCATGTTATCAGGTTGGTTTTCTTCTCAGCAGGTTGATCATTGTAAATATTGTAATGAGATAAGTTATAAAGCTTCATGGGAACTATGTTTTTCTTAGAAAAATCTTGTTGGTTGTAGGCGTTGTCAAACATTGAGGGTGGTGTTCCCCCAAGGGGCAGGGTTCTGTAATATCCCTGGTCAAAATTCCATGTAATAAAAGTTAATAAAGGAAAAATAATAACCAAGTTCATAGGACATGTATTCCAAGATGAATGTTAGGAAAAAACATCCTATTGCAGGTGTTCATATGGTTTATTATGGCTATGGAAATTGGCAAAGGTAATGGCTAAGGCTTTGGAAAGGAAAAGTGGCATTTGTTGGCATTTATTTATGAAAATAATGGAAAATAGGAGAAAAGGGAGATGAACGGACATAGGCTATTGTGACGAGGAAAATGAAGGAAAGTAATGGAAAATGAAGAAATTAGAGGACTCATTGATTAAAAGGCTTCTGAGGATCAGTTGGTAGCAAATTTTTAGTTCAGTTTTGGCGCTCTAATTTTCTGTCTATCCCTATCTCATAGTCTTGGACACTTAGAGTTTCTTGGAGCACTCTTGGAAAGTGTGGCATACTTGCATATTGGGATCAACATCTACAAAAAAAATTTTTGCAAGTATCGCGATGCATGTATGTTTTCCTCACTAGTTTTTCCATGCATGGTATATGCATGTGGTTTCTTGGTCATGATCTATCATTGGCATGTAGTATTGCCTATATTGATAGTGAATTTTCCTGGTATTGTCGTTTCTTGGATAGACATGGTGTTGTGGGTTAATTCATTTTCTTTTTCTTTTGGTTGGTTCTCATGTTCCTTTAGTGGTGGTTTGAGTTACTATTTCATTGAGCCCTAGTTGGAAAAAAAATTTGGAGCCTTGTAACATCTTGGGTTGAGTTATAGTCCTACGGCCTTGGCTGGAAAAATGCTTTCGAGTCCTTGGTGGGTTGAGTTACTAGTCCTAGAGCCCTCGTTGGAAAAATGATCTGGAGCCCGACATTTGTTGAGGGTTCAATTACTAGTCCTAGAGCTTTGGACATGTTTACCTTTGTTGGTCGGTTATTTGGGTAGATGCGGGAGGACGGTGTTATAGTCTTAGTCTTTTCTCCCTTATTAACTAGCATTCCCAAATCCTGCGTCAACGCCACCTTCTCAAAATATTCCTCTATGTGGCTTTCTTTGGTATTCAACCCATAGAATTCTGTGGTCTATTGTTTTAGTGTAATATTGTTTTGCCTCATATTTTTTAATTTCCTAAGAAAATTCAACTCACAATCCTTGGGAATACATTTTATTTTAATTTTCTCCACCTTCATGTCCCAACTCTTAATATATTTTTTTCTTTCCTTCTTCGATATACCTACAACATGTCATAGCATAATGTTGTGTGTGCACATAGTCTAGTTACTGCATATTTAACCTTCTAGTCATCCTCCACATATTCATAGTTGAAGTATTTATCTAGTGTGTTGATCCATTCAAGCAACTCTTCCATATTTAAGTTGTTTTCATAAAGTGGAACCCCCATATTTAGTTTGGACCCCACTTTGTTAACCATCTTCATTAGTTTTTCCTTTATTTTCTCTCTTCCTGGAGATCACTCCATCTCCTCTTCTGATCTGATATCTTCGCTCTCGTCCATGTCTCTCACAATAGGTTTCTTCTTTGGTTTGTTTCCATGACTTCCATTATTTCCACAATATTTCTTAGCTCCAACCATAAATCCCCATCCATTCTATTACCCTTTGAGCCTCATCTCCTAGGTGCCATATTTTTAGCAATTTCTTGGTGTGTTTTCTTCAAAATATTTCTTCATCTGGCCTCAAGCTCTACAAAGCTTGCTTCTTTGGTACCACATTGATGCAAAAAAATATGCTAGTAGTTTTTGTTCTATTTATTACCTTATAACTTATGTCCTTCTAAGACTTTCTACCCCTAGTACTTGGGTTTTCCATAGGACCAATGTCCTACTGTTCAAACCCCCTCTTAGTGCTCCCTAAAAAAGTACTCATTATTGTGACTCAAACCTTGGTTAGAACCCCATCCATACTCCCGTTAAAACTTTAATATTGGCATTTTTCAATGATGTGGAACCCTATTATCTCAACAAACTATAATTTTCCTCGTAAATCGATGACTAAAAAATATTGTGGGGGGCCTCCTTCCGTGATGTTTACAAAGGCTTGGGTATCCACACTCTATTGAAATTCAATTTTTTGTTCAATTTATTGACAATGAGGGTTTTGTGGAGTTGATCAAATGTTTACGGGGCAAGGTACCGTCATGGCATTAGCTAGAAAAGGGGGTCAACAGACATGGTCCCCTCATATTGGAACCTTGCATAAGCTTGGCACACAAATGTTATAACACTCTCATGGAAAAAATCAATGCACCCTCTCAGTGTTTCCTTGGGCCTCTCACCAGCCAACTGGCATGCCTTGGTTAGTCTTTTATCCATGACCCTTCCTCGGGTACCCCATCTTTTGATTACAAATATGGTAAAATATAATTATGGGTTGTTGACCGTAGGAAGTTCCTATTATCATCAACCCTTAAATATGTCAACTATACATAAACCTTTCACTCTATAAGGATTTTAAGCACAAAGTATTTAATACAACTTATGCAATTGGTTTAAGAAAGAACACCCACATATTGTGATAGTAATTCATGTTTAGGTAAGATTATAATTTATCGATATTACATAGGCTTGAAAACATGCAGTCAAACTAAAATGCACAATATGATGTTAAGTTCAAAGCTTCAAATAATTAATAGATATAGTTTTACAATTCACGAACCTAAACAACAACTATGAACACCAGATCTCGTTATCTCTTTAATTGTAACTTACATCATTTTTATAATAATTATATCTTCCTCGCATTCTAGAAACTAAAAACTAAGTTATACTATTAAGAATTTATATATGTCCTCTAAAAATAATTTAACAAAACTAACAAATTCCTATGAAGAAAATGTCTTCACATAAATATTCTCCATATCATTATGTGAAATGTTCATGCATCAATATGACACCCTTTTATGCTGAAATATTTATCGTGACATAACTTATAATAGTATAATAAGATATGTCCTCAAGTACTCTCTGGCATGAAAAAAAATTATTTGACATCCAACTTACTTTTAATCTGGTTTCAAGTGCGAATTTTTAATATGAACATTAAAATATAATAAAATGCGTTTATTTCCCAATTAGCAACTTTATTATAAAAAAATGCATTTTTCATGTAGATAGTGTTACTGACGTCCATTTCATTTGCGATACTATGGGCATCTATATTACTAGGAGAGCGAGGAATGGGTGATGGGGACTTGCGCTCAATGGCCACCACTACTTTTGTTCAGGCCAACCTAGGACAAGGTCCCCTTCCTTTTATATTTATGCGATTTATGAAAACTAATATATTCACGACATACCTTGAATGTTACGCTTTAAAAATCACACGCATTCGTAGCATATACGCCTCATTGTTTTTATTGGTGCAAAATAATGGTGCAAAATAATAAAGTGTTAGCTTGATATTTTTATTATAAAATTAAATATATTTTATTTATAAATTTAATAAAACGACTATGTTTATTTATTTAAATTGCTAAATTGATATTTGATATTTCTTAGTGGGATTAAGAATTTACTTTTATTTTTATTAAACACATTCAAATTTAGATAAAAGAATTTTCGGATTAATCACATCATTAAAATATATATCTTAATATTTTATAATCAAAATATATTTATTTCTATTTAAATATTGGTAATTAAATTTATTCTTAATTAGTTAAAAATTATTAAAAATTATAAAATATTATTTTTTTAATTAACATTATACAAATAAAATATAAAAATTGTTAACAATATTATTTATAAGTTGTATGGTTAGGACAACTGGTTGAAGAGAGACTTGTTTGCAAGGCTATCCAAAATTAATCATACATGAACTTAAATTGAGAATCACGAACAAATTGACAAACAAAAAAAAAATTAAAATGAAAAAATGCTAATACATAAACTTACATAAAATGTTTGTGTATAAATTTATTAATGAAAGCTAAAAAATGATAGTTCTATTTTAATGCATTGTTAACTTTTGGAAAGAGATATTGGGAAAAGAATTTTTTCCATTATGTCATAATAATTTAAAGGCAATAGTTCTAATTTAGGGTTGTGTTAATGTTATTGAGGAGATTTAGGAAAATAAATTTTTGTTTTCAAATTATGTTATATTCTTTTATTAAATTTTGTATATATAGAAGTTTAATATGTAATTTTTAATATAAATAAAAATGAAAAAATAATTAATATAGATGGAAAATATAAAATAATAGGCCACTAATAAATTAAAATAAAATAAAAAAATATCATAAGTCATAAATTTAAGTTTTTTAAAATATATTTTAATTTTCAAAAAAAAAATAATGTTTTTAAAATATTTTATACATTCAAAAGTGTGTTAACTTATTTTTTTTAATTATACACAATCAAAATAGAAAACAAATTAATACATTTTAAATGTTTAAAATAAGATATAAATTATTAAATATTATTTTTAACTTATAAAAATATTTATTTAATAAAATGGATTTCAGAATTTGATACTATCTATGAATTTTATATACTTATATTTATTAAAAATAAAAATAAAAAATTATATATGATTTTGTTAGTTGTAAAACTTTTGTGATCCATAATATAGATAAAAAAAAACTGAGATTGATCCAAAAATTCTTTTATCTACATTATATATGATTGTTAAGTATTATTCATACTTTTTACACTTAAATACCCTTCAACTTCAAAGCCTATAAACTTCTATGTTTTTGAATATCGTTAAAAAAGAAAAACATAAAAAACAACTTTTTCTCTATTTATAAAAATACATTTAATAAATATTTATATTATATAACATACAAATTAATTAAAATTTTCCAATTTCTTATTGTTATAATAGTATAAGTTTGTTGCTTTTCATTTTTCATTTATTTATTATAATGATGAAAAGAAAATATATTCTAATTAATAAATTAAATTTTATATAAATTTCAATAAAAAAAAATATAATAATTATTAGTCTTCACTGTAAAAAAAATAAATCTAATTAACATCTTTGTCTCTTTTGATATTATTAACATTTTATATCTTTTTAATAAACAATATACACATTACCTAAATTTTTCTAATATGAATTGTCTAGAATGTTTCCCCTCTAAAACATACACATTACAATGGTAATACATTAAATATTTTATATATGAAAATATAAAGTATTAAATCTAAAAGTACTTGGAATAATATATTTTAAAAAAATGCACATTGTTCGCTTCAAAACATGAATGATTATCCCCTTAAAGCACCACACAACCTTAAACGTAAACTTTTTAGAAGGTTCTATGTAAAAAGTAAGCTACATCGAAATTCTAGCAGACGCACGGTGACACGGATGTAGTCACGCATTCCAGCTTTTGTGGGGGGCATAATGGGTACCACTCGTAAGTTTACGATATCGACAATTCCATGTAATGAATAAATCCAAAACACATCCAAATGAGCTGCTGTAAACTTCGAGAATAAAGTGTCGAGAATAAAGCTTAATTCAAATTGTGATAATGAATTTTAGTATATGGTTTGAAATAAGAATCTATTTAATGTTAATGAATTTGAAAAAACATTATTACAAATATTTAAGTAGTTAAAATACTTGTTTAGTAGTCCAAAAAATAACTAAAAAAATATTTTTTTATTATATAGATAAAAAAATTATATATTAACATTTTACTAACTTAAAGATTACATTATTATTATATTTTAAAAATATATTATAATATTATAAATTAAAATAAATAAATATTTAAATTTAATTAAATTTTTAGTTCTTCCATTTACATGCATATCCTTCCAAAACCGTTGCAAGTTTTATATTTACTTAGAAACTTTCTCTTCAACTTATTTTTATGCACAAGGAAAACACATCAATCTCTTACAGTTTCCATACCGGTTTACCAATAATCATTAATCATAGTACTCATTAATCATATTAACTTATATTGTTATTCATTGTTTCATTTAATAAATAGTAACTTTTTATCCATATATATATATATATATATATATATAATATTCAACATAATCTTCAAATCATACAAAATTTACTTTGACACATTAAATTTTAACAAATTAAACAATCGCTCTTAAATTATATATATTAAATTTAATATTAAATCTAAGTGTAAACATTATCATTTTAAGCATTATCATTTATATATCTAATAGATGTGTAGGTATAGATGTTTATAAATTTTCACATTTAATATAAATATTTAATGTTGATATGTTAACCAAGCTCAAAAAAAAGAAGAAGAAGAATATAACATATATAATCTTATATAAATATTATATATGTATCAATATCAATACAATGATTTTTTTCATTTTCAAAAAAAAAAAAAATGAGAGAATGGAAGAAGTGAAGAAACATCAGATAATCAAATAAATGAAATATAAAGAAAGTTTTAAATTAGTTTGTTTCTTCATTCCTTCTTCATAAAAGAGAAAAAGAAACAAATATAATTTTATGGGTATCACTCTCATGTTACTTCCTAATAGCAATAAAGGCACTTGAATCTCCCTATATACTAGTTATTTAGGAGCCTACATTTTATTCACCTTTATTAAATTATTTCATTCCGTTTAACTCTAAAATTCCACTTCACCTTAGTTAACTATTTTCTCCTACCTTTCACACTATTTAAAATCTGCTCCAAATTACCTTTCACATTATTTAAGATCTTCTCCAAATTAATAATATATTTTAACTTTACCCCTTTTTATTATCTTAGATGACTTTTTTTTCTTTTATTTGAAGCCCTGAACTCCAACTCAGAGAATTGTTTTATAATATCTTTAATTTTATTTATTGTCTTGTACAAATTAATAATATATATCATTTTTGTGAAAATGTGGGACTCACAAAAGCATGCAGAGTTAATATTCTATATAGCACTGTATCTATAATGTATCTGTAATTTTCATTGATTTCAAAAAAACTTTAAAGCTCTAAATTTACAACGGTAAGTACAAATTCATAGAGGAAACTAATAGGCTATTTAAAGTACAAAATTTATAAAGTTGTTCCAATTTATTTACAATTTATGGAATTAATTATAGAATGGAAAGAAGTATCATATATATAAGCAATGCCCATTCACCTAAAACACTATAAAAGATGAAACATTTGAGATTGGTATGATTTAAGATCCATTATAGGTATTAGCTTATTCAATGAATCAGGATTCCTTCATTCACTAGCTAGGTGGCTTGCAAGGTTATATGTTTACACAACTGGGTTACAATCCATGTTTTGACATGTTTTGATCTGTGAATATTAAAAAATTAATTATATATATATATATATATATATATATATATATATATATTGAAAACTTATATATTCATCACACCTTTAATAGAAAAGATGACCATCAACTCTCACCAAATACTCACATGGCATATAAGTTAGAGTCATAACATGTAAGTTTATCTACAATCATTTTTATGGTAGTGGGCTACTCAAATTCATGAACATATAATATAGCTAAGAATTTATGAGATAAGAGGTTAGTTGAGTGAACTCCAAACAATCAATGATGATCATTTAAGTGATAGTACAAATTCATAAATATGGAAGCAATAAACTCATTGAGGAATTCCTTGCCACCATGGACAATTAAGATAGCATATCAACATTGAATATACATTGATTCAAAAAATATTTCTTAAATCATGTGAAAAATAGTATTTCAACCAATAACATGACAAGCATTGCCATCATCCATAAATTAAATATGCACAAAAAATTATAATTATCTAAGTGAGTTAGAAAAGCTACAAATAGAGGAGGGACTTTGACACTCCGCTCAAACCATAAACTGACTGCATTGTAATCTTTCTTGTAGTTGATCACGCTTGAGATGGATCTAGAGTCTAAGGGGATGCTTCCATAAGGGAAACTCACACCAATGGATTGATCAAATAATTAATATATTAATCCAAATATTTAGGTGATTCATAAACTTCTCTCCGGTAGTAACCACTATAGCGACTCACTTACTCTCTAAGCTTCAAGACATTGGGATCCACTCAAGTTTCATGGAATCAGTTGCATTATAAGGGTCATTCATAATCTAGTTATAAATCACTTAGAAAGCACGAAGTGATTCATTTTCCTAAATTAAAGAGCCCAATGGTTTTAATCATTCATTTAGTAGAGGGAGACGTTCATCACCCAATTGAAAAGCACTAAGTGGTCCATAATCAAAAAACAAGCACTAAGTGGTTCATTAGCAAAATGGAAGCATTGTGTGTTTAAATTAAATCTCTTCCAACACAATAGAAACATAGATTAGAACATAATTAAATGGTATAAAACACATTTTAGGAACTCCAACTGAATCCTCTAACGATGAATTCACTTCTTTGTACCTATATGTAAAATTTCTCATTCCTATTATGCTTTTCTGAAGCTCCGTATGTTATTTTCTCTTTGACATACAAGAGGAAATGGGTAATGGGAAGCACCTACCCTTATAATTCCCTCATCCGATATTTTCTCTCATAAATTAACTAACAACAAGCTCTACCAACTCTGGTTCAGCTCTGATCACATCATAATAAAAAAATTTAGATAATCGCTTTCCAAATTTGCAAGAAACTTTGACATTTAAGTACGTGTATGGGTCACCTCTTTTTAATCCAAGAAAGAAAGAGATAACCTTCACACATTAAATTGGCAAGGAATGACTTTCAAAATATACAAGTAATTAAGTTTCCTTCAAACTAAGAATATGTAAGTATGTCAAATCTTCAATTTATTTTAATTAGTTTCAAATAATATTTTTTAAGTTGTTCATCATGTATCAACTAGCCATAACTTTCCTCCATGCTGGTATTACAATATCAATTATTATTAAAAAGCGCAAGGGTAGAGTAGCGAGATGTTACATCTATAATTTGTCATTTATTTTGTACCTTTTTGGTGAAAAGTTAGGTAATTCATAAACAAAGTACAATATAGTGTATGTCCTAGTTGGAAAATTTGGAATTTGGAACCTTACAAAGAAATTTGTAGGTATCAATGAGTTTTATTTGGAGTGTTGTTTTTTGGAACTTGTGCCATACCCATGACATTAGATATCTCATTGATTCCTTTTTAGTGCCACTAAAATCACCTCAATTCAAGTTCATATGAAAAATTTTATGCCTCATGTAAGTTGACGTAACTTGTTGAACAACATGATATAATTGGATGGCATGTTGACCCCACATTACTCATACATATGAGGCTAGCTAGATGTTGACTACTGAGAATATTTTAGAAGGCCCAAAAACTTATCAATTTGGGTTACAGTAAATATTGAGATACTAGGAGGAGAATGGGATCTATTCCTTGGCATCTTATCTTATTTCATAGTTTTTAAAAGCATTTGAAGATGATATATTTTGAGTAAAATAGACGACTAATATTCTATATAGCATCCATTCAAGCGAAGATGTAATAAGGTAACTACATAGTGAGTTCCTCTTCCCTTCTAATTGCATTATGCAACTAAAAAAATTTGAGTAAAGGATTTTCCTCATTGCTAGTTGGGATTTCTTACGAAAAATACCATTTTAATTTTTGTGTATATTTTGTTAGTGTGATTCCTCTTCACATTAATTATTTCAATTATATTATAAAATCAAACAAAGCTAACATTCATTTGATCTAGTGCCTAAGGAAAATTAATTTTTATAGTCCAAGATTCCATAATATTATATGATTTGTGTAACAAAAGGTTTCAATACAAAGTCCACTATAGTTCATATATAATTGTTCCGACTATACAAAATTGTATGACTAGTATAGTCATATGCAATGTACTATGTGATGTATGAATATATGAAACATAGAAAGTTACATGAAGTGATATCTAGCATCATTCAATGTTACTAAGGAAAAGGTTGTTGTCCAAGTTGCTTACTTCATCATCATTTGACTATAATTTTTTCATATCCATATGCGTCATGTTATCTATTAGTTTGATCTAGAAAATGTCTCCCCTATGCTACTGTTAATATTCATATGTTTTATCTCATGTTGTTATGATTTTCGTTATATTTCTTCTCTCTCATCATGGTTATGTCAACAAATTCTTTGATTAGCGAGAAGAGAATGGATTTTTTTTAAATAGGGTAAAATCACTCCCAATGTTTCTATAGTTATAGAAAAAAAATTTAGTAACGAATTATATATCATTCTCCATTCACATTTACAATTTTTCCCTCGCCCCATTCTCTATCTCTTATATCATTTGGACAATAATCATTGAGGCTAAATCATTTCCATATCTAAAGTAAAAGGTGAAATTATTGAATAAATTTAGAATTATTGTTGATATATCTTTGGTTTGGTATAAGAATATATCCCAGATTGCATGAGGGATGAAAAAATAGAATTCCTCATTTGGAATCCCCATGCAATTCTAAAATCTAGTGGTCCTACTACTATTTCACTAAAACATTTGCAATCATTATCCCAGTTTACTTTTTTTTGGGGATCTAGAAATCCTACTCCATAAACTTCACTAGCGTTGTCACTTTTTCATCCTCTAAAACATATCCAAGATTAATCACCATCATGGATAAATTTTTCGTTGAAGTAACAAATTTGAAAATAGAGATACCCTAGATACAAGATTTTTAACTTTTCTATCACTTTGTATCTATACCATAACCATCACAACCTTGCAAATTTAGTTCCCCCGCTTTTAACCTAAAATAATGGAAGGAAGATGTTCGAAACCTCAATTTGGATAGATGGTATATGTCATAAATGCATTGAATGGGAATGAGTCTTATCCTTATTTCCATATATATGTCATTAACATCTTCACATCCATTTCATCTAGTCACACATGTTCCAAGGTATGGTAAGATGTAGAATGTTTACATTATGCACCTTTTGTCATGATCTAACCTAAATTCATCTAAAAAGGTATTGTTATAATTGTACTTTTTTTTGAATTTTATTTCTATTTTTCATTAAAAAAGTTGATTCAACATCCTCAAAAACCCTTGATAATATTATATTATACAATCTAAAAAACTGGGATTGTTGGAACATAAAGTTATGTGCATTCATGACATCAGTCAAGCTTCTAGATATATGTATAGTCAAGTATCTCACAAGAAGATTAATTATTTGAGTGGTTGATAGGTTGGTCAAGTAACTGATTGGCATCTTATTATTATTTTTTTTTATATAAAAAAGGTATCTAATAAGGTAGTGTTAATATCCTTTGGTAATTCTCTCTTGTTGTTTGGGTTTCCTTATATTTAGTGTTTCTCATCGTAGTTTTGTTAGAAAAATATTTGACAACCCAAAAGAGCATGCAATTTTTTTAGCTAGGGTGAATTCACTACCAATGTTTCTAGAGTTATAACCGATGGTTTAAGTAAGAGTTATTTATCCTATTCCATTCAATTTTTTACTTTTCCCCTCACCCCAAACTCCAACATTCATATCATATGGATAATGATCATTGAGGTTAAATAATTTTCATCTCTAATTAAAAAGGTGAAATTATTAAATAAAGATAGAAAGGTGGCCAACATATATTTGATTTAGTCTAGGTATCTATTGTAGATAGCATCATGGGAGTAGTGACCAATTAGTCCTATTCATTTGGAATCCCCTTGGACTTTTAAATTATGTTAGTCCTAGAACAACTTCACTATAACATTTGCAATCATGATCTCAATTTAATTTTTTTTACAGAGCTAGAAATATTACCCCGTGATCTCCATTATGAAAATCACCTTTTCATCCTTAGACATATATTCAAATTCAATAACCATCATGGATAAAATTATTGCTGAAGTAAGAATTTAAGAAGAGAGATACACTAGCTACAATATTTTCAATGCTTCTATGTATTTATACCATAATCATCATAATATTGAAAAAAAATTTACTACTACTTTACTTCATAAAAATGGAAGGAAGAAATTGGACACCTCAATTTAGACAGGTTATATATGATGTAAATCAATTGAATGGGAATGATTCTTCTCCTTATTTAAATGTGCATGCGATTAACACATTCATGTGCCTTTGATCTAATTGCACATTTTCAAAGGAATGGTAAAATGTAGAGATTTTAGGTTATGCACCTTCTCTAAATATCTAACCTAGATTCAACTACAAAGGTGTTGTTAGAATTATAATTCTTTGTTGTTGGATTTGTGTATTTATTTGGAAAAGTGGATTCAACATCCTTAAAGTCCCCTATTATTATTATGCTATACAATATCAATAATTGAGACTTTTGGAGCCTAATATTATATTTTTTCATCACATCTATGCAGCTGGTCATGATGGACACTTAACCCTCTATGGGTAGGTGTAGAAGCCAAATAGACATAAAAAATCCAAGAGACCACTTGGAATGTGAAACCAAGGGTCACCTAATGTATGATATATATGCATATTTGCAAATAATAATGCATCTCATGCTTCTCTTTCCTATTTGTGTGTGTTTACCATGCTTGAATTCAACATGGTATCAGAGCTGCAAGTGAGACCCTAGAATTTTCAGATTTTGTGAGCTCCATTTTAAAGTTTTTCGTCCCTACACTTGTAACTCCCTCCTGCATATTTTTCTCCTTCCATATTCCTTCCCTTGTTCTGCATTTTTGTAGACTGACATATACCTTCAAAATCTAGTGCATTACATTGGTGGAGACTGCATCTCTTAATCATATTTATAGTATTGAAGAATCTAGTTGTTGCACTTCTTGGAAGTGCGGTGAATGAGAACTACATCACTACTCCACTGACCCCTCGGCCCATTAACACACAGTCGATCTGGTCATTAACACATACACCACTCCACCGAAATTCCTGCTCCACCATACTCCTAGTTAACACCTTGGCTCTGTGTTAACACTCCATGGAACCTGACTCCTCATACATCACATCCTCTATATAAAGGCTTTTGTTGTAAGTGGGGAAGCTTTAGGAAGGAAAATTTATCCTCGGCACTAGTATTACGGAATTGTATCGCCCCCATCCGACACTAGACTATGATCCCTGATTCCACAGCACCAGAAATGTTACTAGAGGCATAACACATCCCCTCTCATTTTTATGACATTGTGGTGTTGGTAACTGTGTGACTTCACAACTCCCTACGCTACCCTCACCTCCACTCGGTTATTTCCACAGTTGGCCTTACCACTCAGCCCTCTCCCACCTCTGCTTCTTGATCAACTACACTACCTTCGAAGCCAAGGGAATATTTTCTGCTATGCCTTCATATTTGATACCTAGAGTGCCAACCCCAATAGAGGCAACGATAGGCAGAGCCACCACAATCGCGATCAGCGACACTCTCCCACCCGCGCTCGGCCCTCTCCCACCTTCTCAACACCACTTATCATTATTCGACCCTCCATCAGCCTCCCACTTCTACTCTCATTGGCATCTCACTCCAATCACGCAGCTCCCCCTCATCTACACTACCCTTCTCGCTCACCCTCACCTACACTACCCCTCCCCCTCCCTCACGTCCCTACTCCCCCGATGTCCTTTCACCTCCCACCTCCCACCTCACTCAACTACATATTCTATTGCATTATAGTCAATATTAACTCTGCTACACAGTTCCCAAAATTAGGTGGAATACACAATTAATGAGTGATCCATCTGAACATGGATTCCAATAACAAAAAAATTATACCTCTGATGCATGCCCTGTGGGTTTTGACCAATTCTCGCATAAACAATCATCTCTTTGTTGTATGCTGAGGTCAAGGAATCATAAACACCTTTTCTTGGAAAAATAAAATTGGTAGGACTTGTGCACCAAGCCCGTGTTCCCTCAGCCCCTATAGAGCCTATGGTGCATTGCTTTTAGCAAGCTTGGAATTGAATGGTGCGATGAGCGTGGATGCATTGTTGATAGTCAAAATTATGGTGTGTTATTTGAGGTATTTTGGTTGTTCGTTTTATGGTGCATAAGTGGTATGCATTGATGCTTTTGAAATCTTTGAAAATTATTTGAAATATTGGTATGCCTTAGCCATATGGTATATGGTGCAATCGATTTATGATATGCTATTTGTTCTGTGTTGTGTTAGAATGAGGAAAGGAACATTATTGTCATTAATGGCGTGCCATGAATTCTAATATTCCTTACTTCTAGTGAGCTTGGAGGTGTGGTAATGCATAGCACAGAGTAAGAACCGGTATCGTGGAGCCGTGATGCAACAAACGAGTTGAATGGTAAATATGAGTAGTGGCTATAAAGCTAAGTTGTGTTAGCTCATGACCTCTTGACACCTTGGGTGGATATCATTTCTTTCTTTGGTGTGTCCACTTTCCTACAATGCAAACCAAAAACCACATCTTCCATTGATCTGAAAATGGTCTGGATAACTTGTAATATATTCCAAGAACCTCCCACTCAGCTAAACAAATAAATGATCTAGTTTGTACTTGACAAATTGCAGAATTTATGCTTGAAAGCGGTGTATGATTTTTAACTGTTTATGTGTCTTAAGTTAATTTTTTCTTGCTGAAATTTAACATGTATAACAGCAACATACTGCAGCAATAAAACATTCAAACACAACAGAAAATTAATCTAGGAGTTCACCTGAATAACGTGGGCTATGTCTCCTTTGAGCTTTGTCATCTTGACTTGGATCTTTGGGATTATGGTAAGGTTTCTTTTACAAGTTCCACACTTAATTCCAATAGATATTGAACTGATCCAAAGGGCTGATAATACCATATATATCCCTCTCATGGCTATCCAAACTCTGCAAACATCTTTAGGCTCCCTTTAGACACGATTCTTTTTGTCGGTGCACTGAGCTACACTGAGCTTCTACATGGCACAAACTCCTTCAGAATTATGTTTCTGTCCCTGAAACCACAATTTTTGTATCTAGTACATATCAAACACCAAATATCGACAAATAAATTTCTCAAAACAAGCACTACATCCCCAAACTAGGCTATCCTCCACGGTTTGCCCAGGGCTGCCCAAAAATTCCTTCTAGCTTCTGAAGCTCTAGAATTTCTAAAAATGTTCTTAAAACACTTTCACTGGTTCCGAAATGTCTGAAATAGTCAATATAGACTATCCATTCATAAAAAATAGCCTTCGTCTCCTCCGGTTTCACCTTTAACACCTACCAGCACCCCCTGGCACTAGGTCCCTAAAAAATTATTTGTTGGGTTTTCGTCCTCTAGAATTAATCCTAAGCTTTTGAAACCTCATTCAATGGATTATTAATGCTTTTTAAAGTCAATAATGGCTAATTTTTCGCTGCATATGGTCTCTAGCTGCTCTGGCTAGGCCCTGCAATACTGTTGGCAAAAGTTGGCACTCATGGCCCCTGGAACTTTACTGAAGCTTTTCTATACAGGATCTGTAAACCATCTCATTAGATTCATTAAATCTGATTTATCCAATTTTGACTATTGGATCTCTCGATAATTCCTTTGGCTCCCCTGGCTATGCCTCAAACTGATTCTACCATCTGGTGGCCCTAGTGGCCCCTTAAACTTCAGTGACGCAAAAAAATTCTTATAAATTGCCTTATGGATCTTCAACCTACTCCATTGAGTCGAGAAGGTCTGAGATAGTAGAAATTTACTATTGGCACACCAAAATTGGTTCACCCTAGCTTAAGGTAGAGCCAAAACCAATTTTTCCCAGTCACCCCTACACACCTAGATCAGCTCCACCAAATTTGCAGAGACTGGAGTTAACTCAAGTTCAAATAGGCATATCCCGCATGATTTTGTGGGCACTCCAATATTCCCGCCAAGAAGACCATTAATTTTAATGCTTGGGGTTAATGTGGACACATAGTCGAATCAATCGATGGTCGTTGTGGGCGATTAACATTTGTTACAATAAAACCATTATTTGAAAACCCGCATATACTCACATGAAAACTGTTTGCTGTTTTGGTTAACTAACGGTGGTTATAATTTTAGGCCCACGATGCTTGGCGCTTGGGTGTATGAGGGGGGCGCTGGCCCCTCAGGGATGGCCTCCCAAACCCCCAACATACAAACCTTAAAACAATAAGTATAACTGGCGCCCATAGTATGTCAAGATCTAATGTTGTGGCGTGATGGCGCGCAGGCAGGTTGGATGACATGAGGTCGGGTGGTTGACTCCCATGGGCTCCAACAATATTTTGCAACACCATACTAGGGCCACATGGTGGCCTCTAGGCCTGCCACGCGGCAACCTTCTATTGGTTTAAAAATAAAAAATTCAACCAAAAAAAAAATCACATGATGCCAGTTGTCATGTATTGATTGGACCGTGTTAGTTATCTGTAATTTTCACTATCTGAATATGTCTAAGTATTGGTCCTAGATTTCTAGAAACAAATTTCATGAACATGGTGAGTTCTAGAAATCTCATTGCCTTCATTATCCTAAGATAAAATTTTCACTATTTTATCATCCTATCTAGTCATGACTAACCCACCACTCCTGGAAGACCCATCATGGGCTCAAGCCATTTATTTTAACCCTAACTGGTTACCTTGGCCCAAATCCTCTTTTTTTTTTTCCTACAACATTTCCCATTACCACATAAAAACCACCAATAAAATAGCTTTGTTGTACCTCCTTTTAAAAACTCTCAAACACTGATTGTCTCTGCAGGCCATTTGGATAGTCAAGTATGTTTGACCTTAGGTCTTCAAATACACTAATCTTAGCATGGATCCTATCTTACACTTGTAAACCCTAAATCTATATCTCAGTCCAAAGTCTGAATCAAAGAAAGCCCCATTAGGTCACCTAAGGTCTCACTCAGTCATAGGATGGATTTGGTGCCCTACAAACTATGCTTTCCTATATGAAGAAATTGTATTCAAAGAGGAATAAAATCAAGCAATTTGGCCTAAGATTGGTTAATAGTCATTCAAGAAAAGCCTCTTTAGCTTAGAGCACAAATATTACAAGGGACAGTTGCCCTTGTTCATATTTTTGCAAACAAATGATCAAGGTTTCCATCAGAAAAAGGAGAGGTAAAGTATTAGGATGAAATACTCACTACGATACATCCACAAGCAAGAAAAAGGTAGCACGTGTGTGTTTAAAAGAGAAACAGGATTTTTTATGGTTTTTGAACAAAACAGTGGTGATAGGCAAGAAACCATCACAAAGGCCACAAGGGAAAAAACCACCTCAACTCCATCAAGTGCACATTGAAGATTTTTGCAAAATAATAAAATAAGTCCTCAGAGGCTATAGAGAAACTTAGAAAGCAACACTCCTTGTTTTTTATGAAAAGCCCTAAAAACCTAAGAGTTTGCACAGATTGGCAAGATAGGTCAATTAAATATGACAAGGCCTCCTTCTTAACAGTAGAGGGCATACAAAGGATATCAATTTAAAAGGGAGAAATGGAAAAAAAGGGATAAGTTTGATGTTTGTATAAAATAATAAAAATCAAAAGACAAGTTAATTTTTTTTCAAAAAAGGTGGACAGGAGTAGTCTTGATGTCTTCAAGAAGATTGGCGAGATTAAAGAGAAACTTGAGAGGCCCCTAGCAAACAGAGAAAAGAAATTTTGTAAATAAAATATGTCACCTGCAATACCAAACAGTCAAAAGGGCATAGTGAGAAAAGGTAAATAAAAAGAAAACATTATCAAGGTGGGTTTCGACTTCTAAATTATTATTTTTTCAAAAAGGTTATAAAGGCCTTGAGCATACTAGCCTCGCACCATTTATCATCTCCAAAACTACAAAGAGCCATTGAGAAGAGATTGTGTCATTTTCTAAGCAAATTGGGCAAGTTTGCAGGTGTTACATTCCTGGGTCACTGTTACGCATCCGACTTGCGGTGTTACGCACAGGAGGGGTGGTCGAAGTGTTATTTAGCACTGTGTTATACACCCAGCATCCGTTTTTATGCACCTCACGCAGTGTAATGCATAGAGCCCGACAATGCCCAGACGCAGGTGTTACGCCCCTGTAGTGTAACGCACAGCACCCGATAGGGCCCTACTCAAGTGTTCCGCCCTGGTGTTACGCTCTTGGTATTATGCTCTCAGTGTTAATCCTCGGTGTTATGCCCTAGTGTTATGCTCTTGGTATTACGCTCTCGATGTTATGCCTTGGTGTTACTCTCTCAGTGTTATGCCCTGGTGTTACGCTCTTAGTGTTACACCCTT